>CM014734.1:54462419-55062419 GCA_004329165.1 Spatholobus suberectus | reverse complement strand
TATACATGTCGCAAATTCTTAATTTGGTCCCTATCGTCATAATATTGTTTACACATTCTTAATTTGGTCCCTATACCTACAGCGCATTCTTAATTTGGTCCATGTACGTGCAGTGCATTCTTAATTTAAAGAATGCTCTGCATGTACATGAATCAAATTAAGAATGCACTACAGGTATAGGGACTAAATTAAGAATTTGTAAACAGCAAGGACTAAATTGAGAATCTATGACACGTGTATGGACCAATTTATTAAGTTTTTTTGTATAGGGACTAAATTCAGAATCTGCGACACGTGTAGGGACTAAATTATATGTTTAACCAAGAAAAAAAAGTGTAAATGTGATAAATGATATAATATGACAAGAAGAGAAAAATAAAGAAAAATGAAAAGTAGTCAAATAGGTATATTCCAAATATCATCACTCATCATGTAATTGCAATATGTATATTTTTTTTAATACTAAAAATTTTTAGCAGGAGAAAGATATACAAAAAGAGGATATGAGTGTGTTAATTTTTTTTTTATCATTTAATCTTCTTGTGTGTATTTCTTTATTATTCAAAATTTCTAGCACTGGAGAGATCTACACACATAGTTACATGACCATTTATGAGTGGTACGATAAAATGGGCAAATACGAATTCGTAAAACTCGTTTTGGTAATAGAAAATAGAGAAATGTTATTTGTACAATAATTCATACAACAGTTTGTACACTAACACTTTTTGGTGTCTATCTCTCTCCTACATATCATTTATTATATCTCATAATAAAATAGAGAGATAGACACAAAAAGTATTGTTGTACAAATTGTTATATGTGTATCACATCTTTACAAAATATTTCTCAAATCTCGAATAGGTGCCTACATATGAGATATCGAAAAAAAAGGGTTTAATTACCTTTTTGGTTCTTATAGTTGCGTAAACTTTACCTTTTGGTCTCTATAGTTAAAAATAATCTATTTTAGTCCTATATACGCACTTTTGATATTGGTTTGGTCTCTGCCATCAAGTGCGTCTCAATTTCGTGAAATAAAACCGTCGCAAAATAAAATTAGCAATGTAAAACTGCCACAAATTAATATTTTATGACATTTTTTATTTAATTTGTGCTGGTTTAAAACGACAGGAACTAAATTGATATCAAAAGTGTATGTATAGGGACTAAAATAGATTATTTTTAATTATGAGGACCAAAAAATATGCAAGTATGAGGGATAGTAGAGGGATGAGGCTTTGAGATGTGTAAATATATGTGCCTTCTTTTATACTTAAAGTTCAACGAGTTATACTTCAAAATACATTATAGGACGGCTTCAACACTAAATTACTAGGTTGATGTCCAGTCCTTCGTCTGTTCAAGAATGGACAAGAATGATTTTATACACAACACAACACATGGACGTACGGGCGTTTCTCTCTCCCATTTTTGTGAGCTTCCCTAAATCTTGGACTAAGAACTACCATGACATTAATGACGATAGAATCGATGCGTCCAACCGTTTGAAAAAATAACGGATCTAGTAACCACTCTTCCAACTAATCCATTAACATGTGTAGTCTTCCTTTTATACTTTTTTCTTTTTTTATTTCTGTACTTAATAGTATTATACTTAATATTTCAACCAAAAGGACTGGCACTTGGAGCAGTGAAACCATAATCAAACATCAAAACCAAATGATGAGTTTCAAGATGACGGAGGATAAATTAAAAAAAGGGACATCAATGAATTGAAACTGTCGATTGCACCACAATTTTAATCTTGTTTACCACTCAGATTTCTTTGCATGACAATTTTTTCAACATAGTCTTCAGTTTCCTCTGCAAAAGGACAACAAATCCAAATCAAAACACACAATCAGGCCATTCAGGGTACTACTACGATATTATCATAATGTAACAAAATGAAACATAACAAGCCACAATGTTTGATCATATATATAATATATTACCAAAACGGGGCAACACTTATTTGCACTTTCCTTTCTCTTCATGGACCCGTTTATTTCTTCGCTCCCTTTGTGTTCCACACATTCATGTCCCAACCGGGTACTTGAGCTTGGTGGCATCTGGGTTGAAGGCGAGCATATCTGAACCGGTTCAGGCAACAATAACCGCTTCTGCCAAAATTTGCAAAATTCCAAAATTTGATGATTTATGTATGGCATGGCATGCATGGTAACCATTTCCCTACACATTGTTTGAAGAAAATCAAGTAGTTGCAATAGAAGAAAAGAGGGAACTTGCCTTGCTTCTAGGTCGTGACTGATTGTGGGGTAATTGAACTTGAACCTTTTTTTGGGACCTTGCATTTTCTCTTAGTTGTCTAGAGTAAGCAAGAAGTTGGGCCCTACGATCATAACCTTGTGTTCCTGTAGTTTGTGGCATTATGAAACGTGGGTGTGGCTTAGTTTTCTTTGTGGGATCCTCTGATGGTTCAATCGAGCAAGTTCTTGGTGATTCTACGTAGACTGTGATCACCACTCCAGTTTGTAATGGTGCTTTTGTTTTGCATGCTCTCGCTTTGTTTATTCTCTGATGCCATTTCTTTGGTTGATGGGGTGAGTGTTTTGGAATGAAGTAGTGGTGGAAATGGGAGTTTCACTCCAATGGGGCATCAAATTATATGCCCTTTTAACGTGTACGAAGCAAACAGAGAGAATTGTGGAGATTGGAGATTTTGTTGCCATTGGGTCTTGTTTTCAGAACACGTGCGTGAACTTTCGGAAGATTACTTTTCCCCATTCATAGACCATGAATTGTTCTGAAAACAACCAAGAGAGTGAAGACCCCCTCCGGGCAACAACGGATTTTGGAATAAAAAACTTTTGTAAGTCAAAATTACAAGAAAGTAAAACTAATAATGATCATTTATTACAGTCAAATTTGATTTTTATGCACTTTTACACACATATTTATATAATTTAGTTACTCCAAAGCAAGTTTGTTAATTTTTTTTAATGATTCTGGTAATTAGAGCCTTTGGTTCTTAGGTGTGATCTTGAATTATCTCCACAAGCTTTAGTCTTTTGAGCCAATTATGAAACTAATCCTCAATTTGGGCTTTCAAGGTTTAAACAACTTTGTTAATTTTAATTTCATCTAAAGATACAAAATCATTTAATTAACACTGAAAAATGTCATTTTTTTATGTGTGTACAATAACGACAATAAGATTTAAACTTATAATCTTGTGCAAATTACCTCAATCCCTCACTACTAAGCCTACTCTAATGAGTTGTTGAAAATAATGTCGTATACTAACAAATAAAACCTAGTTGTATTGGCCTTGTCTCAATTAATGTGGTCTTTCATTAATGAAAATTAAATAGTTGATATAAATATTACTGAAAGAATAATATATGATCAACATATCAATCATATATATTAGTTTCTTATATCAAAAAAATTGTTTGTTAATACCATGCATCATTCTGTTAAAGTAGTCTAATTTCTATTATATAAAGACTATATTAATAAAGACAAATTTAATGACTAACATATTTTTTTAATATATAACATTTTTTAGTTAAATTATTTTTTGATCCTTTTTTATTTATATTATTCAATTTAATTCTTCTATTTTTAAAATGATCAATTTGATCCTTTAATTTTCTAAAAAAGAAAACTTCAATGTAATCCTTCCATTCAAATTGAGCTAATGACATTAGGAAATGCGTTTGCAACAGTGACGGTTTGTTTGTGGTGGTTATAAGTCGCTAGTAATCAATATATATATTGGCGGCTGTAAACCGCCACTAAATTAAATATTTATTAATCATAATAAAATTATAATACATATAACGACAAATTTGAACCTCCGTTATGATAATATTTAATAATTATAATAGTTAATAATTATAATGAAATAATAATTATTAATAATAAATTATTTAATAAAATTAAATTTAGAAAATGATAATAAAATTATAATTTCAATAATTATAATAAAATATCATAAATTATTTTATTAAATTTTATAAAATTATAAAATATAATATTTAATAATTACAAAAGAGAATAATTACTAATAAATTATTTTATTAAATTCTAAAAATTATAAAAAATTATAGTAATTTAATAATATTTACTTATATTTAAATTTAAAAATAAAATATAATATAATAATTAATATAAAGTACAAAATATTTATATTAAAAAATAATTAACATTTTATAGATTTTAATAAATTAAAATAAAATTATGACAATTTAATAAATTTAACTTCTATACTATTCATAATGTTATCAACAATAATATTTTAGGCTTTGTAAATATTTATATTATATTATATTATATTTATAAAATGTTAATTTATTTTTAATATAATTATTTGATTTTAATACAAATATTTTATTAACATTAATTCAATATAATATATTCATATTAATTTAACAGAATATTTTAACATAATCTTATTTTTTAATTTTTAAACCATTATTATAATTTATATTATAAATCTAAAAAGTATTTTTTTTATAAATTTTAAATTATTAATATAAATAAAATTAAAATATTATATAAGCAAAAATTGTTCAATTATTATAATTTTATGTTAATTAATTAAAAATTTTAAATATTTTTGTAATAATTATTATTTTAATATATTATATTAATTTTTATTATTATTTTAATATAAATGTTTTCTTAATGTGAATTTAGTATAATATATCAATATTAATTTAACGTAATATATTAACATAATCTTTTTTTTCATATTTTTAAACCATTATTATAATTTTATAATATTTATAAATATAAAAGGGTAAATTTTTATAAATTTAAATATTAATATAAATTATTATATTTTTTTATAAATTTTATTTTATTTTTTAAATTTTCATTTTTTGAAATAAAAACTATTAATTTATTGTAGTGGCTGTTTTAAAACATCTACTATGTGAAAATCACTTTCTAAAAAGTGTAAAATTGACGTATGTTCATATTCATTAATACTATTAGTGTTGATTTGGACGAAAGGACAACATTGAATATTTTAAAAATAGAGGAACCGAATTGAATATTGTTAAAAAAAAGGAAAAAAATAGTAATTTAACTTTGGTTTTTAGTAGTATAATGAAGAAAATGACAATAATTTATTCTCTGTTGATCAAGACCACATGTATGGTAATTTTGTTTGAGTTATATACATCCAAAGCATGGTAAAATTAATTGTTAGAGACTTTTTCTCTATATATACAAGAGTCAAAATCGTATTTAAGATAAATTAAGTATATATCATTCAAACCAAGGAGATTGAAAATATAATATTAATGATGAGAGATATTTTAATTATTGACTCTAAAAATTAATTTAAATGTCGTGTTATTAAAGTTCTCAATTTTAATATTTTGTATAAGCATTTAAGTTTTAAATATATAAAAAACTATTCTTAAGAGTATTAAAATAATTTATCAAGCAGAAAGGTTTCGATTATGAGCATTACTTATTACTGATAATTATCACGTGCATTACATGAGTAGTTTTTAATTTAAATAGAAAATATAAGTAATTTAGATTTAAGAGAAAGACTTAGTTTATAAAATAAAAAGGAATTTATCTTATAATATAGATACTCAAAATTTTAGAAAAAATTAATATAAAAGGAAAATTTTAAAAGTAATTAAAGTTAAAGGAAATTTTAATATAGAAAAAATCTTAACATAAAAGAAAATTTTAAAAATCATTAATGTTTTGAATTTAAAAAAATATATATAAAATAAGTACTGAATAATGGTGAAGTCTTGTGTCAGAAGGAAAAAGAAATTATAACAGGAGGCATTCCTACATTTAATAAAAAAGACTTACATTTATAATATAGGTTGTTGTTTTTTAAATAAATTCTATTAAATTTATTTTGATGTATTCCAATTTCTTTGTAAATTCTTTAATTAAAGGTGGTCAGTCAAGTTTTTTGGCAAAAATTAGTTATTGACAAAGTCGGTGAATACTTTGCACCAATAGCATGGTTATCCAAAAAATATTCATACTGGCTGTTTTGTTTAGTTAAAAATATTATGATATTATTCAGTACAAATATTAATAAATAAAAATTACGTGTATTAGTAAAATTATAAGACAAGCAGAAAATTATAATTTATTTATGACGACATCAGAAATCATAACATTTAATATTAAAATAATATTTAAGAAACCTTATATATTTAAAGTTCAGTAAATTTATATAAACTAATAGTATATTTTTCAGTTTTTTTATTAATATAAGAATAAGAGTGCATTATTTTCTCTTTTTATTAGTAAAATGATTGACACAGACATATATATACTCACTTAAGTTCAATTTCTATCATTAATTTTATTTTTATATATAGGCATTTTTTAATACATAGATAAATAAATAGCTTGTGTCCTTTTGTTTTCTGGGTCGATCTCAAATCCGGGCCCAAGTTCATTTTCTACTCTTTCTCTGTTTTTATTTTATTTTATTTTTCTTTCTGTGCTTCATTTTCAAGGTTCATTTTCCCCGCTACTCAGCTTTTTATTTATTTATTTATTGTCCATTAGTCTACTCAGCTCATATTGTACGCAACCCAAGTTCATATTCTAAGCCTAGAACTCTTTGGGCTAGTTGAGAGAGGCCTACAAACTCTCATTAACATATCCGTTATCTATGTGGTTGATTGGATTCGGATATATTTTGAAGCATTAGCTTGAGCCTTTAAATCAACTAGTGGTTTTTGTTTTAAATTATTTTAATTGCAAACCAGACAAATAAAATGTCTCGAGAGGCAACTATTCTAAAAGGAAAATTAAATGCATTCCTCCAACTGTCAGTAGCGAACACTAAATTTTAACTTTTAAATTTTTTTTTGAAGAAAATAACAATTTAAAAATTAAAAATAATGAAAAATGATAAAGTTGGAAAAAAATATTGTTCTCTTACTATCAACTCTATTATAAATTAAAATACACAACTTGAAGAACGAGACTTTAACTTTATCCACTTTCTTAATTAGATGTTCTTAAAATTGTCTTTCTTTTTTTCTTTAGATATATATTTCACACAATACTCTTGCAAATAGCAAAAAAATAAAAATAAAAACCTTTTCAACCATTTTAAATTACTCTCCCTTTATCTTTAAAATAAATAATATATACACAGACATTGTAAAGATTTTTTTTTTTAAATTGTCATCCAATTACAAACCTCTATGTATAGTAAATTTGTTGACTTTTATAATAACTACATTAAAAGTTATATCGATGATGATTTCTGATTAGTTGATAGTGTAAATACTTTTACACTGACAATGCATGCATATTAAACTCAATTGAGTTTTAATAGTTTTTTTAAAAAATTGTTAATAATTAAAAATAATTTTATATCACAAGTTAAATTGTTCATTGTAAATACAAACTATAATTTATGTAATTAAAAATATTTATTTATTATGAATTTAATTATAATTTCATTTATATATTAAAAAGTATTTATTTATTATAAATTTTAATTATATAAAAATAAACATTTATCATGTAATATAATATACAAGATGAAATACTAGTTCTTATAAATGTCTAAATCAAAAGAACAATAGATACTTTGCATCACTATTGCTTTCCCATGGTTATACAATGCAAGATAGCATTCAATTTTGCCTTCGCATAGCCTTCTATTCAAGTCCTTCTTTCTCGTCAACATATCATTTCTTTAATGTTAGAAGTGAAGTGGGCAAATGAATCTATATGTATCCATCAGATTCTTTGACTTGCAAAGGTTATGGGCATATTTGTGACACTAGAAAGAAAAATGTTAGGTAACAATACTTAATCATTTGTTTAAAATGTTGAAAATTTACTTACATCACAAATACTTAAAAAATGGGATGCAAAGTATCTATTGTCTGCCCATGAGTTCCAAGGCATCTTTCTACATCACATCGAAACCATTTTCTGGTCAATAACATTAGTCACCATGTGAATAAAAGTTGGATTCGATATTTTCAATACCATCATAGATAGACATTCAAATAAAGTCAATGAGGGCTATGGCATAATCCTTGGAACAAATTTATTGAAAAAAAACAATTTCCTACATGATTAAATAAATATTAATAAATATTTCTAGAGTATCAAATAATTTAATAAAATAACATAAAATATAAGCATTTCCATACCTGAGATTCTTGGGCGAGCTAATTAGATCGAAGAACATGGCCATCATTCATCCCTCATGGTCACCAACTACTCCTCCCTCATGGAGGCCATCTCTTGTTGTAACTGCTTCTGCATCTCCTTCACCTCCTTCTGTAGTTGTGCTTGTAGCTACTTTTGCATCTCCTCCATTTCTTCTCTTGTCACCATTCCTGAGCACGAATGACGTGCAAGCTTGCAAAAAAAATTGTTGAGTGTCAACATTATGTCCAACTGCTTGGACACACTTTGGTCTCTTTATAGTAGGGAATAGTACGTCGTTCTAGACAAATGATGAGAAAATTACTTGAGAGCATTGCTCTTCAAGATAGTATGTCGTTCAGTGAAAAAGGAAAATGATAATAATTAGCATTTACTTACAATTCACTCAACAACAGAATGGGGCTCCTCAGTTATGTTATCCCAAGAAGCTTTTAGGCGTGCCCTCTTCCATTTGTGTTTGCATGCAATAGGGGATGGAAGAGAAATAACAACAAACGAGTCAGACTAAACAACTTTCCGTCATTGTTCCAACTTCTCTTTGATCATTTTGTTGAAACCAAAGATGTAGAAGCGTCTAAACCCTCAATGTTTTAAAGATAACAAGCTTATTAATGTTCAAGTTTGTGCTTAAAAACTAACCCTGTCACAGCTAAGAAGATCGTCCAGTAGACGTGTCAAAGAAAGACCGTCCAATAAGACGTGCTTAAAGAAGACTGTCCAGTGAACAATGAAGATGATCATCTGAAGAACATATTCAAATATTTGATGCAAGCTTCCAACGACAAATGTTCAAATGGCCAAGTTCTATTTTGAACGTCCAATTTATTTATGCTAGTTTTCTTAAAACAAACATATTACTACTTCTATGATCTAACGTTCAAATTGTTTGAAGCATTAAATAACATCAGAATTATTCTAATGCAAGAGCGCAGCAAAATCAGATAAAGCAAGTCAACTTATCAAGCTGCTGAGATGAATGAAGAATGTTCAGAAAAGCAGAACGCCAGCACAGTCCTACACCTTTCGTTTTAGTGCAAGTCTAAAAGTTGTCGCGCCTGATCACTCTGAAAGGACAGTTTGCACGCTTCTTATTGCATAACGAAGTCAAAGTCTTCTACAACGAATCCTTTCCTAAAGACTATATATACATACACCAACGAAGAAGCAAAGAGATAAGATGTAGAAAAAGAATAAGAACAAAAAGACATTAGTAACATTCTGATAGAAGCGTCCAGTGGACGATAGCCAAAAATCTTGTAAAGATTTTTCAAAGCATTCTTGAGCTTTATCTTTCAAATCCTCACTATGTGAGTTGATATCTGTTGTATAAACACTTGTTGTGTTGTGAAAGCCTAGAGAGGCTTAGTGTGAAAGAATACTTGGGTTAAGAAATCTAGGGTGATTACGTTGTAAAGCCTGAAGAGGACGCGAACAATACTTGTAACCTAAGGTTGGTTAGCGAATACCTTTTGGGTGAAGGGACTGGACGTAGCTCAGGTTGAGTGAACCAGTATAAAACTTTCTGTGTTCTTCTTCTCTCTATCCCTACACTTGAAAACGTTTTCATATTGATCAACTTGTTTCGAAAAAGTTTTTAAACCCACAATTCAACCCCCCTTCTTGTGCGCTTTTTCTATTTCAATTAATATCAGAGCTCGGCCTCTTGGGGTTGAGCATCTAACACTGCAGGGGTAAAATGATCTTGACCACTCATGGAAAACGAAGACAAGCCGTTAACAAACCACCTCTCTTTAAAGGACAAAACTACGATTATTGGAAGTAAAGAATGATAGCATTCTTTGATGCATGTCACATAGACATATGGGACGTAGTAGAAACCGGCGACTACCTACCCCTTGACCATGATGGGGTGGAGCTGCTAAGAAGTCAATGGACAAAATCTCATAAACAGAGGTATCTTCTAAACTCAAAAGCTAGAAATGTTATGATGTGTGCCTTATCTAAATTTGAATATGAAAAGGTACATAGCTTAAGAAGTGCTAAGAAAATGTGGGATACCCTTGCTCTTGCCTATGAAGGCACTTCACAAGTAAAGAGGTCTAAGTTGAGCTTACTCGTAAGACAATATGAATTCTTTACTATGGAAGAAAATGAAACTATCGAACTTATGTTTGGTAGATTTCAAACCATAATAAACAACCTGAGGTCCTTAGGCAAAACCTATGATAATTATGATCACATTGACAAAATATTGAGAAGTTTGCCTAGGCAATGGAGACTGCATGTTACAGCTTTAAGAGCTTCTAAGGATCTAATAGCACTCCCAATGGAAGAGTTATTTGGAACTCTTAAAGTCCACGAACTGGAGCTAAAGCAAGACGAAGGACAGAAGAAGAAGTCCATTGCTCTAAGCATCCAGCATCCACCCAGAGGATCATCGTTTAAAGCACTAAACGTAGAAGAATCCTCTAAGGAAGAGTCCGAAGAGAATGACTCTGATGAAGGTGAAATATCCTTCATCTCTAGAAAAATACAGGCTATGTGGAAGAAGAAAGGAGGATCAAGAGCCAAATACTTCACAAAGAAGTTCAACAAGGCACCAAAAGAAAAAAGTCCTTCAGTCTCCTATGAATGCTAAAAGCCTGGACATTTCAGAGCTGAATGTCCAAGTTTGCAGAAGGACAAAAAGAAGATGTTCTTCAAGAAAAAGGGTCTCATGGCTACCTGGGAAGACATGGACCTATCTTCATTAGATGAAAAAGAAGAAGAAGATGCCAACCTGTGTCTCATGGCAGAGACCAGCTCTGATGGCTTAGGTAATGAGCAAGACGAAGAGGTAAACTTCGATAACTTAATCTCTCTACAAGAAGTCTATAATGATTTGCTTGCTAACTCCTCAACTCTCTCTATGGGATATAAAGAACTGAAAAAGAAATTTTCAAAAATAACAAAAGAATTCAATTTACTCAACGAAGAGTATAAAAAGGTTTTAAAAGAAAATGAGTTTTTAAAAACAAAGAACATTTCAGAAGAGACATCTTCTCATGAAGTTTTAGAACTTCAAAAAGAAGTCACTCATCTGAAAGAAAGCTTGTCAAAATTTGTCAGTGGAACAGAGAACTTAAATAAGATTCTATCTTATAGAAGAAGTCCTCATGACAAATCTGGACTTGGTTTTGTTAAAGAAAATTACAAACCTAGTAAAAACATAACCTTCTGTAAAATATGTGGAAAGAATGGGCATGAATCAACAAAATGCAGATATCATTCAACAAAGAAGGCGTCCAATGCCTTCAGAACTAACAGAAAAGGACCCAAGTCCATTTGGGTACCTAAGTCTATGATAATACCTATTGTAGATTTGCTTGGCAACCAAAAGAAGACCCCAGTCATGGTACCTGGACAGTGGTTGTTAATGACACATGACGGGAGAAAGGTGTATGTTCCAAAGCCTACAACCCAAGAATGGGGGATGGGTTACATTTGGAGGAAACCATAAGGGAAAGATCACAGGTATAGGAACAATCGGTAAACACTCCTTCCCTTCCATTGAAAATGTTTTATATGTTGAAGGACTCAGACACAATCTACTGAGCATAAGTCAATTATGTGACAATGGACACAATGTCTCCTTCGACAAAGAAAAATGTATTGTCAGGAATCTAGATGGATCCATACTATTCTCTACTAAGAGGCAAAGCAATCTTTATAAGATTGATCTCAATGACCTCACAAACCAAAATGTATTGTGTCTATTATCCATCAAAGAGAATCAATGGACTTGGCACAAGAAACTTGGACATGCAAGCTTGAGACTAATTTCAAAGCTAAATAAGCATAACCTCGTAAGCGGACTTCTAAATCTTGCTTACAAGTCTGGTGTTCTTTGTGATGCATGTCAAAAAGGGAAACAAGTAAAAAGCTCTTTTGAATCAAAAAATATTGTTTCCACAACTAGACCTCTTGAGCTGCTACATATTGATTTATTTGGTCCAACCAGAACAGCCTCCCTTAGTGGAAAACGTTACGGATTAGTCGTAGTGGACGACTACTCTAGATGGACATGGGTTGTGTTCTTAAAACACAAGGATGAGTCTTACAAGATCTTTTCAATATTTTGCAAAAGAATTTAAAATGAAAAAGGTATTTGCATAGCTTCAATCAGAAATGATCACGGAGGGGAATTCGAAAACGAAAGTTTTCAAGGGTTCTGTAAGGAGAACGAAATTCTCCACAACTTCTTTGTACCACGAACACCACAACAAAATGGTGTGGTAGAGAGAAAGAACATGTCATTACAAGAAATGGCTAGAACCATGCTAAATGATAATTCCACTCCTAAGCACTTTTGGGCTGAAGCAGTAAACATTGCATGTTATTTACAAAATAGAATTTATATAAGACCTATTTTGAAAAAGACTCCCTATGAATTGTGGAAAGGACGAATGCCAAACATATCATATCTTCATCCCTTTGGATGTCAATGTTTCATCTTAAACACTAAGGACAATCTTGGAAAGTTTGATTCTAAGTGTAATGATGGAATACTGTTAGGCTATTCCGAAACATCCAAGGCCTATAGAGTTTACAACTCTAGAACCTTAACAGTTGAAGAAGCCATCCATGTTAAATTCAATGACAATAAGCCTGATAAAGAAATATCAGAGCTAGACAATTCATTTGCAGATATGAAGCTAGAAGATGCCAGTCCTTTAACGTCTAGAGATCAGACGGATGATCCAAAAGAAGAAGAAAAGGAACCAACTGGACGCTCTTGGAAAACGAAGACCTATCATCTAGATAATCAAATTCTTAGAAACGTTCAAGATCATGTCAGGACAAGATCGACCTTCAAGGAGCAAGCTCAAGCTGCTTTGATTTCTCAACTGGAACTAAAGACAGTGGACGAAGCTCTCCTGGACGATGGTTGGATCAGTGCCATGAAGGACGAACTTAGTCAATTTGAAAAGAATGATGTTTGGATGCTAGTTCCTGCACCCAAGGACAAGTCTATCATTGGAACAAAGTGGGTGTTCCGCAACAAGCTAGATGAAGCTGGCAAAGTGGTAAGAAATAAAGCAAGACTTGTAGCTCAAGGCTACTCTCAACAAGAAGGTGTAGATTTTACCGAAACCTTTACACCAGTAGCTAGATTAGAAGCCATTCGCATCTTACTTTCATTTGCTGCTCATAGTAATATGAAGCTCTATCAAATGGATGTAAAAAGTGCATTCTTAAATGACATAATAAACGAGGAAGTCTATGTGAAACAACCTTCTGGTTTTGAGTATGATACTTTTCCAAAACATGTTTTCAAACTCAAAAAGGCTTTGTATGGACTTAAACAAGCTCCAAGAGCTTGGTATGAAAAGCTAAGTTCATTTCTTTTAGAAAATGGTTTTACTAGAGGAAAAGTGGACACCACTCTCTTTGCAAAGACGTTAAATCACACTTTATTATTGCGCAAATATTTGTAGACAATATTATATTCGGTGCTACTAATGACGCTTTATGCAAGGATTTTTCTAAGATCATGACAGTAGAATTCGAGATGAGTATGATGGGAGAATTAAAATTCTTCCTGGGATTGCAAGTAAAGCAGACTGCAAATGGTATATTCATACATCAAACAAAATATGTCAACGAACTTCTCAAGAAGTACAAGATGGACGATGCCAAGGAAATGAGTACACCTATGCATCCATCGTCAATACTTAACCTGGACGACTCTTTTAAAAAGGTAGACCAAACTACATACCGAGGTATGATTGGGTCTCTTTTATATCTCACAACGTCTAGACCTGACATTATGTTTAGTGTATGCTTATGTGCCTATTTTCAATCTGACCCTAGAGAAACTCATCTAACAGAAGTTAAAAGAGTTTTTAGATACTTAAAAAGGACCACTAACCTTGGTTTGTGTTTTAAGTCAAACAAAGAATATAGGTTAGTTGGTTGTTGTGATGCTGACTATGCGGGAGATAGAATAGAATGTAAAAGCACCAGTAGATGATGTCACCTCATTGGTGGGAATCTAGTCTCTTGGACGAGCAAAAGACAAGGGACGATTGCCCTGTTTACAGCGGAAGCAGAGTATGTCTTAGCTGCGTCTTGTTGCTCACAACTTTTATGGATCAAGCATCAGTTAGAAGACTACAGTATCTACAAGAGTAACATTCCTATCTTTTGTGATAACACTACTGCTATAAATCTGTCTAAAAATCCTATTTTACATTCTCAGGCAAAGCACATTGAAATAAAACATCATTTTATAAGAGATTATGTTCAGAAGGAAATTGTCGATATTCAGTTTGTTAACACTGAAAATCAATTGGCCGACATATTTAGAAAACCCCTTCCTGAAGATAAACTCATCCATATTCGAGATCTTTTTGGTATGGAATTTATAAATGAATAGTTTATTCAACATGCCTTGACCGTCCAAAGATGTGAGCATCCAATGTGTTGTAGCATCCAATATTACATCGTTCACTTGCATAGCTTTTCGCATTCCATAACAACTTACATTTATGTGTGCATAACGATCCTTATCCGTACTTAATCATGTTTTTCTCTGAAAATGTTTTGAATATAAATGCTTTATTTCGGTCTGAGTCACTCATGCGCCGTATAACCAACCTCGAGATATGTAAGCGCCTGACTTAACATTTATTGCACATCGCCTCTCTCCTTGATATTGAAAGAACCGTCAAAGAAAAACTCTTCGGTTTCTTCATATACACTCAAACCTAAACCAAACACTCACCTCTTCTCAAATCCACCTGAACTCTCTCAGTCTCTCAAAACCTCTCAAACCCTAACAATATTTCAAGCTCTCAGAAATGGCATCTGACAAGGCTGGTCCTGTAACACCTGTTTAATTTTAAATATAATTCATATTAATTTAGTTATTAAGTTTAAGTAAATAAAAATGCGTGTAAAATTTTTCTAGTTTTAAAAGAAATTCCAAACTTAACAGATTTGGAAATGGTAATAAAATATGAAAGATATATACATATATTTCATAAAACTGTACATCATGGTTTGAGTAATACATAACAGTCAGAAAACAAAAGTACATCGAAATACATATACTACCTAACCCACTATATATATAAAAAAAGATCCTATACAGAGCAGTATTTATCTACCCTATCCCTTATACAAAAGAAAATACTATAGGTCTTCAGGTCTTCCCTCGTTGAGATGTTCTCTATCTCGTACTCAGCATCACAGAGCATTAATGTCGTCTTCAATAATCACGACCAATCATACACAAAAGAAAATAATGGAGTGAGATGTTTTGTTCTAAAATCACTTTTACATGTGCGGTAGAAAATCTACCATAAAACAAAGATAAAACACAACTGACAACACAAGAGATCCTAAGGTTCATTCTAAGTTGTATCCGACTACCCTTGACTAGGTATGGATCCATACTTCCCATTAGTGGGTAATAGTTCTCAACAGAACCTGGGAAGTGACTGGGAGTACATATACCCCTCTCAACACCATCACATGGTACAATCCTCGTCATCATTGAGGAACAAAATAACAATTTAGGATATCCATTTATAGAGGTATACTCTCAAACCAATCCTGGAATGCTGAGCAGTTGTCAGGGTTATCGAGTTTGGTCAGGCGAATATCCCGGCTCAAGGGCGCTACCCTGGCCATTGGGACTTTCACCACTCGATGCCTACCCCCAAGACCTCCGCAAGTGGGTCCCTGCCTTTCATTCCTCAGCGTACCAAACTGTGGCTTCCCTAGCAGGGTGTCATGCCACTGCATGTCACTTGCTTTACATTACTCACTAATTTATCACTTCCTAATTTCTCAAACAGAGGTTTCCCTGGTCTCATTTAATTTGAGCACCAGTATAATCAACATTTCTGCCTTATTTTGCAGAAATTGCACTATACCAAAAGAATAACGATATAACAATTATAGTATAATTACTAAAATTTTGGCAGAATAACAACTAAATAAATACATTTTGATTTTCTAAATTTGAGCAGAGTAACAGCTTAGTAAATGTATTTTTATTTTCTAAAATTGAACAGAGTAACAGCTTAGCAAGTAAAATTTAATAATTTAAATTTGAGCAGAGTAACAATTTAATAATCATGATTTAATAATTTAAATTTGGGCAGAGTAACAACTTAGTAAAAATTAAAGTTTAACTTTAAACAATAATAACAATACTAAAATTAAAGCCTAAACGGGTTTAGGGGAAAACCCTTCCTACCAACATGCAAAGTGAAAGTAATTTAGAACCAACCCCACTCCCCCCATTACCTCTAAGATAGTTGATGAAGAGGATGGAATTGTTGGTGCAAAGCTTCTAGGAGGAGAAATTCTACTAGTTGCAAACTAGCAAAATTTTAACATAAAAACTAGATAAAAAAATATTTTAGAGAGAGAAAACTTTAGAAAGAGAAGCTCTCTAGCTTGGGAGAGGAAAGGATGAGTGAAAATCTGAAAACTTTGAGGCCTATTTATAGAAGAAGGAGGGGGGTTAGGTGTCCAAATAATTACATCATCCATTATGTCACAATTATGTCATAAATCCAATTTTTATTTATTTTTAATCCAATTTAGGGACACATATCTCAAATAGGTGGTGAATCACCTATTTTAGGGTTGGGGACGTGCTCCACCAGCTGTCCCAAGCCTCCATGTGTCAAATTTTATCTGTAGGTGAATTAACCGGTACCGACAAAAACGCCTAAACTTGAAAAATTAGCTTTTAATATCAAAATAATGTATTTTAATGCAAAACTGGATAAATATATTAATTTTCATCAAAAATAAATTTCTAATAATAATTTTTAATTTTTATTAATTTATTTCAAATTATATGTATTTATTGTGTATTTTTAAGCTAGAAAATTCATAGAAAATCCATTTTAATTCAATAAATATCAAATTTTTTATCAAAATTTTAAAATTAAATATTTTACCCATAATTAAACTAAAATCACCATTTCACCCTTTTTGAATGTCAAACCAGTACTGGCTGGCTTATTAGACACGTAGGGGCATTTTGGTCATTTTACACAGAAATTCTAGAAAGTTCCCAAAATTTTCCAAAATTATATTTTTATATATATGACATAATTCCAAGCTCAAATTGACATTTTAATGTCAATTGAATCTTTTCCACATGTCAGTTCTTAGTGTTGAGAAATAAGGACAAAATTGTCATTTTCTAATTTCTCCGGGCTCCGACTCGGAAAAATTATTAAAAATCAAGATTAAATAGCTCTTGAAATTTTGAGTAAAATGGTCGGAGTCAGAATTTCAAAATTCCTTTCCGATTTTTCAGAATTGTATTGCTAAATATTATAAAAAACAGTGGAAGTATTGAAATAGGATTATTATATTTTTCACTACTTTTCTCTCAAAATAAAGTTTTTATAATGAGAGACACTTAATATGAAAATTTCAAAATATTTTGAGGTCAAAAAGTCTCCGGTTGGTTCCCACAGTCAACCAGGGGTATTTTTGTCATTTTACAAAAATTATCTCAATAAACTCTAGAAAAACTTCTAAAATTATTATTAATTGTTCTAAATACATTGATGACTTAAAAAAAAATTTTAAACATACAGAATAATTTAATATATAAAAGTAGGGATGTTACAGGTCCTGCTGCAAAGGCCGTGGCTCGTGTGGACAGCCTAGACAAGGCTGTTGTTCTTATCGAAAGTCGTTTTGATATCCAAGCTCTGGAGGACATGGCTGTGACTGTAATGGACAACTTGCTCAGATGTGGAATTCTCAACTACTTCCACTTGAACGAGATCATATACCCAAAACTCATCAGACAATTCTAGAACTCTGCCGTTTTCTCAAATACGGACATCACTGGAACTGCTCTGGGAGTCAAGGTCACACTGGATCTCGGCTTTGTTGGCCAAGCCATCTGCTGTGAGCAGGTTGGGTCCTGCATCAAGAATGGTTGGGAAAGCAGTTTTAGAGGACATGATATTGTTGACGCTGCACTGATGGGTCCAGAAGGCGAATGGCCAGTGGAATACAGCAAGCTAACAAAAGAAGGGAAGATTTCCCAACAGTTTTTGAACAAGGAAATTCTTCACAAGGCTGGATCGAAGGACAACGTTACCTTTCTACACAGGTTTGCGTTGTTCCATGTGATCACAAGCCAACAGTTCAACCTGCCGCACCTCATCCTGAGTAACATCTTCAGGACCATGAGAGGACGCGGAGAGCGCGACTATATCACTTACGCCGCTCTCCTTAATAGACTCTTCTAGCAACAACAGGTGTATCATACCTTCTTTGCTCTATCCCTTGGAGAGGAAAGTCAGATTAGGATTCTGGGTGGTGACCATCGTTTCACTCAATTGCCATTTGGACGCAACAATGTTACACAGATGAAGGTTGGGTTCGTGCTGAACCCTCTGGAGATCATGTCTAAACTAATGGACGATAGAAAGGAAGTCGTGGAGATGGCACCTCTATAGACAATTGAGCCAACCGTCCAGGGTGCTAAGCCGATGGACGACGAGGCATTGTTTATGAATCTAATTGTTGCCAGACCGTCCACTAGGAGGAGGTCGTCCAAGACGCAAGCGACCAGGGTTATAAGATCCAAGATCCAAAGAACCTTGGCTTCATTTGCTCTTCTTACAACTGCTCCTATCGCTGTCTCTACTCCTTCACCTGCTCCAACACAAACTCCTGCTAAAAGATGGTTTGATCATCGCTTCTGACGACGAAGACGATGAGCCAATTGGTAAGTTTGTCAAGAAATAGAAAGCTGCCATGGTTGATGTTCCTGTTCAACCACAACCACAATCATCTGCCTCATCCAAACGACCAGCAGAAGCACTGCCAGGGGAAGCACAGTCTAAGAGAAGTAAGCTTTCCTCTTCTACTGCTAATGAACCGATTAGTGACTTTGATGATTTAATCATTATTGAACCATCTAAACCTCTTACCCAAACACAACCTGATACACAAGCTGCACTTGAACCAAATTTGTTGCTGCCTAGTGACAAAGGCTATACCTACACCATCCCCACCCCTGGCATATCTAAGACACATCTCTCCATCAAGCCTACTAAATCACCTTCCTCCTCAACCATCATTCCCTTCCCTTCCTCAGAAACCTTGGAGCACACCAAACAGAAATGGCCTCTACTTTTTGTTGAAGGCAATTCCCAAAACCTCTTGGATGACAATGCCATCATTTTGCGTCTAGAGCTTCCTGAACTAGACTTTGATTTTGACTATTGTCCCATCAATATGGAAAAGTACATGGACGACTATGTCCATCAACCCTCAAAAGAATATCTAGCACTACCTCCTAGAGCTATTGAACACTTACCGCTCAAGCGGTTTATCAGACGGAGGTACCCTAGAGTTGTACGAGCTTGGCGCATCAATGCACATTCTCCTGGAGTACTTCAACATAGAATACCTCCAGTGGACCACATCGAGAAAGCTCTGGAACAAAGGAAACATGGGGGCGAGCAGATTGTTCACATAAGGCTTGCAGATTTGAAGTTTCGGCCTTTAGACCCAGCAGAAGAGGGATTCTTTCCATCTGCCTTTGAGCATATGTTCTGCAACACTCTCAAAGGTTCCACCACCTTGAAGTTTCAACTCTTCATTCCCCCATCACAATACATCCAACCTTCCACATCCATCCGCATCCAACTAGATCGCGTCTGCCCAAGACTACCAATCATAGATGACAGCCGCAAGAAGAAGAAGATTCTGACCAAGGCACCGTCCCTGCCTTTGCCATCCAGAGCTGATTTTCAACAACATTCAACTCATTCCCGTGAATGGTTTCTAGCCTAGTGTCTTCATACAGACTTGGACGAGGACGATGCTGAACGCTTCTGGCATCACCACATGTTCCAATGCGAACAAGAAGCGTCCAGAAGTGGAGTTTTAGTAGACGACAAAGCCGATATCCCAACTGCAACGAACTGTGAAGTCATGCAGCGTTTAGCTCGTGTATTTCACTTTTCAGACTCCTCAGTTGCTTTTGTCCATCTAGCAAACGAGCGTTCACTCCTTGGTACAGAAACTTCTATTCTATACACTATGATTGCCGCTCTTACTCACCACACAAATTTTCAACCACCATACCCTTGGACCACTCCACGTCCATACCAACTAGAAGTACAAGACTTAAAGCTTCTCGAAGCACCTCCTCCCCCCTCTGAAGCTCTTCCACCCACTCCTTCCCAACCACCGTCACCTACACCTCCACAACCGCCTACTTCTGGCTCTCAAACCTCCGCAAGCCTCCCTATCTCTTCTTCTGTCCCTTTCCCCCTTCCCTCTATTGACCCTACCGTTCAACAATACATTACCAACCAACTGCAACCCATCTTCACCCTTCTTCAGCAAATTCTCCAGAACCAACAAGTTCTCCTACACCCTCCTCAACCTTCTCCACCTCCTCCTTCATCGCCGCAATAGTGATTATGATAACGACTCCCTTTTCCTTTTGTCTGCTTTTTGCTAATGACAAAGGGGGAGAAAGCATTATGTTTTATGTTTTTGCCTTTGTCGCATTTTTTTTGCATCTGTTCTTGTCAAATTTATGCTCCGTACAGTTAAATAAAATAAATAGTTGATCTGTTTTACTTCAAGTGTTGCTTTGCTCATATTAAATCCTATATTTGTTATATATAATATGCTTGATACTTGATATGGTATTCGATATGGACTTAAGTTGATATCTTGTGTCTCAAGTATACATAACTTGGAATATCAAACTCAGGGGGAGCATAATAAGTCTTTCAAAAACTCCTTTATGCGTCCTTTTATATTCTAGCAAAAACTTAAAAATTAATAAGGTTTGTCATCATCAAAAGGGGGAGATTGTTGAAACCAAAGACGTAGAAGCGTCTAAACCCTCAATGTTTTAAAGATAACAAGCTTATTAATGTTCAAGTTTGTGCTTAAAGACTAACCCTATCACAGCTAAGAAGATCATCTAGTAGACGTGTCAAAGAAAGACCGTCCAATAAGATGTGCTTAAAGAAGACTGTCCAGTGAACAATGAAGATGATCATCTGAAGAATATATTTAAATATCTGATGCAAGCTTCCAACAACAAATATTCAAACGGCCAAGTTCTATTTTGAACGTCCAATTTATTTATGCTAGTTTTCTTGAAACTAACATATTACTACTTCTATGATCTAACGTTCAAATTGTTTGAAGCATTAAATAACATCATAATCATTCTAGTGCAAGAGCACAGCTAAATCAGATAAAGTAAGTCAACTTATCAAGCTGCTGAGACGAATGAAGAATGTTCAGAAAACCAAAACGCTAGCACAGTCCTGCACCTTCCATTTTGGTGCAAGTCTAAAAGCTGTCGCGCCTGATCACTTTAAAAGGACAGTTTGCACGCTTCTCATTGCATAACGAAGTCAAAGTCTTCTACAACGGATCCGTTCCTGAAGATTATATATACATGCACCAACGAAGAAGCAAAGAGATAATATGTAGAAAAAGAACAAGAACAAAAAGACATTAGTAACGTTCTGATAGAAGCATCTAGTGGACGATAACCAAAAATCTTGTAAAGATTTTTCAAAGCATTCTTGAGCTTTATCTTTCAAATCCTTACTACGTGAGTTGATATC
Source organism: Spatholobus suberectus (assembly GCA_004329165.1). Taxonomy (NCBI): domain Eukaryota; kingdom Viridiplantae; phylum Streptophyta; class Magnoliopsida; order Fabales; family Fabaceae; genus Spatholobus; species Spatholobus suberectus. Next base: position 55,040,652 of record CM014734.1, on the reverse strand, counting down.
TGTTGTATAAACACTTGTTGTGTTGTGAAAGCTTAGAGAGGCTTAGTGTGAAAGAATACTTGGGTTAAGAAATCTAGGGTGATTGCGTTGTAAAGCCTGAAGAGGCCACGAACAATACTTGTAACCTAAGGTTGGTTAGTGAATACCTTCTGGGTGAAGGGACTGGACGTAGCTCAGGTTGAGTGAACCAGTATAAAACTTTCTGTGTTCTTCTTCTCTCTATCCCTACACTTGAAAACGTTTTCATACTGATCAACTTGTTTCGAAAAAGTTTTTAAACGCACAATTCAGCCCCCCTTTCTTGTACGCTTTTTCTATTTCACATTTCAGGGCCAACCTAACGATGAGTGAAACCTAAAGCAAATTTTGAGATTTTTTTTTTCATTAAATGAGAGAGCAATATGTTGGGCCATTTTGCCAACATATATGGCTTTTTTGCTTTATAAAAAATAAAAGCAAATAATTTTTGTTGGTGGGCCTAAAGCTTGAGCTTTAGTAGCCTTACCTTTGGGTTGACCCTACATCGTTTGTTCTTTAAGCAGTACATAACTCTCACAAGGTAATCTATGGAGCTATACATTTTTTGCTTGAATTTCTTTTCATTTTTTTTTACTTATTAATAATAGATTAATAAAATAAAAAACCTATGAATACAATTCATTTATCAATAAAATGAAAAAAAAAATCAACTAACCAAAATTGTTGATCTTGATGCTTATGGGCAAAAGCATCCCAAGTATCCTTATCATGAAAAGAATACTTCTTACAGGAATTCACGCATTTCAGCTCACTAAAAATATATTTAATGGCAAGATAGGTCTTACAGGCCTTCCAATGCTCCCTGGCATACTGGATAAGCTTCCTTCTCATCATTTTAGCCTTTGAAATGTTGTAGATAAGTTATAATACACAAATACAATGAAGTTACACACACATATATAATAATTACAAATTAATTACAAATATAAATTCAAGTCTCATATTGTGCTACTATGCCAAATCTTATCCTTCACACATTCCTCTATGTCATCTCATTCCTTCTTGAGTATGCTTGGCTTACTTCATCCTAAAAGGGCCACAAAACTCTTAAACCTTTTTCCTATTTTTCCTTTGAGGTTTTTGGATTAATCAAAATCAATTGAAATTTGTTTTCGCCATTACCACAATTGAAGACTAAGTCCTTCAATCGTGTGTCACATCTACCTTTCTTCTCGACTATAAACTGGTTGCTTGACACAAAATTTGTTGGCTGAAGAGTCTCCATGTACTGTCAATATAAAATTTTACACTTTAAAACTATATGACATTACCTTCCAAACTTCACTAGTTTCACTAAAAAGCAATTTTTCTAGCCCACAATATTTGCATTCTATCTCTATTAATCCATATAAAGGCTTAGGACAAATAACCATCTTCATTTTGGCTTGTAGGGTATTGTAAATTTGAGTAAAATATTTAGAAATATTTCAATCCTAAGTTATTTTGAATGAGGTTTTAAATGTAGTTTGTTGTGTTTAAAAAGAGCTCTTACAACTCAAGGTATGCAAATTTGATTCACCAATATTGAAAGGATAGTGATGTAGAAATTGTAATAAAGTTAACAAAAAACCACTTAACCAAACTATGAATTGAATTGGATTGAACCATAAAAATTGAACTACTTCTAGAGATACCCTATTGGATTAAAAACTCAGACTATGTTGTGTATTATATTCTTTAAAATATAGGCACTAAGTGATAAAATATGACAATGACAAGAGCATGAGAGTACAAACTAGCAATGTAACAACATGAGAACAAACTAGCAACATCAACATAACAAGGAAACAAAGAACAACGTAGGTAAACAAAGAGAGAACAACAACACAACAAAGGATAAATAGGGACGAGAACACACCTATTTGAGAATGATGACGAGAACAACAAAGGAAATAATGACGAAAGGGTTAGAAATGGCGAGAATGGAAGGCACAAGAATGATAGCAGCAAAGGTGTGAGATGAAAATGTTGTACTGTTTGAGAGTGAAAAGTTCTTGAGACACAAAATTGGGGTTTAATAAAGCTTTCTACATCAGTTATATAAGGATCTAATCTAGAAAAAAACTTCCTATATTAATTCGATCCTCATACGATTGATGAGAAAGTCTGGTCTAGAATTTAAAATATTAAAAATGTGTCAACATTCTAGATCAGTTATAATAGGAATTGATGTAAAAAGTGACTTTCAACATCAATTAAAACAAAATCGATGAAGAAAATATTTTCTAGATCAATTTCCTTATATAATCAATGTAGAATGTTTTTCAAGATTGATTCCTTATATACGATCTATAATGTCTATCTCAATATTAAAAAAAGTTTAAAAAAGTGTCCACATTCTTGATTGATTGCCAAGGAATCAATCTCAAAAATACTTTCTAGATCAATATCCTTGTACAATTGATGTAGAAAGTATTTTTTAGATTGATTCCATATCAACTAATCTATAATGTTCATCTTAATATTGAAAAAATATCACTGCTTCACATAATACATAAATTTTTGGGAAAACTAATGTAAATTTCTGATGTGACAACTAAAAAGCCCTTTCGTGATAGAGAATCTTACAATTTTTTTTTTTGAGATTCATATATGCTTCTAACCCACACAACACAATGTCCACTATATTTTTTGCTTAGATTGTTATTAAAATTAAGATCTATCGCATTGTGACTTATGTCCAGGACAATTTGAGAATTTTCTTCCGTTAGGCTTTATAATCATGTTTAAACTATGTACAAGAAGATTGAACTAGCTAACCACTTGTTTGAGATTCGACCACTTAAAAATTTCTAACTATTAAGCCCTTACCTTAGTAGAACATAAAAGAAGTGTAAACGCTTGTTATCCATTATCTTCTTTTAAAACAAATAAAATGAAATAGGGAAATTCTTTGTCGTCGTTATCTTTTATTCACGTTTTGCATCTCATGTATCAATAAAATATTGATTTAATTACATTTTTTTGCCACATTAGTTTGGACAGTGTGATTTTGGTTCTCCAATTTTAAGTTAATTAGGTCACTATTTTTAACATTAAAAAAATTTAATCCTTCCATCAATTTTTTTTTCTACTTATAATCCTCAAATTATTATTTTCCGCTCAAAATTTTTACAAATTCAATTGATTATATTATTGTCTACTTAAAACTAACTTACCAAAATATCAAATTTCATTCAACTTAAAAAATCTCAAAATTTCCCCATCTTATAAAATTTTTCAAATTTGGGTTAAATATTTCTAATTTCTGCAAATAGAGAAATGTTCACATTTTGTCCCCCAAAAAATTACCTCCTTTGGTCCCTTATGTTAAGAAATGTGTTAAGTGTGGTTCCTGTCATTCCTTTCCACTTTAATTAACAATGTTAGTAAGAAGGACAACACCTAATACGTTCCCATAAATGAGAGACCAAAAAAAGATAATTTTTTAGGGACTAAGAGTAAACATTCCTCTATTTGTAAGGATTAAAAACATGTTTAGCCATTCAAATTTTATCAAGTTTCCACAATTTTTTATTTCTAAATTTTTAAAATTATTTCATCTCCCAAATTAATCATAAACTCTTAAATATTTAGATAAAAAATAATAATTTAAGGGTTCTGATTATAAGAAAAATAATATAAAAACTAAATAGTTAAATATATTTTTAGCCTTGTAAATAAAGGTAATGTTTGGTTTTAGTCAATAAAAAATAAATTGAGTGCCACATTTATGAAATTGTGTCATGTAGTTCTTATTTCCATAAATGAGGGACCGAAATGAAACAATTGTTTGTGAAGGATAAGACGCATATCTAACACATTTCCATAAATGAGGGAGCAAAAAATGACGATTTATTTTTAAGGGATTACAAACAAACATTACCTTCTTTGTGAGGTTTAAAACCATATTTAACCCAAAATTTTAAAAACAGAGGGACTTAATTAACTTGAGAGTGCCTGAATCAACTAAAACGGGGATTGTTTTAGCTTAATCAGTGGTTTTCAGTTCGAATTCTAAATATACAATTGTATTAAATACTGGGTGGAAGAGTTTTGCCTCTCATAATAGTTGTACTTAGCTTGATCAAGATTGTTTCTTGTGGAAGATGCTTATGGTTTGTACCAAAAATCTAAACTAGAGAGACAAAAGTATAATTAAGCCTAAAATATTTGACTTAATAAAATATTTTATCCCACTAACAATATTAAAAAAAAGAAAGAAAAAATTAATTTAAAGAAAAATAAAAGTCATTGCATCCTAGCATGAATTGCTTAAATGAAAAAAATATTTTGTATCCTGAGCATCAATATTTAGAGTAGAAAATTTCTTAAGTCCTCTAATACCATTTTTTTTAGGATGATGATTTAAAATTAGGATAAAATATGTATGTAGTCCCTCATTTTATCACTGTTAGCAGTTTTAGCTTCTAAAAAAAAATTGACCGGTCTTAAACTCTTAAAAAAAAATTGTCACTATTTTTAGTCTCTCGTTATTAAGCACTATTAAGTGATGATGTAACAATTACGCTACTATATAGGTTACTAGTCTGACATGGACAACCACGTGAAGAAGTGTTACCTATACAACCATTAAGTCAACATTCAATTTAATTAGTGATTGAGTAACCCCGATGCCTAATACACGTTTGCTTGACTAAATCAAGCAATCTAAATGAGTAACAGTCAAACAATATTCTTGATTGAACAACGGTTGCAATGCACGGTTTTCCACTCATCAATGTCAAAGCTGAGGAAGAAGACGTCGCCCAACATCCTAGTGTATCCTCTCCCAATAGTCATGATTTTGAAACTTAGATATACTTAATTTCATCTTATTCTTATCTCCATACTAAATAAATTTTGCAATATATACCAATTTTTTTTTCAATAAGTACTTATAAAAAAATAAAATAAATTAAGAAAGTAAAATGAATCAAATTTTTTCTGTAAGTTAAACTCAATTCATGTACCTTAATATTTTTAAAAATATCTCTCATTTAACTTTTTAATATATAAGTTAAGATATATAAGTTGATTTAAATTTATAAGGAAAATTTAATTCATTTTATCTTCTTAATTTATCTTATTTTATTCCCTAAAAGAATTTATTAAGAAGGTCATATGGATAATAATAGGTAGGATTTTAGTAAGGTATACTATAATACTCTTCTCATATTCACACTTTAAAAAATTACCTGTATTCAATATTCTCAAAATATGGTAACGAGTTTGATCCTCGACTTCATACCTTCTGTATGGTCACGGATTAAACAATAAACATCATCAATTTGTCTTATTTTCTTCTTCTTTTTTATAAATACTTATTGAGAAATGTATATGAATGATAATAGATAGGATTTGAGAATAGGATACTTCCTATATCCACATTTAAAAAAAAATAAAAAATACTAATTCTCATACTTACATGAATAACAACTTTGATCCTACCATATATAAGATCATGGATTATACAATAAACATCATAATACATTTGGATAGATTAAATAAGTTGCTAGCTCTGAAAAAAAAAATGACACTTGAGGTCAATATAAATCGCGTGTAACTACGACATTTACATGTGGACCAAATTGATCATTGCTCAGTTCTAGTTTGTCTTCGTCCTCGTGTTTGTCCTTTTTCTTCAAACGCATACGCTTTGCAAGAATAGGAGTATCAAAATTCAAACAGATATTTTACATCGCTTGATTGTGTCATGTCATGCATTACGCCTTTGTAGTTTCCTTCACATGAGCTGTGCTCAACAGATAGAGAAAATGGGCATAAAGAAAAAAAGGTAACCGGAGTACTCTTTTTAACAATAATCATTGAAACTTAGGAGTAATCAAATAGTAGTGCATCTCAGAATAGTGAACCTTTTCCTTTATCTTCTCGAATGCAATCTATTGAAAGCAAGAAAATCAAGCAATAATCTGAAATCTGAATCGGTATCTGTTTTCGCCAATAAGACAGTCTCAAATATTTTCGACACCAACCACCTTAGCCACGATTTTGCCTTGGTGGTATAATGGCCTATATTGTGGACAAAGCTGATTAATTTCCTTCAATAATGGGCTATGTAATTTTTGATTCAGACATTGATACAGCATACTCACCCTACGGGAATGACAGGTGAACATGTGTGGCCACAGAAGCAGCATTGAATAGACAAGGGAAGAAAAAAATCTCACGCTTTCATACCGAAGTGATGAGTATCAATTGGCACGGTGTTATGCTGTTTAGAAATTCTGAAGTAAATAAATTGACTTTTAATAGGAGTAGCAGATTGATTAATTTGTTATTTAATTATTTTCTATCAACTTTTAGCATATTATTCTTAAATAAATTTATATTCATATATGAAGAAAAAAAAAGAACCATTGTTAGGAGAAGTTTTAATTTCAGTGTCTAGCCGTCTTTAAGAGATCAATTTCTCACTTATTCGGTGTTAGAATAATTTTGGAAAAAAGAAAAACATTAAATTCACATATAACTTCAGTTATTTTTACTTTTCAAAACACTTGTTTTACAACAAATATATTAAAATTAGTGTTTGTATTCCTACCTGTATGGTGTGAATTATTATTTTTAATTTAATATTTTTAAATGTTATACATTTATATTTATTTATCTAATATATAAGCTTTTATGAAAAATGTCACATGAATTTTTTAATTTTATTTTCAAAATTATTTAATTTATTACTTCATTTAATTTTTTATTAACTTTTCATTTATATCATATATGCTTCTTTACTGTTTTGTTTCTAGCCTTTCAATTTTTTTTAGTTAATTTAGCAACTTAGAAATATTTTATAACATGAAAAATTAAAAGAAGATTTTGAATATTATGTGTGAAAGATTAAAAGATAATAAATTTATAAATACGTGAAAAAAAGAATAATTAATAAATATTATATGAATATATATATATATATATATATTACCTTTCTATTTAAGATTAATATATATATATAATAAAAAAATTTCTTAACTTATTAAAAATTAATTTAATTTAATTCTATTTATTTAAAATGTTTAGGAATAACTAAAAATATTTTAAAAATTAATAGTTGAAAACATGAAAAGTCAATTAACATGTTCATGAAATAAATGAAAATTTAATTGATAATAGAAAAATATTTTAAAAATTAAAAGTTGATAAAGTTGAAAGCATGTAAAGTCAAATAACGTGTACATGAAATAATTGAAAATTTAATTGATAAAAGAGAATAAAATGAAATAATTAAATTAAAAGAATTTTCAAAAATAAAAATTTACAAAAATGCCTTGTAGCAACTTTAGAGGAAGAAATTTAATACAATAATATGGATAAATATAAATAAATAGATTTTTAATAAAAATGCTATAGAAGCAGTAACAAACTAATATTTAATTAAATATCTTCAAGTGTGTCTAGTATTAGTTATATGATATTATTTTTTAAATTTAATCAAAATACGATGATAATGTAAAATTTTTTTACATTGTCATATATGATAATATTTTTAAATCTTATAATAATTATTTTAAAATACATATCTGAGATGTATTCTTATTGATTTATAATGTAAAAATATTTATTGATAGTGTATGAAAATTAAACTTATTCTTTATGACTTTTTATAATAATATTCTTTCTTTTATTTTTCATCACTTCAAACATTTTATCCCACACTTTTTTTTCTCTTCTTATTTATATCCCTTTGTTGTAGAAGAAATTGTACAAAAATTTATTGTATAAATACAAGTTCTCTACATTTTATTTGGCTGGATTCAATTTTATAAACAAACAAATCAAATATAAAATATAAAAATTAAATTAATCAAGCGCCAGTGGACAACATGCATCTCGTGAATAAAGAAGATAAGAGATTCAAAAAGTCCTTAACATTTTTTCTATGAATTTTTTCATCCTTGGACCACTGTACTTCCAATTTTATAAAAGTTAATTGACCACTGTTGAACAGAGGATCACATTTTGTGTAACCGTACCTGATTTCCAATTTCCAAAATGTTTGTTGTGAACTTTTCCACAATTGCAAACTTTTGGAAGACAAGGAAATTGTAAAAGGGTATTTGAACCTGGCTAGAAAACAAAAAAAGTGAGTGACAGAGGGGCAAAACGAGGGAAGAAGCCACTACCACATACCAAGGTGACTCCAGGCTTCACCTAAGAGCCAACCTTGTTTATTAACCCCATCAGTAACCAAGTTGCCTCCCCCAGTTGGTTATTGTTTCTTTCCCCTTTTTTTTTACAAACTGTTGCCAAATTGTAAACCACAACCTACCTTGCTCTTTCCTACCATGGTTTGGGTTCCTTGGCTATTGGGAGCACGATGCGCCACTTCGCACTTGCAAAATTGCCCCTTATGTTTATGTGCTCCTCCCCTATACTTCAAAAATAACTTGAATAGGATTATTCAGCCCGGTTGCCTCTTTTTTCAATTCTCTTTTTGACTTTTACCATTGGCTGTCCATTAGTGTTTACTAAATTATGTTCATGCATTCTATTACTTATTTAGATAGAGTTTAATAGTCATGCACTAACAGTATAAAGTAGTTTTACACTGTCTTTCAATTACAAACCATCATTTATTATAAGTTTGTTGTCTTTTATAATAAACTTTAAAAATCATATTAATGGTGATTTCTGATTGGATGATAGTATAAAATTTTTTATACTGATAGTACATGACCATTAAACTCATTTAAATAATGCTGATTAATTATGGAAATCTTGTTGCGCTTTGACCCTAATTGCCCTACTTTTTGAATTAAAAAAACTTTATGTAGGGATCAATAAGCCAGCCAACTCAAAACTAGTTGCCACGAGCATTGGAGGTGGACAAAACCCACTGGCTCTTCTAAAATCTTAATTACAACATCAATTGACTGCAATACACGTATAGTTCAAAATTGATGGAAATTATCATCATTAATTTAATAAATACAATTTTTGTATTTATTGTTTTAAAGATAATGGTTAAAAAACTAATAAATGAAAAAAAAATCACTATAAAATACATTCATAAGCTTAAAGGTTATTTTTTTAACAAATTTTTAATTATTATATATCTTTAAGACAATAATTTACGAAATCGTTGTAAATAACACACTACATTCACGGATTCACCAAAAGAATCTCCCAGAACATTTTGTTTTGTTTTTATCTTTTTTAAGCTTGGCATAGAAAAAGACAAAATATCAGCCACGTGGAAGCTACACTTTTACTTCTCTGCTATATAACTTAAGTTATTTTTAAGATATCTAGCATTTTAATTTCCCTAAATATATGAATTAAGTAAATATTTTTTATATATAATGATTTAATTATATGAATTACAATTATCTTATTATAACCTTTTAATGAATTAAATTAATATAAAAATATAAAAGAAATATTTAGTTTGATTTAAATTTAAAGACAATAGTATAAATATAATAATATTTTAAAGATGATATTCATTAGACTTTAAAATACTATATAATTTAATTTGAATTTAAAGATAACATATACTCAAAATTAGTATTTTAGCTTGTGCATTGAACATAATAATTTTTTTTATATAATTAAAATTCATAGTAAATAAATATTTTTAAATGTATAAATTATATTTTAGATTTACAATGAACAATTTAATATGTGATATAAGGTTATTTTTAATTATTAATAATTTCTTAAAAAAATATTATTGAAATTTAATTTAGAGATATAGATAAAATAGGGTAGATTGAAAGTGATAAACAGTTAAAAAGATCAAGTATACAAATAAAAGGAGGGTAGTTTCAGATAATTGAGAGGAATTTTTTGGCTAGTTGTGAGAGTAGTGTGTAAAATGTAAATCTAAAAGAGAGAACATGGAAAATATTGAGAATGTTTAATTGAGAAAATGAAGAGAGTGAGAGCCTTACTTTCTAAGTTATGTATTCTAATTTTTATATATAAAAATAGATAATGATAATTAATACAATTTGACTGAAATTTATAAATAATAGTAATTGTTATAATTTAAAATAAAATATGATATAATTTACATTTAAATTTATAGATAATAATATTTTCATAATAACAATAATTTAAATTTTAAAAAATTGTAAAATCTTACAAAACCAATCTCACTCTCATAAATTGTGTGTGGAGATCACAATGTAAAAGAAGAAGAGAGAAAATATTAAAAATAATTAATTAAAAGTGAAAGGAGAATGAAAGTGTCATTCTCTAAAATATGTATTCACATTCTCCTTGCCATAATCTGGACCACTTTCCTTCTTCTTTCCTGGCCAGAACATTTGCTCTCATTCAATGTCTTGCATTCTCACTGAGAAACTAATTCCTCTCTATACTAAAGCATTTTTACAGGCTTTCATTATGGCACCCCATCACGCGATTGCAACAGCGGAGAAAGTCTAAAACCATATGTTAAGCAATGTTTTTTTTTTAAAAAAAAATTTAATTGTTCACAATTCTAATTAAATTAATCATGTTCACAATTTCAACATTTCATGTTAATTGTATGAATTTTATGTATCATTTGCCACCAACATTTCCCGTTGTTAATTGTATGAATTTTATCTATCTTTTGCCACCAACATTTGTACAAAGCCTTTGATGAGTTCGATTTAATTATTGTTTCAAATGAAGGTATATCATATAGTTCATTGTTTTTATACCTTTATTGTAAATTATCAAAATATACTAATATTGGTTATTTTTGTGTTGTTCTAGAGTATTGGAGCATTGGTGATTTATCTTGAAAATGCCAACATTGTGGAACAATTTTGTACTATGCTAATAATGTTGAAAAACTATGAAGTCGAACTACCCAAAGTTCTTAGAATGTCGCATGTGAAGTAAAATACAACTTGATTTAATGCATCTACCACAACCTTTGAAGGATTTATTTCACACGAATGATAACAAAAACAAACATTTTCTAGAACATATTTGATCATACATTCAACATGATGAGTATTTTTTTTATTTTGTATATATTTAAGTATTATATAGTTTCTTGCTATGGGTTGCTAACAAAGTCACTCTACCCTTTCTCAGTGCAACGACTTATGTCAAACAATTAAGGTTTCTTTTCGTTAGATAAATCAAGTTACTATTAGTAAAGCTCCGATTTGTTAACTGACAATCTGGCATTAATTTTATATCAATCTTTTCATTAAATTTACATATCGTCGGTTGTCCGCTATTTTTACTCAATCATAATTTTAATGTTTTAATTTTTTTTGTCAGTAGTTCCATCATTTTATTATTTTCAAATTTCAATTATTGTAAATAATATTTGAAAGTAAAGAAATATATAACTTCTCATACATAAAATATCCAGTGCATCTTACGGGTCCACACACTAGTATATATATATATATATATATATATATTCATGAGCTTTTATGTAAACCTCAAAATTGACTAATTTATATAATCAAATTTGATGTCTAGATTGAACTTATTTATTTATTAAAATAATATAAACAAGTTTAACCAAACATTTAACAAATTGAGCTTCAATAATTAATGAATAGTTCAGTTTATTTATATCCCTATTAACAAAAGACTAATAACCAAATAATTTTTATTAAATGTAAAGATTAAAAATATATAAAATTTAAACAGAAGCTAAAACAAAAAATATATTTCAAGAAAAAAATATATTTAAGTCTAATGTAGATATTTTAACATAAAAATATCAATTTTAAGCGTAACTTTGCCTTTCAATATGAATTTTTTTTTATTTCTTCTTCTTTATTAAAGATTGTCTATGAAAATTTTATTTTCATTATAATAATATTGATGAAAAACCTATAATCAAACGACTCAATATAAACAGGATAGTAATTATTATGGAAAAGGAAAAATTGACATGTTTATTTATTATTTGACTTTGTTGTAGGAATGACCTTGAGTTGGGTTATGAGGAAAATGAAGGCTAAATTAATTACAATGATGCAAAATAAGTTAATATTTCTCTCGCAAAAGTTCGACACAGATTCTTTAATAAATCAAGTACTAAATATTTATAAAATTGGCGCATTTTTCAATTCCGTCGAAGATCATCCTATATTAAGTGCTTGAAATTTTATTTGTCACAGGAAACTGCGTTTCACCCAAATTGCGTCTCTTTCATGAAATAAAAATACGAAAGCAGGAACGTAATAAGTTCCTTGTAGGGCACTCGCCATTCCCTATGCTTTTTAGGATTGATGATGCACTAGCTGATTATGTATGCAAAATGAGTGTGATGAACACTACTTATTGTTAACTCAGTGCCTCGTTTGTTGTGGTGGATCTTAGGTGTTGAAATGGAATTGTTCAGATTTTTTTAAAAATATTAATAATTAAAAAATTAACCTTATTATTGACAATAATTATTTATCTAAATTCAAAAATACAACTATATTTAAATTAAAATATTTCTTTATTCAAATTTCATATAATATAATTTATATATTTAAAAATTATTTATTTATCATAAATTTAAATTATATAAAACAAATATTTATTTTATATAATGTAAATATTAAAATACTAGTTAATTTTAAAAACAACAACAAACCTTGAGGTAGAGGTGTACACAGGTCGGGTTGGGCTAAACCCGTTACCCAATTTGATCAAAATAGTATGGGTAGGGTTGGGTTGAGTTCATGTTTTTTTTTTTTTTAGACCCAAACCAAACCAACTTGTCATTAACGGGTTGGGTTGGGTCAGTTAATCGGGTTTGTGGATTTAAAATTTTATTAAATTTTTTAAAAATTATATTTTTTTTTACAAATTTTGACACATCATACAAACATTGCATTTAGTTTTGGACTTTGTTTCTCATCATTCTTGTTTCTAAAATTAATATAAAGCTTACAAGAACTTAGAACGAGAGTTGAGAGAAAATGAATAACAACATACATGAAATATGTAGTGATCCAAAATTAACTTGGGTTCATGATTTTTCGGGTGTGTGGGGGTGTCTTTACTCTTTGTCTTATTTAGTATTAGTAATTCAATAATTAATAATTATTAATATATAAAATATATAAAAATAATAAATTAAATAAAATGTCACTTCAACATATCAGGTTTACGGGTTTGTAAATTAAAACCCGTTATCCGACCCATACTTGAATGGGTTTAAACAGATTAGGTCAAGTGCGACCCAAATGCTAAAAAAAAATCAAACCGTAATAATTGAGTCAGTTTTGGTCAATTCGAATCAACGGATTACCCGTATGCATGAGCACCCGTACCTTGAGGAGTTGGACAATGATATTTTTGTGATGTCAATTCAAATGCTGGCCAGTTCTGAACGCATGTCATAAGTGACGTATACCAAGTTGGATGAAAACCTCCCTACCGGCCAGCTTCTCGCTCCCCCTTGTCCAACTCTATGCATGCATTTGCAGTCTATTTTTACTTGTGAAAGGGTGTTGAGCAAAAGAATAATGATATATCAACATTTTATTAATATTCATTATTTTTATTTTTTATTATATTATATCACCTATTATATTTACATTTCTCTTCCTTTATCTTTCTAGATTACTAGATGATGGATGTCTGTCCATCATTTGCCCAAGCAAAAATTAAAAAATAAAAATTGCCCAAGCAAAAAGCAAAACATTTTTAAAATCCCAAATTTGTAGATTATATATACATACATATATATATATATATATATATATATATATATGTATATATATCGGTTAATGATATTTAAATTATTAATTGAAATGTATAGATGAGGTAACTTTATTAACTTATCGCAAAAGTGTCGGTTACCTATCATAACTAGCTATTTGATAAATATTCTGGACAATTAATCAATATATATATTATTAATCCGCATAAATTTGTATAAAAATTTGTGGTGTAAATTGTAATACTGATAAGAAAATACTTGTCCATTTTTTTTTAAAAAAAGTTAAAATGTAGGATAGACAAGTGTTTTTTAATACATAAAAATGTTCTGTAAAATTAATAACGTAAAAATGATGTCAAAATAATATTATAAAAAATTATATTATTAAGTCACATAATTTTTTCAATACTGAAATATTTACTATACGTTAAACTGAGGTGTTTGATATCTTCTCCGACTAATCTCTGAGATATTTTTACGATAGTTCTCCATTTTAGCATGGCAAAGGCTAGTGGTAGATAGTTTAAGTATCTATAAAAGTATTTCAACACTCAAGTAAAAAAAATAAAAATTGACAGAATGACAATAATAGTTGAAAAAATTTACCTGACAGATTGACAATGTTAATTAAGACTCTCTTATTTATAAGAATATTCTAAGGTCGGCTGAGGGAAATGGATTTCCTGTAATTGCTTTTTCAACTACACGCAATCTGGACCTTTGATTTTATATTTTATAATTAAAAATTTAATAAACATATAAGACAAAAATCATTTAAACCATTAGATCATGACTGCACCACCCTATAGTTAAAAAACAACTGCAGGGAATCCTGGTCCTAGGTGGATTGTGCAACGCTCAAAGTCCCTCTCCAAGGAATATTTATCTGTTTGGGAGCATTATGCTATGTGATTACTCGTGGCCAATGTGTGTGATTCCCTGTTACAAGTGTATTTAATTTGACTTGCAACTGAGTTATTTATTGTGAATTTAAGTCCGAGCACTCTTCATAGGCCTTTGGACTGATATTGTATTTTGAATCAAGGTAAACTCAGCTGCATAGAGTGGATTCGTGTTATCTAATCCAGAACATACTTATTTTTGAAAAGTAAAATAAAAAGAAAAGATACATAATACATTTACTAATTTTAGACTTAATTATAATTATCTATATGTTATTTTAGTTCTCTTAGTTTTAATTACTTGTATTTAATCTCACAGTTTCTCAACTATTAAAATTAAATCACTCATTCTAAAATTTGTTCAATAATTAATAGGAATTGAACAAGTGTGACATGACATTAATTTATAAAAATTAAAGCAAAAAAATATATAAATAAGTAAATAGAAAGTATTTTATCAATTTAACATGATAGTTTTTAATTTTTATTTATATATTTAACTATTTTTCTTTTATAATATCACATCATATTTTCATTACATTTAATTTTATTAATTGTTAAACAAAATTTTGAGTGAGGGTCTTAATTTTTATAACTAAAAATATAAAAACTAAATGTACCAAAACTAAAATTATATAAAAAAATTAAAGTATAAAAACCGAAAGTAAAATTAATAGACTTCGTTAAATTCGTACCTGAATGAGTAACTTGTTTTAAATATTATAACATCGTGCAAAATAAAATATAAGAATAATTATAAACATATATTTTATTCTCTTACAACTAACTTTCACTCCATTTTTCTTCCTATCTCTCTACATTTTTTATAAACTCACATATCACATCTATTACTTTGTCTTTTTACCTTTTTTATTTTATTTATTTCCCTATCTTTCTCCTCCATCCATCCTAATTCATCCTAAAATGAAAAAAAATATTAGGTGATATTGAACTATCATAATTTTCATTAATCTTTACATGACATGTAATCAAGTATTATTAATTTTTTCTTGTAAATTATAAAATTTGAAAATGTATTATAGTACAAGTATTGGTTGAGACCATAAACACTTAATGGTCTAAATAATTTAGGTTTATCATTTTTTTTACAAAAAAATTAGTGAAGAAAAAGATATGATGTCAGTGAATACAACAACTAAATGTAGGGCATGTGTTTTAAAAATCGGACTGAATTGGTTGGTCAAACTGAAAAGTCGATCGCCTAACTAATTCAAATAAATCATAGAATTGACTTGAAAAAAAAAAGGGTCAAAAAACTGAAAAATCGGTTAAAAACTGGTAAATCGACCAAAACCGACAAAAAATTGGTTTACATCAGATGAATGAAAAATGCTTAATACAACAATTTTTTTTTAAAAAAATGAAAATCAACATAAAGTATTTGTTATTTTTTTTTTATTTTAAATATAAACTTGTTTTTATTAATAAATATTTATGTTTATTACACTACTGTAAAAAACACTTTTTATAAAAAGTTTTTTAAATCGATTCAAATATAGACGATAAAAAAATTAATTTTAAAACGAATTTTCAACCGAGTTAAAAAATACCCCCGCATCGAGCTTTTCACTTCAGCACCGGTGCATCATTTCTCCTCCCTTAATTGGTTCCATGTAGTACGAAGTTCACTCCCTCACAATCACAAAGATCATCGAACACACACTTATTTTCAAACTCCATCACACTGCTCATCCCATTTTGTTGCTGCATTTAAACCAAACCAAGTGCAGTCGTGTCGGACGGCAGGACCAAACTCCCACCATTCATCTCTTTCTCTTTGGGCAGACCAAAAACTTCAAGGCATCCATACAATAATCTTTACAATTAAAAACTTGCATCAACTACACTTCCTTCCTCTCACAAGAGCAAGCCAAAAAGCACAAATATTTAAACAAATTTGTAGCCTATGTCCAGTTCAATAACGTCATCTATAGTGGAAAATTTTCAATATGTTGAAGTACAAATTAACCAAAAATTATTTTTTCACAAACAACCATTCTATTACATTATCACACACTAACCATGTGTGATAATTTCAATATTTAAAATAAAACTCACGTACACGGCAAAGACATTAGCAGAGAGCTCGTACGCTAGTCGGAGGCAACCGATGAGGGTGCGTCGAGGCTACTCCATGCCTGGCGGAGTGGGCAGGGACACAGCATGGAAGGGTTGGGGAGTCCAAAGAACGGGCACGGGTGGTTGTGAACCTTGGTCTTCCTAAACTGGTCATGGTAGTGGAGGAATTCCAACACATGCGCGTTGCTACACAGGGCCAACGAAGGGGGTGGACGGTGGTTTTGTAGGTACAAGCAGAACATGTTCCAGTCTCACCGTTTTTGGTTCTCATAATAGCTCGAAGTAATGCTTCCTCTGTTGCTTCTCGAAGACAGAGACGACTCTGCCGCGCTTCCTGTCGTTGGATTTTAAAATTTTACAACTTGATTCTCATCACGGCTCGAAGTAGAAGAAGGGGAGTTTTAAAAATATAACCTTTTAAATCGGTTGCGGATTTAACCGATTTAAAAACCTTTTTTTAAATTGGTTCAATCAGAACCGAGTTAAAAGCCTTGTTAAAAAATTGAAATTTGAACCCGCATTCCATGTTTTTAAATTAGTTTATCCATAACTGAGTTAAAACAGTCACTGTTTTTATATTAGTTTACCTTAGAACTAAGTTAAAAAACTTGTAAAAAATTTCAAAAATGACAATGCATCCATGTTTTTAAATTAGGTTTACTTAGAACCAAGTTAAAAAAATTGTCAAAAATTTCAAAATTGTCATTGCGTCAATCTTTTAAATCAGTTCAGTAAAAATTGAGTTAAAATCCTATTCTAGAAAACAAATTTTGTAATAGTGTTGTTAAAACTTAGACTTAAGTAATATAACATATTTGATTTGAACTTTTGTATGTACTGTGAATATTAAAAACTTATAAAATTATGTTTTATTTTAGTTTTTAGTATTATAAAATTATGATATATTTTTTTATTATTTTATATATTATTTAATTACTGGTATTATTTTATTAATACCATTTGATTACGATTTAACTTTAGTTAAACAATTAAATCTCAAACTAATGTTTTAACCAATTCAATAATCGATCCAATTTTAAAAATATTGCTTAGGGTTATCTTCCGTGAGTCACTCTTCTTCTATCGCATGCCCCTCCCGCTCTCTCTCTATAAATACCCCAAACCACTCGCTTAGAAGACCAATTTCCTTTTCTCTTCCGGAGAAAGTGACACAGAGAAGGGTAAAAGCTAACAACTCTCTTATTCCACAAAACCCGAAAAAAGCCCCTAATTTCCTTCCTCTCTCTGTCCCTCTCCCAATGGCGGCTTCCGTCGACAACCGTCAATACGGCGCCCACATAAACGGCGTCGTCCGCGGTTGCGGCCAGGACCTCAAGCCTCCTCTGCCGCTGGACTTCGACTTGGACTCCTCCAGCAGCGACGAAGACGAAAACGACGACGCTTCGTACCTGAAAGACCTAATACGCAAGGCGAATGCGGAAATCGAGGCGTCCGTGCTGGACCCGCGCGACGAGGCAACCGCGGACCAGTGGGTCGCACGGAACGCCTCCATGGTCCGCCTCACAGGGAAGCACCCCTTCAACTCGGAGCCCCCGCTCCCGCGCCTCATGCACCACGGCTTCATCACCCCGGTCCCGCTCCACTACGTGCGCAACCACGGCCCGGTCCCCAGGGCCCGCTGGGAGGACTGGGCCGTGGAAGTGACCGGCCTGGTGAAGCGGCCCGCCCGGTTCACCGTGGACCGGCTCGTGCACGAGTTCCCGAGCCGCGAGTTCCCCGCAACGCTCGTGTGCGCCGGGAACCGCCGCAAGGAGCAGAACATGGTGAGGCAGAGCGTGGGCTTCAACTGGGGCGCCGCCGGCGTGTCCACCTCCGTGTGGCGCGGCGTGCCGCTGCGGCGCGTGCTGCGCCGCTGCGGGATCCTCGCTCGTGCGAAGGGCGCGCTGCACGTGTGCTTCGAGGGCGCCGAGGATCTCCCCGGGGGCGGTGGGTCCAAGTATGGAACTAGCGTGAGGAGGGAGGTGGCCATGGACCCTTCGCGTGACATCATCATCGCGTACATGCAAAACGGCGAGCCGTTGGCGCCGGATCATGGGTTCCCCGTTCGCATGATCATTCCCGGGTTCATTGGCGGGCGAATGGTGAAGTGGCTCAAGCGCATTGTCGTCACTGAGCACGAGTGCGACAACCATTACCATTATAAGGACAATAGAGTACTTCCTTCCCACGTTGATGCAGAACTTGCCAGCGAAGAAGGTATCTAATTTTTTTACTTCGTTTGCCAAGTCATATTGCATGAGAGGTTAAAAATATATATACTTATTTTTTTAATGAGTTATATATATATATATATATATGACATATCTAGTGAGAGGACTAATTTTATATGAAAGTGAGAAGAATAAATCTAGGTCATATAACCATACATGAATGATTAGGATTTAATGTTATGTGACCACTTAAAAAATTCATGTGACTTTTAAAAATCTCACACGACTTGTGTGTTTTAATCTTGACTACTCATGGTAAAATCTAATGGTTCATTTTTATTCCTCTCACTCTCACGTAAAAAAGACCCTCTTATATATATATATATTTATTTATTTATTTATACATATATTTTTAGATTAAATTAATCGATAAGTCCTTAAATTATTTGAAAATTTTTAATTAAGTTCTTAAACTAAAAAAATTTGTAATTAAATCTTTGATCTTGTAAAATTTTTATAATTGAGTCCCTGATGTTAGTTTATAGCAGCTTGAACAGGTTAAAAAATGACAATTTGTAACGGTTTTAAAGACGCTAGAGACTCAAGTATAAAAATTTTTCAAGATTAAGGATTTGATTACAATTTTTTTTAGTTTGAAGACCTAACTAAAAATTTTTAAATAGTTCAAGAACCTACTAATTAATTTAATTTATTTTTTATAATACTATTTTATAATTTAATTATTTTTTTCATTTCATCACTCATTTTGTTTTATATTTTCATTCTTTCCTTTTTGACTGAAAAAGGATTACAAACTTATACAAATAATTTTTTATTTTTTTCTCTAAAATACAACTTTTAATAGTAAAATACTAAGACTCTGTTTTGAATAATTTTTTTAATAAATAAAGTATAATAAATTAAATTTCTTTCATACATTAAAATTAACTTATATATTTTAACTTTTAGAAAAGTTATATGAGATAACTCTTATAAAAGTTAAAGTGTATAAGTATGCTTAAGGTAAAAATTAATTTCTTTTTTCTTTTTTTTCCTCCTATATAAGTATTTCTTGAAAATTTTATTCAAATAGAACCTAACTGAATTTGAGAAATTATGAGTACTAATTAATTTAGTTTGTAAAATTAAAAAAAAAATCATTTTGACATTATCAAACATTGGCTATTTTTTTATTTGTAGTTTTAAAGTAGTAAAATGATGATTATTTTGTGACTAAATTGACTATTGTTTGTTGATTTTAGGAACTAAAATAATATTTTTATAATTTTAAACACTGTACTCATAAATTTAGGAAATAATTTTGTGAATTATTTCGACTTTAGATGTTTGTGGCTTATGACATGTTTCTGCCTAGGAGTTTTTTTCGTGGACACAAGTTAATTACATGTTTGTTCTTTTGTGGTGTGTCCTGTAGGTTGGTGGTACAAGCCGGAGTATATCATCAACGAGTTGAATATAAACTCAGTGATAACGACTCCTTGTCACGAGGAGATATTGCCCATCAACTCATGGACTACGCAGAGGCCTTACGTACTGAGAGGCTACGCATATTCCGGTGAGTTTTGCTGTTTTCCATTTCTCTGCTTGAACAAGTACACCAATTAACATAAGGGAACTAATGGAGTGAATTATCCGCCACGAAATTTTCACCGGATAAGATAATATGAATATTCTTAAAATTAAATAAATAAAATTTGTGAAAATCTAATAAGAAATTAAGATAAGATTATGACATAATAAGGCTAACATGAGGGAGAAAAGGAAAAATTGGTTGTACAAGTACTAACCAAATAATAATACTAATTACAAGTGCGAAAATAAATTCAGTGTGAAAATTAAAATAGAATAACGTCTGGTCTCTCTTTCAAATGGCTGGCGATGAATAAAACCCCAAATTTGGATTGGAGTTGCGGCTGCAACATTTAATTAATGGTAGTGGAATTGTGGCTGTAACATGCAATTTGTAGACAGTGACTTGAAGAAAACTAGATATGTGTTTATATATGCTTGGATGTAAAGTGAGAGTGTCGTTGTACGTGCAGGTGGTGGAAGGAAAGTGACACGTGTTGAGGTAACACTGGACGGTGGAGAAACGTGGCACGTGTGCACAATTGACCGTCCTGAGAAACCCAACAAATACGGGAAGTATTGGTGCTGGTGCTTCTGGTCTTTGGAGGTGGAGGTGCTGGACCTGCTTGGGACCAAGGAGATTGCGGTTCGCGCTTGGGATGAGGGCCTCAACACCCAGCCTGAAAACCTCATTTGGAATGTTATGGTACGTACACTTCTCTATGAAACTTCGTTTTACAAATTATAAACAATCGTTTCTTTTATTTCTGTTTTACTTTGTTAAATAATCAATAGGGGACAGTGAGAAGTGTTTGGTGCTTAATTTTGGAGTGAAAATATATACATTTTGTCTGTTTCGTTAAAGGTTTTATATCTCAATTATATGTGTTATTATCGCTTTTATTTTAATTGTATTTTATATGATATAAACTCAATGGTAGCAAGATAAATTCCTTGTTATGGAGAAAAGGACAATTGAGTTGGTAGTTACGACTAAATTACCATTTGTTCCCAAGTACTGGTTCTCATGGTCTCCTCAGAATATGGAAATATAAAACTAATGACCACTTCACCTGACGTCAACACCTGTCATTTTCACGGCCTCACTGAGTAGAGAGATGGTTAACCAATAATAATATTCTCAACGCCAACCTTTTTACCTGAATTTCGTCATACATAATAATATAAATATAATCTATATAAATTTATGTTATATGTTTTTTTGATGAATTTATATAGAGAAAGTTTATTTATATAATGTTTTAATATAATCTTTTTATAAATAAGAGAGATTAAAAGAAAAGAGAGAAAATATAACATAAGATGAATGATTTGATGAAGAAAAATTAAAGTATTATATAAATTATATATGATTTTATTGTATGAATCTATATATTATGTCATTCATATAATACTTTGATACTATATAAGTTTTGCTTCGTTGAGTGGCCGTGATTTTTATAAAAAATAAAATAAAAAGTTTCGTCATTCTAAAACAAATAAGTCACTGTGTCTCAACAAAGACTAACTATATAATTTATTTTTTTGGTGAATAAAGTGATGGAGAAACTGGTCCACTAAACTAATAGCGTTATTTTTTGACTTTGTGGCTTACTCCGATTGAGCTGACTTACCTAAACACGCCGTTGAAAACAATCCTTTCACTTGAATTTCTTTTTCTAAAAATAGTATATAGGTAAGTGGAGAAGAGTAGAATACTGATACGCAAATAAATCTTCCATATCCTTACATTTTAATTTTTATAACCCCCCCTTGCATCCTTTTTTATTTCTCTCTTTTGCTATATTGAAAATTTATTAAAATGTATTCATAGTTTAATCATCACATTATTTCACTCCATCCTTTTTTTATTTTTATTTCAAAGTTAAAGCCCTTGTTAATTTATTTTTTTATATGTAAAGGAAGTGTAATGAAGCTTTCTGTGTTACATTTTGGGTATGCAATAATGTGTAGGGCATGATGAACAACTGCTGGTTCAGAGTGAAAACAAATGTGTGCAAGCCCCACAAGGGCGAGATTGGCATAGTGTTTGAACACCCAACCCAACCAGGCAACCAACCCGGTGGCTGGATGGCAAAGGAAAGACACTTGGAGAAATCACAAGAGCCAAAACAAACCCTCAAAAAGAGTGTGTCCACGCCATTCATGAACAACGCCTCAAACACGTTCTCCGTGTCCGAAGTCAGAAAGCACTGCAATGCTGACTCCGCTTGGATCATCGTCCACGGCCACGTCTACGACTGCACCCGCTTCCTCAAAGACCACCCCGGCGGCACCGATAGCGTCCTCATCAACGCCGGCACCGACTGCACCGAAGAGTTCGACGCCATCCATTCCGACAAAGCAAAGAAAATGCTCGAAGATTACCGAATCGGCGAGCTCATCACCACAGGTAATATACATAGGTTGCATGTTCCTACTAGTATCTGAGAAATGTTCTACATTTTTATTAAGATCTTTTTTTATTATTAATTAAATTTATTAAAAATTATAAAATTATATGTGCGAGTTATTAAAATAGAGAATCAGATTCCCGTAATTTTGAAAAATCCCGTGTTATTTAATCATCTATTACATAAAATGTTATGAAAAGAATGTAATAGAAAGTAAAATGTTATACATACACTTCATTTTTTAGGATGTATGACCGGAAGAAAGAATGAGATGGAGAGAGAAAATAAAAAAAAGAAAAATAACTGATCAATGTGATAAATAAATAAAAAGATAAGATGAAAAATGAGATGAAAGTGAGATAAAAAAAAAAAGTTAGGTGTATGAATATATTAATCCAATAAAAAATGTGTTAATAATATTCTCTCTTTTCAATATGTGAATTTGAGAAATAGAAATTTTTTTTTTGAGGTCATTTTATGATTAGAAATTTTGTTTTGTAAGGACTTCTACTTTTGTATTTAATAAATATTATTGTGATATATTATTAATCAATTAAAAATCATTCTTGACTTTTAAGATAATTATTATAAAAATAATAAATTTTATTTTAATAATTAGGTAAATATTTGACAATTTCCGAGCATATATTATCCTCTCTATATATAATATTAGAATAATTATCTTAAATAAGGGTGTTTTTAGCTACTATTTTTCAACGAGAATATTTTTAGCTGTTATTCTTGAATGAAAATATTTTTAGGATTTTTTTAAACTTCTTATCTCATTCAATCTATCATTTTTAATACCTTTATTTCTAAATTGAATTTTAATATTTTTTAAAAAAATTATCAATAATTAAAAATTAACATTGTATTACAATAATTGTTTATTATAAATTTTAAATATAATTTATAAATTCAAAAATATTTATTTATTATAAATTTTAATTATAATATAAAGTATATATTCAGAATTATTTATTTATTATAAATTTAAATTATATAAAATAAATATTTATTCAGTAGAGTGTACAAGTTAAAATATTAGTTTATTTTTTTATTTAATTTTGTTATTTAGTGATTTATATGGATGGTTAATTTTCATGAACAGGCTACACCTCGGACTCATCATCGCCCAACAATTCCGTGCATGGCAATTCTGAAATGACCCATTTGGCCCCTATCAAGGAAATAACCACAACACCACCCCTCAGCGTGGCTCTAAACCCGCGCGAGAAAATCCCATGCAAGCTCGTGTCCAAGACCTCCATTTCCCACGACGTGAGGCTCTTCCGCTTCGCGTTGCCCTCGGAGGACCAACTCTTGGGTTTGCCCGTGGGGAAGCACATTTTCCTGTGCGCCACGATCGACGACAAGCTATGCATGCGCGCCTACACTCCCACGAGCGGCGTGGACGAGGTGGGCTTCTTCGACCTCCTCGTCAAGGTGTACTTCAAAGGCGTGCACCCCAAGTTCCCCAACGGGGGCCTCATGTCGCAGCACCTGGACTCGCTCCCCATTGGGTCCCCGTTGGACGTGAAGGGCCCACTGGGCCACATAGAGTACACCGGGAGAGGCAACTTCCTGGTTCACGGGAAACCGCGATTCGCGAAGAGGCTGGCCATGCTGGCCGGTGGGACCGGGATCACGCCCGTTTACCAAGTGGCGCAAGCGATTCTGAAGGACCCCGAGGACCGCACCGAGATGCACGTGGTGTACGCGAACCGCACGGAGGACGATGTTTTGTTGAGGGAGGAGTTGGACGCGTGGGCGAAGAAGCATGGTGACCGGTTCAAGGTGTGGTACGTAGTGGGAAGCGCGAAGGAAGGGTGGCGGTACAGTGTGGGGTTCGTCACGGAGAGTATCATGAGGGAGCACCTTCCGGAAGCGTCGAGGGATGCCTTGGCTTTGACTTGTGGGCCACCACCCATGATCCAGTTTGCGGTGCAGCCCAATTTGGCGAAGATGGGGTACGATATCAAGAACGATTTGCTCGTCTTTTAGGGCATGGAAGAGTAGAGTACTAGATAGTGTTGTGTATGTGTATGTGTATTATTATTGTTGATTGTGTATCAGCTATTGTTGGAGTATCGTTTGTTTCATTCTTTGTAAGGGTCAAAAAAAAAAAAAAGAGAGAAAAAAGAAAATGGAAAATTGTATATGGACTGTGTGATGATTAGGATCTCTTCCTCCTTTTACACGCTTTGATGTAGACAAGTACGTCAAGATTTTTTGACTACTTTAGTGTAAATAAATGAAAGTTTTATATGTCTATTTACTCGTTTCGCTTCATCATCTATTTTATTTCATACTTTCTTTTTAGTTCTTTCGTAATTATAAGAATTTATTCAATAATTATTTTGGCTCTTATTGAAGAATTGATTTGCTCTAGAACGAAAGGTATGTTTATGTATTTATATATTCACATTTATTTTACCTGAAAAGATCGTGAAATATGATAAATAAACTTTCACCAAATTGAGGGTTTTTAATGTCACCCTCTTCGTTATTTCCCTCAGAAGTATATACGCGTACTCGGTAAGACCAAAGAAAAAATAAGGCCTGATAAATGAGAGTAAAGAAATTTAAAATGATGCTGTTTATATTTTCCCAAAATAATGCAACTAGACCCATGGAATAGAATTATATAGGCCTGGTGCCCAGTGTGTTGGAACCATACTAAAATCATTATTGGAGCACTAATAATGTGAAATTACATTTCTTTATATGCTCTAAAATTACAAAGTTGCTATTTATATAAGTAATCCTAATTTAAGATCTATGTATTAAGTTCGTAATATATTAAACATTGCATTTCTTATTAAATGTTTTCTATTTTTATGTTTAATAAATAGTTTTAGGAAATTTTAGCATCAACTAATTTATTATTAACAGAAAAATGTAGAGTGAGGTAGGGGGGTTATGTTAAAGGAAAATGATTTTTAGATGTCTTGTGAGGTGTTTACATCTTGAGAGGGATAAGAAGAGAAAATAAATAAGTAATTAATATGATTGATGATGTGATGTGACAAAATGAGAGAAATAAAAAAAATGAGAGATATTTATAGATTGTTTAAAATTTGTAAGTATCTAAATATAAGCACTCTATGTTAAAAGCAACCTGTCTAGTTACTAATTTCTTAGTTGAGGTCATAACCGGTACGATCTTTAGGTTCGCTGGACGACACTGTGAAGCAGCGAGCGAACGATGCACGTCCTTACCCTTCACATTAGCATTAGGTCAAGAAAACTAATGTGTTGTTTGGTGCGCTGAAAGGTCACCTATGATCCAGTTTCCGCGCACACCCATGCGTCCTTTCTCACTTAATTCGCTTTTGTCCTATTAAGGAATCTAGCTCCACTATCTTATTCATATAAATAAAATATAATAATTTCCGTAGCTTTCCAAGAAAAGAATCTGTGAACGTACGTGCGAAAATGAGCTGTCTATATATTAATCAAATTAATCCTTTTCTTCTTTTTAAGCACCATTATATTGATGTCGTCTGTCGATCGTTTGAAATATTTTACTTTACTTTTCTTTAGGAGTTCTCCGTTTGACTGGATTAGGTGCTGTATTGTTGCTTTTCTTTAATTTACACAAATATACTAAAACCATCGGGGCGTGGTTCAACAGTTAATTATGTTAATTCAATTTGACTATAGATTAAAGATAATTAAGGAATGGTTCCACTAATCCGGATAAGTTGAGTATTTTATCTATGAAAAATATCAATGTCCACTCCATTTTGAGGTAGCTTTGAGTGGTAAGAAGACAAAGATAGGAAGAAAAAAGAAATGTAGAAAGAGAAAATAATAATGTAATAAGTGATGTGATAAAAAAGAAAGAAAAATAAAAAAATAATAACAATAGAGTGAAAATCACATAAAAGAGAAACAGACACGAATCCTCTCCAATTAAAAAAATTAGGAAGTGTGCAGTTGAATAAATCTAATCATCCATTACATTATTTTATATATTTTATATGTTAAAGTTATTAAATATTAAAATAAAACAAAGGTTAAGATTTCCATCCAGTTTTAAAAAATTGGAGTGGATCTTCTTCTAAGAGAAACTGGGTGTATTTTAAAATAACGCTATTATCTATAAATTATCAATACATTCATAGAGTAAAATAAATTAAATTACTATAGAAAGAATGAGTATTAATAATATATATAATAAAACATAATGTGACGAGAGAAGTAATCTTAAACTCAAACTGTATGTTACCAAAAAAAACTCAAACTGTAAATTCTGTGACACTCGTTACTTGGGATACTTGTTTGATTATCTATTACTGGCTGATGTTCTTGGTGTTACAAGGCTAAGGCCTTAGTTGTGTTCTTTTCTCTGTTTTTTTTCTTTCTGACAGATAAAAAAAAAGCTCAAACTGTAATATTTTTTAATATAAGATGTTCACATTAATAATTTAATTAAGTTAATAGTTAAAACATGCTTAAACTATATTAATTACAAATTATATTTTAACTAGACTTGTAAAATAAAAAAAACATGCCTGCATGATTGAATTTGTTGACCAATTTAAATTAATGAATGGAAAAATTGATCTATAACGTCACGAGATCTAACAAAAATTATATGCAAACTGGCTATCTCATTAATCAAGCAAATAATAATAAAATCTGCCCAATTTGGAAATGATCTCCAAGGACGTTGGGAGGAAATAGTCAAACCTTTACACAGCAAGCGCGTACTTTTGTCATTTTTGCTATGATTGGCGAAAGCATATAGTTAATTTTAAAACATTGAAATCATATTTGATTTGTTGTGCTATCAATGACGAAAGCAGATCACTAAGTTAAAGCACTTAAAGCATATTCATATGTTCTGTCAAAGGCGGCTATTTTAAACTTTAATGCGACAAAATAAAAAAATATAAAAGTTCTTAGTAGATTCATTGTTACTTGCACAATGAATCATTTGGTATTCATATTGCTATTATAATTATTTATGTTTATGAGTATCCAAGTTCAAATTCTCGCATTGTTTTCTGTCTTTTTCTCATTTTTTTTATTTCCTCCTTTTATCATTTAGACAAAACACAGGATGAGTTAAAAATGATATCAAGGGGATGATAATTTTGTAACTGTATTTTTTTGAATTTGGGCTAACTTGATAGGCTGAACAGTTTTCAAATATTGGAGATTAAGTTTGGTTTATGTACAACTTGACATAATTTAAAGAGAGGATCGCATGATCTTACAAGACTACCCCCACGATGGAGGTAATCATTCCTTGAGCCAATTATTAATCTCCATGCACACAGAGAAAGAGATAGAACACAACTTGAATGGACCAAGCATAGTCGATCTTCAAACCGATTTCTCTAAAAGTCTTCTTTGACTGGAACATTTTGGCACCCACCATGGGATTTGATGAAACTATTCTTCACAGCCCACCCCCCCTTTTCTAATGATTAGTGGATGAATGTTGGAGGAGATGGTGAAGACTCAGAACGGAATGAATTCTGAATATCATTCTAAGGATAATCCTTTATTATAACAATTATTGATTGGAGCGACCAAGTTATGAGGAGATGCAAAGGAGGAGTAAGGTGATAGAACATAAAAACAAAGAGGTAGAAGAACAAAATGCAATATTACACGATCAAATTGCAACTTTGAGGCAAGGAATAAGGCTTAATGATGTTGGGGGAAACATGCCAAGGAGTTTTCAACCATTCCTAGCAAATAACCAAGCCGAGACAATCTTGATAAACTTTGGTGTTCTAGCTATAAAACCATATGATAGATCCAAAGGTACTCACACAAATTTGGTGACCTTCCAGACACAAATGTTGATCAATGGAGGGAGTGATGTTGTATGTTGTAAGCTGTTTGTCAAAAATCTTTAAGATATTACACTAAGGTAGTTTACTAGGCAACTTTTCCGGTCTATCACAAGCTTCAATGAGTTCATGAAGAAATTTTTTGGCTCAATGGCAAACTTGAAATCATGTTTAGCATGATTTAATTAATGATGCCACAATACAGGTTAGAGATCTAGATGAGAAGATGTTTGCAGCAACTTTTACGAAGGGCCTCTACATGTGTTGGGCAATTCAGTGAATAGTTAGTCCATTAATAGGTCGAGAGCATGGGCAAAATTTGTTTGATACTCACTTGTCTATTGAGGTCGAGGAGGTAATAGTGAAGAAGTGAGAATTGAAAAAAAAGGAGTTATACTTGAAAAGTCGAGTTATAAAGATAGGGTCTTGATGGGAAAAGAAACAAGGTGTGAGGGGTCAGTGATGAGAAAGGAAGAAAATTAATTTAGGAAAAAGTCGACATGTGCCAAAAGGAGGGAGGCAGAAGCCTTGGAACTTTTAACATCACTGATGACAACTAGGAGGCAAATCTTGAAAGAAATCTTCCATACAAAATTTCTCAATTTCCCCCAAGGAGGAAGGTCAGTCTTAGTGAAAAGGAGAAGTGATGTAAATTCCAGTAGGCATATGGGCATAATATAGACAATTGTTTCACGTTGATGAGCCAGATTGAAAAGTTAATAAAGGAGGAATATTTGGGAAGGTACTTCCAGAAGAGACATAAACAATCAAATGATGGTGGAACCTTGACAATTTTCCTGAAAAAGGTAGATGATGATTTGATGAAAATGCTAAAAGAGAACATTTATGTGTTTGCTTAGAGCTAAAAAGACATGCTAGGGGTAGATCTAGATTTTCTTTGCCATAAGTCAACATCGAATCCACGTGTAGAGTCGGTTGCATAGAGAAAGACAAAGTTTGGAAAAGAGAAGTGAAATGAGATAAATGAAGAAACCGAGAAATTGTGTAAGGTCGGGTTCATTAAAGAGGTCAAATATGTGACATGGCTCACAAATGTGGTGATGGTGAAAAATGTGCATTAACCTTACGAATTTAAGCAAGTTATACACTTGTTGCATAAGATAAAAAAAATTATTATTAAAGATCATGATATAAAATTTCATTTCATTAAAGTATGATATAAATTATCCATATCAAGTAATTAATAATTATATTTTTTATTAATTATGTTATAATTATTAATACACTTACACTTTATTTTAACATTTTATTTTGTTTATAGATAAATTATTTTTTCATTACAAGTATGTTTTTATCTTATGTTTTGTTTTATTTTTTATAATAATATTCTCCCTATAAAATTGAAAAAATAGGCAAGACAGTAGAGATAATTAGAATATTATACTCCTAGAAAGTTTTGGGATAAATAGTTATAAAAAAACTAATTAATACAATTATTAAGAAAATATAACAAAAGCTTAAATATAAAATTAGGAATGATTAGTAACTATTATGTTGATAATAAATTTATAATTTTAATGTAGTAAAAGAAAATTCAATAAAAAAATGTTTAATAAAATATATCATTACAATTAATAATAAATAAAATTTATTAAACATACAAAAAAAATTTTGGGAGCCTTAAATGAGATTAAGGCCTTAAACAGTGACCTCATTTGTATAAGCGTCCCACGACCTTGGAAGTAGATGTGTTTATCAACCAATTTAATCCTCTACATATATAAATTGGAATAGTTATCTTAAATAAGAGCATTTTTAACTGTTATTTTTCAACGAAAGCATTTTTAATTGTCATTTTTCAACGAAAGCTTTTTAGAAAAAAATTTAATCTCTTATCTCTTTTAATCTATCATTTTTAATATCTTTAGTTCTACATTAAGTTTCAATTTTTGTTAAAAGAAATTATCAATAATTAAAATTAACATTGTATTACAATAATTATTTGTTATAAATTTAAAATATAATTTATATGTTCAAAAATATATATTTATTATAAATTTTAATTATAATATAATTTATATATTCGAAAGTATTTATTTATTATAAATTTAAGTTATATAAGATAAATATTTATTTTGTACAATGTACAGGTTAAAATACTATTTCAATACAAATCACGATAATCGAACCGAAACATTGATAACTGAAAAACTGAAAATTGGAGCTTGAGACATGTGGATTGTAGTGGCTTAAGATGCACAAATCCAAATTAACTATAGGCCGTATGATAAGACTCAAGCACGTGGAGCAGGCTGAATGATATTTGGGTTTCTACTGCATTCTTGGACCTGAACTTGCAGATGGGCTTTATTTTTCTTGACCGAAAATAGAAGATGGGCTCAACGCGGAAGATGAGAGGAAGACATGTTTTTGTCAGGAATATTTTTGTAAAAAAAAATAAACAAACAAAATATGGGATGAAATTAGCAAAAATTAGGGTAAGAATAGTAGCACCCGTTTAATATTAAAGAGGTTTTTAATAATTAAAAAAAAATCAAAAGAGGTTTTAACCTTGTAGCTATTCCATGGACCAAAAGAAGAAGAAAATATCTATGTAGCAATTCCCAATTTCCTTCAATCGTGAGAAAGTATATATAATTATTTCAATTTTATTAATGATTGTTAACAAATATTGTACTATATCCTTATAATATAATATTTCACTCTATTCATATTCGCTTTAACTATGTATGTATAGTTGTGAAAGTCAACAACTATATCAGACACAAAATTTACGTCCGAATGATATATGGTATTTGGGATCCATCATGATGGCCAGTGATCGGGTCACTGCTCAGAAAAAGATGTTGGATGTGGATCTAATCTTTGGAAGAATGAAAAAGCCTCAACTTGCGTAGTTTGAAGCACCTACTTGAGAAACTAACTTTATGTGCTTGGAGCTTTCTTTCTCTCATGATATTATTTTTGTTATGAGATTATAAATATGTTTTATGAGAGACAATATTGTTCAAGTTAAGTAGAACCGCTATAAGCAAAAAAACTCTTCTTTCAAGTATTTATTAACGCATTTACATATTCAAGATTCAAACGTGAAATTACTCATTAAGATGGAAAAATTTTGTTCCAGTTGACACGTGCTCGATGGTGTCTCGTGAAAGTTTTAAATTAGCCACAAATCTAAAAAGGACAAAGATAAGGTTTGGTAGTTTTTATACAAGAGCTGGTTGGGTGATTTTAATTTGATGACGATCCATATTTTGGTGGCGTTTGCATAGGCAACGCATGAAAGATGTAACATAGCTTTAATTTGAGATAAGCGTCTTGTACATTGAAAAAGTTTTTTTAAAATATATATATATGGGAAGGGATCAAATGACAATGGTGTAACTTACACCAACTATTACACTATTTAATAACTTTTAATTGGATAATTTTATTCCAAAACCCACCGTTAGATTGAAAGTTCTTTTAACATATATCATATGTACAAAATTTTACATTAATCCAAAATTATTTGATACCTTATTCATATAGATCAAAATGAACGTAATATATACTCTTTAAAATATAGTAAAACATGAGTCATTTAATTACCTTCTTATTGTTATTCAATTTTGACAAAATTTGACACAAACAATCTTGGTAATATGAAATTATAATTCAACGGTTGGCACTACAAGAAATTACTGAATTATCGACGAAATTTTACCCACCGATACAAATCCGTAGGTAAGTTAAGCAATCGTAGATAACCACAAAAGCGCATTACCGACGAGGATTTTGTAGGTAACTTAATGAATTTTTTCGTAGGTAAATAGGTTCGTAGGTAACTTAAAGAATCCATGGGTAACTTCAAAAAAATAAAAAATAAAAAAAGAAATTTTATAAATTGACCAACGGATAGTAATATTTGTGGGTAAGGTGGACAAAATTTTAATGTTTGGAGCCCTACCTCCCTTATTCTAAAATTGGTTTTGAATCATTGCGCGCACACAAATTCTGAAGCCCTAGCTCCCTCCATCGAACTCCTGCACCTCACCACCACACCTCACAGCCACAACTCACCACAAATTTCCTTCTCTAGTGTCGACAATCCATCTTTCTCCCCACTCTCTAACACATTGTTCAGGTCTCTATTCTCTCATTCCTTCGTGTGACTTTAAAAGGGGTTTAGGGGATTTTCAATCCTAAACCCAATCTTCTTTTTGGGACAACCTGATAAGCAATATTAGGATTACAAGGTAAGGGTCTTGGGTTTTCAAATTGCCTTATCACTCTACAGTTGCTACTTGAGGTTTTCAAACTGCCTTATCACTCTAGGACCTGCGCCTGTATCTGCATCAAGTAAGAAGTAATTGATTTTGAATATTGATAGTGAAATAATTGTTTCAATTAATGTTGGGTTGACAAAATCTTTTTCATTTTTTTGAATTGGTGTGTGTTGCTTTAAATGAAAGAGCATGGTATTTCGTTTTTCTAAAATTTCATACCAAATAGAATTTTATGAATTTAGTGTGAATTTGTTTTTGGAATTGATTTTGCAACTTGTTCTAGATGCATGTGATTTCGAAGGAAAGTCCAAGGCTTTTCAAATTCCTATTGAGGCTCACTGTGCTTCAGTCACTGGTAAAGCTTCTAGTCCATTCTTGAATTGGTGGTTGTGCATAGATGATGTAGTGTGATAGTTAATGTAAGTTACACCGATGTTATTTGGTCCCTCACCTATATATATATATATATATAAAATCCATTGACACCAGGTGTCAAAGTTAGTCAAATTACACCTTCAATAACATTTTGTAGAATACAAATTTAACCAATCCAACCGTTAAACTATGTGATATTATCTTCATAAACATGTATATCAAATTTCACATTATCTGGACTTTGCTAGATATGCTATCTAACATTGAATATTTATATATATTTTAATATCATATTTTATCCTAAAATAAAGTGATGAGAGGAACTATTAAATAATTTTGGAATTGTATGAAATTTTGTATACTTAACCTAATTAATAAGAACATAAAATTTAACGGATGGCTTGATTAAATTTACATTTCACAAAAAGTTATTGAAGGTAATTTGACTAACTTTGACACCTAGTGTCAACGGACCCTAACCCATATGTGTGTGTGTGTGTACACACACACACACACACACACACACACATATATATATAGTTTAATGACTATGCAACACTAACAGTATAAAAATTTTTACACTGTCAACCAATTAGAAATTATCGTTAGGGGTGGGCATGGATTAGATTTTTAAAAATCCAATCCATATCCAATTAAATGGATTGGATTTAAAATCCATATCCATAAAACTAGTTTGAATTTTTTTAAACCAGTTTCAAATTCGGTTTATGATTCAAAACTGGTTGTAAAACCAGGTCGATTTTAAAACCAATTTTCAACCATAAATCAATTTGAAACCAGTTCATGGTTCAAAGCCAATTTTCAAATCAGTTTTAAACCATAAACCGGTTTTTGAAATTGGTTTTAAAACTAGTTTATGGTTCAAAATCGGTTTGGTTTTAAAACCAATTATGAGCCATAAACTAATCTTAAAATTAGTTTTAAACCATAACCATAAACTAGGTTTTTACACAATTGTTTAAATTTTTTACACACAAATTATGGTTTGATTTGGTTGCAATTTGACGGTTTTTTAAAATTTTTAATTTATTAATACAATTTAGAAATTAATAACTAAATTTACACAATTATTATGCTATATTATTTTTAAAAAATCATTTTTATTTAAATTCTCTTTAAAATAGATTAGTTGAAAACAATACTTTTTTATTGCTATTTAGTATTATTCTTTAATAATATTAACACGCTCTTTTTATAACACAAAAGTAAATTGTGTATCACTTGATATTTAACATTATTCTGTAACAATATTGGTACACTCTTTTTTTTTAGTGTACAATGGTAACACTGATGTTAGAACCTGAAACCTCATGCATACTATCCCAACTTCCCACCACTAGGCCAACCCTATTGGTATACTTTTTCTATAGCATATAAAAGTAAATTGTGCACCTCAATAATAAAACAAAGAGAACGTTATGAATTAGTTTAATACTTAGTAATGAAATTTTTTTTACAATAATAATAAATTTGAAACCACTTTAAATATGACTTTAAAAATAATTATCGTAAAAGTTAATAATTTCACTATACATGACAACTATGATTAAACTACATTACAAAATTTTTTACATTATCAATGTATTCTAATTAAATTATTCTGAAAATTGTACATATCTTTTTCTTTTTAAATTATGCATTTTTTTAAATGATATTTTAAAAATATATTTTATTTCTTTACAACTTTCTTTAATACTTATAATTTACTTTGAATAGTATATTATTAATTTTAAAACTTTTAAGAATAGAAAGACTTATTTCATTAAGAAATAAGAAAAAAAAAGACGTGTTCATGTTATTTTGTTGTATAGGCATAACTAATAGTAATTTTTGCAGTAGGTGAAGGTGTTATTAATTATTATTAACACATAAATAAATATTAATAAAAATATAAAAATTAGAAAAACCCTAACCGCTAACTTGCTCTTTGTTTCATTGACAATATACAAATTACAAAGAGTTTTATAAAGAGAGAGAGAGAAACATATAAAAATAACCATTTTGTGTAGCAAGAAAGAATTATGTTTTGAGATAAAGCAAAGAAGTCTTCAAATTATTTTTGAGATAATATAGCAGTGTTCAATTTGTGCAAAAATGGATATGGGTATAATAACCAGTTGCAAAAACGGATATGAATATATAACCAGTCCATTATAATGGGTTTTGGATAATAACTGATCCATTAAAATGGATTTATAATGAAGCAAAGTGGTATGGATATGGATTGGTTTTAGTAAACCGGACATCCTAATTACCATTGGTTTGACTTTTAAAATAGTTATTTTAAAAGTCAACAAACTTACCATACACATCAATGTTTTAAAACTTGGATTGGTCATCAACTCGGTTAATGCATTAGGTTATTGGGTCAATGGTTGAACCGAAGGGTCAATAATTGAACTACATGACCCGATCTCTATTAAAAAATTTGAAAATATTCATGACATGTAAATTTCATACCTATAAAATATATTAAATGAAATTTTAATGGTGGTGTGTAACCTAGAAATAAATAAACAATCAATAATTATATTTAAGATGAGGGTGA
The DNA here is from genome assembly GCA_004329165.1 of Spatholobus suberectus. Taxonomy (NCBI): domain Eukaryota; kingdom Viridiplantae; phylum Streptophyta; class Magnoliopsida; order Fabales; family Fabaceae; genus Spatholobus; species Spatholobus suberectus. Next base: position 55,004,805 of record CM014734.1, on the reverse strand, counting down.
AAGGACTAGAGGTTACACATTAAGGTCAAACAAATAAGAACAAGTGAATGAAGGTTATGCATTCATATTAACACAAGAAACATTTATGTCATACGCTTACCTGCATTCACGATTTTTGTGATTATTATAATTAGTAAATAAATATTTTTAAATATGTAAATTATATTATAAGTTAGGGCTTTTATTTTTTTTCAATAGTTATAGTTAAAATGACGTTGTTTCACGCTTTAAAAAAGCAATTTTTTTTTAATCGGTTCAACTTGCCGGTTTATCGGTTCGACCGGTTAACCCACTGAGTCAAACCAAGTCGATGGCATATCTGATCCAATCACTGGCTCGAACTGGTTGGACCACTGGTTCCCGGTTCGACTAGCAGGTCTGAACCAGTTTTTAAAACACTGATACATATGGCAGTTTGTGATTAGATAATAGTATAAATTTTTTTTATATTGTCAGTGCATAGATTATTTTCTCAAATATATATATATATATATATATATATATATATATATATATGGGGAAAATATTTTATATATAAATATTTGAAATTATTAAAAAGATTTATACAATTAATTTAAGTCACTACAATCTAATTTGTATATCTATCTATATCTAACTACTAGGGTTGGCCTAGTAGTGAGAGATTTGGATAGTATGCATAAAGTCATACATTCTAATTTTAGTGCAACCATTGTACATAAAAAAAAATCTATATCTATATTAGTCGTTAGCCTTATTTTCATAAGTATAAAATTTGTCTAACAGAAATTAAACTATTAGTATAAATATTATAAATATTTGCTAATAAAATGATGCATTATATATTAATAGATAATTCTATTAGAATAAGAAATTGACATATACTATTTATTGTAATAGTACACCATATCATTAGTGTAGACTTCTAATGTCTATACTAATAATTCAATTTTTGTTAGACGAAGTCTATATCAATAAAAACAAGCTTCACTACTAACATTTTTTTTCTGTTCATAAATTAAAATTTTTTATAGTAGTAAAATCTAAAAATATTTAATCAAAAAGAGAAAACTATTCAAAATTATAAAAAAGATATAGATTATTAATTCAAAAGAATTTGATAGATTTAAATTTTAAAAGAATAGAAGTTAAAAATAGAATATATCAGTTTTTTAAAGAAAAAATAAGAAATTAAATTACCAAAAGAGTATATTCTAATTCATGATATAAAGAAAAATAAATTCAATTAAAAAATACTAAAGAATAATCTTTGTTATCGCCTTTATTTGGCGATGATTCATTATGCGGAATTGGATGTAATGGCCATTAACTTGTTAGAGATATAATGAAAAATCATTCGTATAACTTTACTTAATAACTTATTATTATTATTAGGGTTAATTATGTTTTTGGTCCCTCATTTTTTGTCGATTTTCGTTTTTAGTCCCTCAAAAATATTTTGACTGGTCATAGTCCCTCATAAATTTTCCGTCTGTGTTTTTAGTTCCTGCCGTTAACTTGAACTGTTAAGTAATGATGTGGCTTCACATGGGCTACCACGTGGACTACTAGGCTGACGTGGCAATTTTTTTAAAAAAAATTGACAAAAAATGTAAATTATGAAAATGGTCCCTCATTTTACACGATTTACATTTTTAGTCTCCCAAAAAATAGTTTGACTAGTTTTAGTCCCTCAAAATTTTGTCATTCATGTTTTTAGTCCCTCCCGTTAACTTACACAGTTAAACTTTAATAATTAATCAATTATTATTTTCACATATTATTATTTTACACATTATTTCACAACAAAAATGCAAAAAAAGAAAAAAAAGATTACTTGTAAAAGATAATCACAGAGGTTAGATTGCTAGTCTTTTCATAAGAGATTACGAATACCTTAAATTATCGAAGTATAGCGATGAAGAGGTAAGATAAGTGTTGTGATAAGCTTTTGAGCTATAATTAATTAATAAATTATTGGTTAAAATAAATTTTAAGGAAAAACTTGTATGAGTGTAAATAATAATTAATTGATTAATTATTAAAGTTTAACTTTGTAAGTTAATGGGAGGGATTAAAAACATGAATGAAAAAATTTTGAAGGACTAAAACCGGTCAAACTTTTTTTTGGGGACTAAAAACGTAAATCGTGATAAAATGAGGGACCATTTTTATAATTTACATTTTCTATCATTTTTTTAAAAAAAAATTATCACGTGGCGGCCCATGTGGAGCCACGTCATTACTTAACGGTTCAAGTTAATGGTAGGGACTAAAAACACGGACGGAAAATTTATGAGGAACTATGACCGGTCAAAATATTTTTGAAGGACTAAAAACGAAAATCGACAAAAAATGAGGAATCAAAAACATAATTAACCCTTATTATTATTATTATTTTTGGATAAGCACTTAATAACTTAAATTTTGAAAGAGAATTGCTAAATTACATATTATAAAATCTATGTTTTATAGGATACATATAAAGCTCATTAAGGTCGGCCTAGTGATGAAAGATTTAAGTAGATTATATGCGATCAAAGATTTTAATTTCAGTACTGTCATTGTACCCCAAAAACAGAAGATACATATAAAAAAATTGTAATCCATAACTTAAAATTTTGGAAGAGTTCATTTCGAACACAGGTAAAATTTAGGACTTATTTGATTCTTTTATCACTTTTTGATTTTAAAAATGATGTTTTAAAACAATTTCACACTATACAGCAATAAATACCTCATCTAAAATTTATTAAACTTTAAAAATGGTTTTCAAAATAGGTAATTTAAAGATTAAAAAACAAAAATAGCTGGGATTTTTTTTTTCTTCTTCTGTTTTTGTCTCATTCAACATCTCTTTCAACTTCACAGTGTGTCATGTGTTCAGTACCAGTCTCCACCAGCTATCCAACCTTGTTCAGTTACATTCTAAAAATTAAAAACAATTTTTAAAAATAGAAATCAAACACTGAAACACGCCTTTAGTTTCACACAATTTATTCTTTTTTGGACGAATAGAACATTCCTAACTTTATTCCCAAAGAAAAGGGCGGCGATAAGAACGAATAAACTTTACAACCATTTCTAGATCCTATTCCCATAATCTTTAGCATCGCACAAATGCAAACATAGCGTAAATTCTCGGTCCCTCTTTCCAACTATTTATAGTGCCGAATTAGAGACTTAGCAACAGACAATTAAAAAACAGCACACTACTCTCTAACCTTCAACATGGCTCAAGCGGGTTCTCTCTCTGCCGAAATGGAGACGCTGAATCACGTTCTATCACTAGTAGAGGCATTCCGAGCTTTCGACGCGGACAACGACGGGCGCATCACGCAGGCAGAGCTGGGCGGAATGTTGGGGTCACTCGGGTACAACGCTAGCGAGCAAGAAGTGAGGGCCATGATGCAAGAAGGTGACAAGAACAAGGACGGGTTGCTGAGCATACACGAGTTCCTGGAGATGAACACCAAGGACTTGGAGGGCGGGAATCTTGCAAACACCCTCAGCACAGCATTTGAAGCGTTGGATGAAGATGGCAACGAAATTTTGACCGGGGAAGAGCTTCACGAGGTGGTGCAAAACTTGGGTCTGGGCTTGTCTCTAGAAAACTGTCAGCATCTTGTTGCTTCTCTTGATGCGGATGGAGACGGAGCTGTGAGCTTGGATGAATTCCAACTCATAGTTGATTCCCTCCTCTAAGAATATCCGGTGGTGTATATGGTGCATGTGTGATCGATAATCGTATACGTATAGCTAGCTAGGCTTGCAGAAATTAATGTATTTTCATAAATAATTAAGGAATAAGCACATATGACGTACGTGCGAGTTAGATTACAAATATCATACATGTATACTATCAGAAGGTAGGATAATTAATGTTACTCATATATACATCAATTTTATATAATAAGTTTTATAATTTAAGAGAGAGATGGGAAGAAATTAAAGACAGAAAAGCAGTGTTTTCGGAACCGAACCGGTCATCAACTCGGTCAGGTACTGGGTTGATGGGTTACTAGTCGAACCAATGAGTTACTGATTGAACCGCATAAATCGGTATATATTAAATTTATAAATGTTAAATAACATATATAGTATGTATATTTTGTTTGTCATATGTTCATCAAATATAGGCTTTGAAGAAATGGTCATTTTTCTTTTGATAGTCCATGGAACCTGGGTTTGAATCCCAGGCCATGCAAGTAGTTGACACGATCCGATCTGAATGGTTCTGCCGGTTTAATCCAGTTCAATACCAGTTTTATAACGTGATTTTCGAGTTAATAGCATAACCAATCAAATAATGCAACCGACCTGGTTATGAGCCCGATTCCCGGTCCAACTGGTTCAACTGACAGGTTTTAAAACACTGAAGAAAAGTTTGGATAACGAGTAACGTGATCCCAAGAGATAAAAAAAAATTGTAGAAAATATTGTAAAAATTTGTTGGAAGTATATCATTATTCCGAAAGATATTGGAAGCCATGGAAACAGGTTCCATCCAGTCATGCATTCACATTGTCATGAATTGAATCATTAGATAAAGATTGGATATATTTTAAATTGAATCATTAGATAAAGATTGGATGTATTTTAAGTTTAATATATGCTGAGATAAAATAAGTTGTTGAATTTTCATCTAATGGTACCGATTAACTGACTGCATAAATATACTAAATTCCAGACTATACGGAGAATCAAGTCATTTTTATTTACTTTGTGTATGATAAAGAAGCTTGTTTTATGTACATATGGCAAATAGAGGCCATTTTATGCATGTAGTATACACATACGGACGAGTGTAGTGTAGAACAATGTTTAGGGAAATACATTACTGAAAGAGATATTTACAAATTTGCACTCATTGTTGCCAACTTGCCATGCCCAGATTATACTTGCATAGTCGACAGTATTTTCATACTTATTCTAGTGTGTTATTAATATTATTAAAAAATAAATAAATAAATATGAGTATAATTTTATTTTATTGATCATTCTTTTTATCAACTATTAATTATCATTATCCGTAGTAGGCAAAAAGCTACAAAGAATTGGAACCATTTTACCTCTTCATTCTTATGACACGACGATTGAAAGAGAAACACATTTTTTTTAATAGGGAATTTATTCCTTCTTGTATAATGGTCCATCACTTACGCACAAAAGAGGAGGGGAGAAGAGGGGGGGAAACACCTTTATTGGCAATGCCAAAAATTATGTTTGCTATGTTAAAAATTGTAAAGATAAAAAAAAGGAAAACATAAGAGGGGTCGAATTATGTTTTTAAAATCCTTTTGTGAATCTTTTAAAATACTTCTAGAATAGGTAATATAAAACTTTGAAAAGACTAAACAACACAAGGAGACGAAGTTCAGAAAGGAATAAGGTATCATCCGACGAATGATGTTGAATATTATAATTATAATCTTTTAAGTTTAAAACCAAAAGTGTTTAAACACAATTACAACTTTCCCTTCCTAGTGCAACAAAACAAATGAGTAAACGGAAAAAAAGGATACACACAATATTTTATATTGATTTGTCTGACAATCTGATATTACGTCTCATCCTTAACTTACTGTCAAGCTTCCACTAAGACAACACTAGTTTATAGGAAACAATTTTTTACACTACACGAGTATTCTTTTTCTCATTTGTCTTTTCAAATAATAAACTCAAGTATTCTTTTCACTTACCTTTCTAGTCACAGTCATGAGTATACTTTAAGCAAGTCTCTTTAGGCTCAAATTAACAACAAACCCAAATATAAATATATTAGGACAATTCAAAGACACAGGGATAACCTAAGTTCTTTCTAGAACGAATTTCAATAAATAAATAAAAAAGAGTTCAAAATCAGAACTTTGAATTATATTTATTGGATCAAGCACTTGGCATTACATCAAAAGTTATAGCTGTTGGTAAGAGTACAACATTATTTTCTTAAATAATTCTCAAAGTCGCATCTACCCTAAGAGGTTGCATCCATTACAAGAGGCATGGCTTGAGATGTTAACCCTGTTAATCTACGGGAGACACTAAATGTTAAGCCAACAATCTCCTCAGTGTCACTCGAGGGATTCAAACTCATGACCTTGCTTTGATACCAATTGTTGGATCAAACACTTATTGCTAGGTCAAAAGTTATAACTGTAAGCAAGAGCACAACTTTATTTCTATAAATGATTCTCAGAGCTGCATCTAACTCAAGGGCTCATCCCTATTATAGGTGTCATTGGTTGAGATGTTAAGCCCATTAAATTCACAAAGACATCAAATAAGCATTTTTTTAGAGCTCTTTAAATATTAAAAAAATAAAACAGTTGATATTCATGGTTAAAAGACATAAACAATATCAAAGTGAAAAAAAATTATTCTATGTAACAGACGAATGAGACACTTGTAGTTTAAACATACTGAAATCATAGCAAAGTATCCAATAAGACAATTAGAGCAAACATATCAACTAAGTGATAGAGCAATATCCGATCCAAGCAATCATAAGTGTTAAGGTAATTTATATATCAAGCAAGAGCTTATTGATCAAATCATATTACACAATTAAAACTTAAGCACTACACAAATGATAACAAACGATACATAGGCAAACTTATACTTTAAGCCGAACACTTGTTCTGAGCATAAAAAAAAAATTCCAAGAGCATAAAAAAAACTTCTTCTAATCAACTTTTACTCCGTCTGTTTTCTTCTTTTCATCTTTCTCTTCCCTTTGCTAGTTATCATCTTCACAACCACTATAGTATAGGGGCATGGAGAGTGTAAAGACAAAAAAAAAAAAAAAAGATTGAATTATTTTTTTCAAAATCTTTTTGAAAATATTTTTCAAACACATTTAAAAACAAACAATATATAAGCTTTGAAAATTTTAAGCAACCCAATAAGACGAAGCTACTTAAAAATAACATATCGCGCAACGAATGAAGTTTAGTTTTAATAAAAACATCTTTGGGTTTAAATTGAAAATGTCTTCTCCACACAATCCACTATCCTTCGTAGCTAGTACAATATATTAAAGACACAAAAAGTAGGAGAAAACACATTATCTTAGTTTGACTCACAACTTGAGACCACGTCCAGTCACTAGCAACTATTAAGATTTCACTAAACACAAATTGACAGGAATCGTTATTTCACTCTACAAACAAGTATTTTGTGTCTTTTAGGCAATATTCAATGCATTCTTTCACTTGTCTCTCTAGGCACAAACTCAAATATTCTTTCAATAGGCCTCTTTAGGCTCAAAACAAACTCAAGGTTTAGAAAACAGGAACCCTAGACTATTGTCAGCATAAGAACACTTACAATAAATTATAGTCTACACACTCAAAGAATTTGCAAAGTTTACAAAGAATGTTTTATCGAATTATTGGAAACAAATGAGCACAATAAATTTTAGGTTGGCCAATCTTTATAACACATTGAACTTTGAGGATTTTATAGATTATTAAGAAATAATCAGTTGTGAGAATTTTTTCTCTTCAAAAAATGAACATTGAAGTGCATTAATTATTGTATTAAATGCCTTTTATGTTCTATTAGCGATTATCATAATAAAGTGAGTTATTATCTTCTCTTTCTGTGCTTTTTATGTGCAACATGTCGAAGTTTTTATACTTGTACAAATACGCGTTCATGACTTCTAACTCATGTCTTGTATATTGAGTCTAAGCCCTTCCTATGATAAAGGTTTTATTCAAATTAAATTTATGATTGGTGTTAACAATGCAAAAAATAGTATGTGAAATGAAATAAAACTCATGCAAATTAAGTTGAGCATAATCAAAAATCTTCACTAATTGGACAATATATTTGGTTGCACAAACATAAACATGTTTATCACTAACAATTAAGTGAACAAAGACTAAAAGTTGGTATAATTTTTTTTTTCATTCATCTAAAACTTTCAAAAACTCATTTTGCTCCTTATTAAATCATTCTTTTTCATCTAGTTACAACATAAAAAAAGATTGTAACAAAATAAAAGTTACATTTCATATTTATGGAATCAAATTGCTATGTACACTTTACCTAAATTTCTCTTTATTCTTTGACAGTACAAGATTCTTAATCATATATATTTTTCCTTCATGTAAAATTGTTTTGAGCTTATGTCCAACATTTCTCCATGTAGTAGCATGTATATAATTGCTCAAAAACAAACAATATAAAAAATTAGCATAAAAGAATATATTGCGTGATTGTATTATAAATAAACAATAAAATAGAAATTGAGACCTTTTCATCAATTAACACTACATTAAGAGTGTCCTGTATTTGTGAAACTCACACATTATGATGCAATGATCTGTTGTAAAAGATAGATCGTTTAGAAAAAGATATCTGTCAAAAAGGTAACAAATATGTTAATTTTATATGGAGTTACCTTTTTGATAATAAAAATATTTTACTTAATTATTGACTTGTTATTGCAAGTAGCCATTGTTTGCTGACACAAGTGTCAAAAAGTGTTGATAATAAAAATATTTTACTTCCTTGTTGACTTTGTTGTTGCAAGTAGCCTTTGTTTACTGAAACAAGTGCTAAAAGGTGAATAGTATTGAAAATAGGTAAGAACACAACTTTTGTGAGTCACATCTTATAAACTATGGTTGTGCTACTTATAAAGGTCATCATGTTAACACATGTAATAAAGAGCTATGATACTTTATTTGAGTGTTATGAATACGAAAGAACTATATTTATTATTATTGTTATTATTATTATTATTATTCGTTCTTTAATTTTAATATAATTAAGTCTGTTAAATCTTATGTAAAGTTCAAGTGTCCTTTACATATAAGTATTTATATAGATTATATAAATACTTATTGACATAGATTATACTACCTGCGGTCTTTTATATAAGCAACTAATAACAAATTCATCAAAACCAATAAAAATAGTTAAGTTAGTTAATTTCAATCAATAATGTCATAAATTGAAATTTTATTCCAGAAATACCCATAAAATTAAATAGTTGAAGTGATGGTTATAATTAATGATACTACTCATAATTCAAGAAATAATTTTCTCCATCAATGAGTGTAATTTATATTATTAATATGCCAATGAATGCATCTACTTACATGGAGAATGAGTGAGTATCTCATTAATAGATTTTACAATAAATTAAGTATATAAAAGAAAGATAACAATTAATACATCCTATGTTGCTTATAATTAGAACAAAAAAAAAATCTCTATTTGTTGCTTATATAAAGGACCCGAGGTAGTATTAAAACTTACGCTTAAATTTATTTATTTACTTTTTTTGAATTATTTGCTTTAAAATATATTTTAGGTTAAATTAATCTGTAGGTTTCTATAGATTTATGGAGTTTTTAATTAAGTCCCTACAGTTAAAAACACTTTTAAAAAGTCATTATAGTTTAACAAGTTTGTAATTAAATCCCTACACGCTAATGGTGTTATAACTCCATTAATTTATATTTAACTTAATTGCATTTTTAGACTTTCAACTTTTCTTTTATTTACATTCAAGTCCAAGTGTAGGTGGTATGCAAAAATAGAAAAAGAATTAATGAAAGTGTTGAAGGTGGGAATTGAACTCCCAACCTAAAAGTTCACCACCAACATTAAAACTACTAAACTAATAACTTGATTTGATATATAAATAAAAATTATATTGTATATAACTTAAACGAGAGACTAAAATTACACATATATTTATTGCTACTAAATTAAATAATATTAACGTTATATAAACTAATAATATTAAAATTAATAGTAATAAATATAAATTAGTATATATTTATAGGATATTATTAATATTAATAAATATATATTAGTAATATTAAAATTAATAAATACTAATAATATTAAAATTAATATTAATAAATGTAAATTAATAATATATACTAAAGACTAAAATTACACATATATTTACTACTAGTAAATAAACAATATAATATTATAAAACAAAACAGACAATAACTTATACTTTTTAATACTATATATCTTAATTATAACTTAATCACTCTATTTTAAATAATTTTATTTTTATAAATTTGTGTTGTTTTCATTTTTTTATTTTACCTCTGCATATTTTAGTGACTAAAATAAAATATTATTATCTATGAAATAATTCTTTAGATATATTTCACTAAAAAAAAGTATATTTATATCATATATTTTCAATTAACCTTCTTTCATATATTTATATCATATCTAATATATTTAAATTTTTCTAGAAGTTTATTAATATATACTAATTTATATATATTAGTGAACTCTAAGGATGAGGATTCAAACTCCATTCATGCTAACAAATATATATTATTAATTATATTTATTAATATTAATTTTAATATTATTAGTTTATATAATGTTAATATTATTTAATTTAGTAGTAGTAAATATATGTGCAATTTTAGTCTCCTGTTTAAGTTATATATAATATAATTTTTATTTATATACTAAATAAAGTTATTAGCTTAGTGATTTTAGTGTTGTTGGTAAACTTCAAGGTTGGGGTTTGATTCCCACCTTTAACACCTTTATTAATTCTTTTTTCATTTTTTCATACCACCTAAATTTGGACTTGATTGCAAATAAGAAAAAAGTTAGGAGGCTAGAAGTGCAATTAAGTTAAATATAACTTAACGAAGTTATAACACCATTAGCGTATAAAGATTTAATTACAAACTTTTTAAACTATAAAGACTTTTTTAAGTATTTTTAACTATAGAGACTTAATTAAAACTCTATAAAACTATAGGGACCTTTGCATTAATTTAACCTATATTTTATGATTAATAATAATTAAAAGTAAAGAATATGTAATTAAATTTAAAATAATTTATGTAAAATAATAATTAAGGATAGAAATTAAGAAATAAATTATTATATATATAAATTCTTTTTTTTAATTAGGTTAATTTTAATATGTTTTATGAAAAATAAGAATTAAAAATAAGAATTTGTTAGTTGTTTATTTTAATTTAAATAATTAATAATAATTTATTTAAAATAATAATTAAGATTAAAAATTAAGAGATAAATTTATATATATATATATATATATATATATATATATATATACATTTTTCTATTTTAAATTGTGTTTTATAAACTTAATTTTTAAAGAATAATAATCATAATTAATTTTAAAGTATATTATTCTTAAAAATTTAGTTTATAAAACATAATTTCAAATAGAAAATGTAAATATATATATATATATATTAATTTCTGTAATAATTACTTTTTCTTTAATAAGAATTTTTAAAATATATAAATATTACATTAATATTATTAAATATCACATTGGTTCAAATCTATTTTAATATATATATATATATAAGTTTTTCAAGTAAGATAAAAGATAAAGATGAAAAAATATTTCGACAACAAACCCACATCCCTCCATTCTCTCCATATTTCCATCCAATGGTGAGGTAAAAATCTTAATGAGAGCCCCCACTATTTTTTTGTTTTGTTTTTTATTTCCAACCGGACAAGGATAAAGATCCCATTATTTATGTTTTTTAATCTTTTGTCTTCCTCTTTCTGCTCAACCAAATCGAAAGTAACGATATATTATTCACAAGCACAATAGATATGAAACCATTGCCCAGTGTTAAGACTAAAAGCTATTCGTAGGCGTATATTTTTTAACAAATCAAATGCAGACCAAAAGCTATTCGTAGGCTTCAAATGCCCCTACCTGGCTTAACACATAACAAATAACATCTCTAACGAAGTACTTGTAAGATTCGAAAATAGCACCTGGCTATATATATTAACTTATTTTGTGGTTAAAGTAATTTATAATTAAAAATTATTCACTACTTGTGATAAAGTAAATCTAAAGATAACCAAACCCGAATGTACTTGTACATGTTGTGGGCGTCAAGGCTAATCAAGGATTAACCCAAATGTAATCATGATTTGTTAGGAAACAACTCAAATTTCAAATTAAAAATTTTTAGGATATTGATTAGATTTTAAAAAAATTATTTTAGGAATTTATTTTCTCTTTTAATATTAGGTTGCAAATTGTATAAATAGGAGTTCTTAAAATCAGAAGAACCACCTAACCTGTAGAAGGGATTACCACCCTAAGAGAAAGGGTGATCGTGTGAACGGCTGATTTTTCAAGTTTGTCTAAAAACTTGTAATAGGGTGAATTTTATTATGAGATGAATAAAATTGAGATGTTTGGTGGATGTAGGCAAGAGGTGCCAAAGTGTGTGTCTTCCTAACAGTAGTATCAGAGCTGATGGTTATATAGCCTGGTGACCTATCAGAGGAGGAGTAATGAAGATTATTGAAGCTGATAGTGGATTTGTATGGGATCCTAGTGTCGAAAATCTTCTTAGCAAAGGGAAGTCAAGTAGCTTGTCCTGGTAGCTAATGGCAATGCAAGTACAAGAAGTGTCACCATTCAATACTCGCGGAGTGGAGGTAGGAAACACATCAAAGTTTGTGGAGTGAAAGTGTGATTGGAGATGATTGCGCCAAGCATCCTTAACGATGAGAGTTGAAGAGGAAATTTAAAAATTTTAATTAAGCGAGGAATTGTTAAGAAGCAATTCAAATTTCAAATATCTAGAATATTGTTTAAATTTAAAAAATATTTTTTATTTTTAGGAATTTGTTTTCTCTTTTACTATCAGATACAAGTTGTATAAATAGGAGTTCTTGAGATGAGAAGAACCACCTCACCTGTAGAGGGGGTTACCACCCTAAGAGTGAGGGTAAGTCATGTGAAAGGAGGGTTTTTCAAGTTTGTCTAAAAAACTTGTAATAGGGTGAATTTTATTGTGAGATAAAAAAAATAGAGATGTTTGGTGGACGTAGGTAAAAGGTGTACGAACCACGTTAAATAAAGGTGTGTGTCTCCTCATCATGATTTTTGTTAAAAAAGTATAAAATAAATCTATATTACTTTCAATGTAAAACACTTTTACACAAATCTAATAAAAAACTCACTAATTTACCACATCATCTTATTTATTAAATATATAGCTATCAAAGTGAGCCACAACTCAACGAGCCAACCTAGCTCACCATGGATTCAAGCCGAGTTGGGTTGAAAAAATTCAGCTCACCATGATTATAAGGCAAAACAAGCCTAACTCACTTAGCTCACGGCTCACCCGAGTTGAACCCATGGTGAACCGGGTTGACTCATGAGTTAAGGATTAATAAGTTTTTTGTTAAGAAAAAATTTATATATATATATATATATATATATATATATATAAATTAGTAATTATCCTTTACAATTATAAATGTCATAACATTAGTTTAAAATTTAAATGTTTAATTGTTACAATATTTTGTCCAAAAAAATAAAAATTATGTTTGAATTTTATTTTTTATTTTTTTTATTTTAGGTGAGCCAACCTGTTTAATCCATCAACCCGTGGTGGGTTGAGTCGAGTTGACTATTTTTCTGGCTCGCCCAAAAGTGAGTTGGATTGGGTTGTCTTACTTTTTTGTTCAAACCATAGTGAGCCAACCCGGGTGAGTCAGGTTGGCCCACTTTGATAACTCTAATTAAATATGACATTATAATAAAGTAAGAGGAAATAGGATATGCACTGACAATATAAAGTAATTTTACACAATCATCTAATCATAAATCACCATATATAATAAATTTGTTGATTTTTATAATAATTACCTTAAAAATCTTACCAACAGTCATTTTTCATTGGTTGATAGTGCTAAAGTTTTTCCACTAACAATACATAGTGATTAAACTCTAAATAAATTCCTATAAAATATCTATATAAAAATATTTTACATTGTCAATACATACAAATTAAACTAAAATATTATCTATCTTTCTGAGAATAAAATATTGTGGTATTTGAATAGCTCAGTTCAAAACTAAATGTGATCGTAAATGTAAAAATAAAAAAAAATCATATTTTTTTTTACTAATTGACTTTTGGCATAAAAATTTTCAAGCAGATATCGCATCCCCCTAAGTTCAGCTTTAACTAAATTCAATTTTACAAAATCAAAATCATATTTATAACCCTCAATAAAGTCAAGTTTGTACACATTCACTCAAACGCGTTATTAATTCGTTTTGTTTGACGTCCTTCAATATTTGCAGCTTCCACTTTCAACATCCGTACACCGAATAAGATTTAGTTGTGAACTCCAAAAATAGAATAGCAATTTGACCACAAACAGACTTTATTCGAGTAATTGAATAAGTGGTGCACTTTTAAAAATTATTTACCAGTTTGAGGTTGTTTGAAACATATTATCGAAATGGATTGATTAACGGTAGAAAACACTAGTCAGACTAGCATTTTCCAGTCCACGTCAACATTTTTTATTTTCTTTTTTAATTTAAACGCGGAAAATGCTAGCTAGGATGACACAGTGGAAAACGCTAGTACAACTAGCGTTTTCAGCAAATGCTAGTCGTACTAGCAGTTTCCCACGTGGCTTCCAGCGTGACAAAAAAGCAAAGAGAGGTGGCGGACATGTGTACAAAACGCTACTAGCATTAGCGTTTTCAATTAAACTTTTTTTTAAAACAAAAAAATAAGTTTTAAAATTTTAATTAATAAAATATTGAAAACGGTATTTCTAATAGTGTTTTCAAATTTAATTAAAATATAAAAATTCCTTAATTTTTATTAAAATATTGTCAGAAAAATTAAATATATGAAAAACGCTATCAATGATAGCATTTTCCTTATATTATAATTATTAAATATATTAAAATATTTATAATAATACCGTTTCGTATTAAAAAATTAAAAAAATAATTATTAAAATAGAAAACACAATTTATATTAGCATTTTCAGTATATATAATTTTTAATAAAATATTATTAAAATAGAAAACGCAATTTTTTTTAGATTAATAATTTAAAAAAAATTAATTAATTTTTAATTAATAAAATGCAAAAACCTTGTTTTTAATAGCATTTTCTCATGTTATTTTTTTTTCAGTTGAATTTTTTTCAAACAAAGTATGTTAATTCTTAATTAATAATATTTAAAAAATTATATCTAATAGCATTTTAATTTATTAATTTTTTATTAGATTTTTTTAAAAAATGGAAAATAAGTTTTTAAATTTATAATTAATAAAAAACAAAACGTTTTTTAAAATAGCATTTTCACTTTTTAAATATTTTTTTACTTGATTATTTTTTTAAAAAGTATGTCATTTTTTAAGAAATTTAATTTCAGTTTTATTTTTTTAAAAAATATTTATATTTTTCAGATTAATATTTTTTAAAAATGAAAAAAATTATTTAATTTTTAATTGATAAAAAATATTATAGTTATTTTATATTTAAATTTTTTTGAAAATTTAAGAAAACGGTTACCTTAATATTTTTTAAAAACTTTTAAATTTATATTATTTTTTATTAAATATTTTAAAAATGCTGTTGTTAATAGAGTTAACTATATTTATCTTTATTTTCGCTGTTAATTTTTTTTCAAACAAATTTTATATTTATTATATTCATATTATATTTTTTTTAATAAATAGGAAAGCAGTAATAATAATATATTTTTGAAAATTTTAAAATTCATTATTCATATATTTTTTAAATTATATTTTTATTATAGCACTGGAAAGTGCTACTGCTAGTAGCGTTTTCCAGTCCAACATTGTTACCGGAAAACGCTACTCCTAATAGCGTTAACTGTATTTATATTATTTTCACTATTAATTTTTTTTCAAAAAAAATTTATATTTATTATATTCATATGTACATTTTTTTAATAAATAGGAAAGCAGTAATAATAATATTTTTTAAGAATTTTAAAATTCATTATTCATATTTTTTAAATTATATTTTAATTATAGCATTGGAAATGCTACTAGCAGTAGCGTTTTCCATATGCGGAGCAGCTTTATGGAAAACACTACTCTTAATAGCGTTAACTGTATTAATATTTATTTTCGTTGTTATTTTTTTTTCAAAAAAATTTATATTTATTATATATTCGTATTTACAAGTTTTTAATAAATAAGAAACCAGTAATAATAACGTTTTTTTAAAAATTTTAAATTATTATTCATATTTTTTTAAAATAAGAAAGCAGTAATAATAATAACTTTTTTTCTTTTCAAAAAAACTAAAAAAATCCAAAATGGAAAACGCTATTTCCCCATTGTATTATTTAAAAAGTTTTAAAAAATTCGTTTTTAAAAAATAATATTAAATGGAAAACGCTATTTCCTCATTTTATTATTTAAAAAGTTAAAAACTTTTTTTCGTTTTAGAAAAATAATATTAAATTAAAAACGCTATTATTAATAGTGTTTTGTACATATATACACTCCCTTTTTTGCTTTCTCACGCTGTGTGCCACATAGGATATGCTAGTACGACTGGTGTTTTTGAAAACGTTAGTCATACTAACATTTCCCACGTGTCATCCTAGTTGTCATTTTCTTTGTTTAAATTAAAAAAAAAATAAAAAATGCTAGCATAGACCGTTGATCAACCCATTTCAATAATATATTTCAAAATAACTTCGAATTGGTAAATAATTTTTAAAAGTACACCACTTTACTCAATCACCCGACTTTATTCATATGTTCACAATATCAGACAAACCGAACCAGAAGTCATTCAATGCAGTCCTGAACTATCCGATAAAATTAAAGTGATGAAAAGTTCCAGTCCCACGCAGAAAATAAGTACAGCTTAGGAAGTAGGGGCGGAAAGAGCTATCAACCAAAACCAACGCTCAACACTCTTTCTCATCATTTCCAATAATATGTTTGGTTGAGAAGAAAAAAAAAAAATACAGATAATAAAGTGTTTTTTTTTTTGTTTAGTTAAAGAGAAAAAAAAAATTAATTTTTAGAAACAAAATTTTAAATTTTTCTTTTTTCTATATTACCTTCTATTTAAATTTTAATTTTTTTTTTCATGTTTTTCATCCACCTAACTAAACAGGCCCTAAAAGTCCTCCATATCGAGTAAAAATTATACGAGACTTATATTTTTTAAGCCTTACAAGACTATAATTCATTCAATAGTAAAATGTTAAATATTTAATATTATTGAGTACATTACCTTGTTCTCATAAATATAGATTGTTTTCTGGTGCATTTCTATTTTTTTGGGTACATCTCATAAATATATAGATTAATATAATACGAGACATTCTTACTTAAGCATAATGTGTCAGTAGGTTCAATCAATCAAATATGCAAAATATACTAAAGAATAACAAAAAAGACAGATCGAGTATTTTATTTTATTTTTTTATTAGTGCCTATAAACAGCTTATGTAAAAATTGCTTGATATACCACATAGTACCATTGTTAATATATTAGGGTGTGTTTGGTAAAGAAGAAGAAAATAAAAAGAGAGGAAGTAAGTAGATGAAAAAAAAAAAAAAAGTAAAAAATAGAGTAAAAATTATTATTATTATTATTATTATAAGGGACACCAAATCAATTTAGTGTTTCGGTAAATCAATTATATAGGGGTAGGTGTTATAATAATATAAGGGAAACAATTAAATCAATTTAGTTGTTTCACTAAATTGATTTAGTGAAACAACTAAATTGATTTAGTTGTATATACGAGTTGAGTGTTATAACGTGCAACATAATCGATTTAGTGAAATAACTAAATCAATAATGTTGCACTTGACACACAATTGTCGCACACTTCTTTGCTCTTTGGTACAAGTTTTTTTTTATGTGGATCCCATTAATCTTTTCCTTTATTTCCTTACATTTCATCTCTATCAAACAACCAACATTATTTCATTTCCACCCTCTTCCTTCCTCTCCCTCTCTATTTCTATCTTACCAAATAAACCGTTAGAGCTGTAATTAGTTAGAATTAGTTGATAGTGTTAGTAAATGATTATTAGTTAGTTACTTGTTTTTTTTTTATATATATAAGTTATATTAGATGACTTAATGTACTTATCTTTCTCATTATCAATATAATCCTAGTTTCAGTTTTATACACCATGAATTCTACCATAGGATCAGAGTGTTGACATCCACCATGATTTATTTTTTTTCGTTGCTTCATTCATACATTTTTTTTTCCTTTCTATTCATTTTCTTTACCATTTTCTTTCTTGAGAAAATTCATCGTGTTAGAATACTCTTTTTCTCTTGCTCCCATTTCCCCCTCTCTTATGCTATTTGAATTATCGTATGTGTTTTCCATTTTATTTCCCCCAAAACGAAATCAAAACCCTAACCCTATAGTTAATGGATACTGATTCAACTTGTTATGGTTCGTGGTTCTTGATCCAACTTGATCTCGGGTTCTAATTCATTTTTTTTTTTACCACCTTTGTCCCGCAACCATTGCAAAGCCTAAAGTTTCTCTCCTTTTCGGCAAGTGAAGTCCCGGGTTCTGATCTGATTTTGATATTTGACTCGGGGAATTTTGTTTTGGCTTATATTGGTTCTAAAAGAGATTAGAAGAAATTTACATTAGTTAATGATGGCTTATGAGTTTTGTTAACTGTGGAAAACTGTCACTACTCAAAGGCCACAAAGTTGAATGCCTCTGATTGATCTTGTTTGGTCTTTTGGGTTATGTAATCAAATGTTTGTATGACAGCCTGGATGACCTCAGTTTGATGGACGACCTCAATTCTAATGTAGTTGATGTTGGTCTTTCGAAATTGATTCTCTGCTTACAGCTTCTCATGCACACTAAGTGTTTGGTAATTTTCTTTCCTTTTCTTTTTTACTGTTTGTCCTCGCGTGGCTTGATTGTTAGCTTCGGCCTATTTTTAGATGATTAAGTATGTATGTTTCTATTAAGTGCTTAAGCTTTGATTTGTGACTTTTGCTTAATGGTTAGGTATTGTTATTCTGTTTTAAGCTTTTGTTTACAGTGGTTACACACCACATTTAACTTCTTCTCTACATGGTTAAGTTTTTGGTAACTTCTGACTTTAGGTGGTTAAACTTTTGATATATTTGGTCATTGTATGTCTTTGAGCTAATATATTTTCAACTTTTTCATTATATTTACTTTGATTTAATATGCACTTATATTATCCATCTCAAGCTACAAATATGATAAACACCTTCTGACTTACAAGGAGCTATTAAAGATGTAATAAGTTCGAAATTAATTAAGAAATTGTTAGTAAATGGTCACTAGTTACTTCTTTACTCTCTATATATGTCATATTAGATGGCTCAATGTACTCACTTTTTTCACTATCAATCAAAATATCCAATATTTTTTGTATCTCTTTCTATCAATATGACATAATAAATTATGTAAAAATAATAAACACAAATATTATTATACAAATTGTTACATAAATTATTATACAAATAACATTTCTCTTATCAATATAATCCCATTTCCTCAATTATGAATTCTAACACTATGGTAAACGAAGACATTTGTTAAATAACTTGGTTCCAATAATCGGGTGCTGGAGAAAAACAAAGGCATGAGACAAAATATAAAACCATAATCAGAATATTGCCTGCTGGAGGGTTTCAGATGACTGTCATTCACCAATCCTCCGCCCTGTTTGATTGAATGGAAGAAAGAGGAGGGAAAAGAAAATTTTAAATTTTTAAAAATTTTCATGATTTGATTCGAGTGAAAATGACATGACAATTTTTAAAAATTTTGCAAATTTTACTATTTATTTCTACTTCATTTTTTACTTATTTTCATTTATCTATTTACTACTTATTTCTCATTTATTTCTTTTAAACTAAATAATCTAAAATTTCAAATTATTTCTTATTTATTTCTCAACTCTTAACTTATTTTCTACATATTTCTATCTAGCCTATTTCTCACCTCCCTACTAAACAAATCCTTTAATTACTATAAATTACATGACAAATTAACAATCAACTGTCAAAATTAGCAATCGCCTAAAAAATATATGCAAGAAAAATCTCAATCATAATCATATACAACATGGCTGAACATAAACATGAAAAGCCACCAAACCACCACGCTATTTTCCATTAGGAGCATGCACTGAAAGATTAGGTTTAACACAATTACTATTAGACAAGTACAATTTAAGGCAATACAAAGCATGCGAATAGAAATCGATACAAACACTATTTGAGCAGAGCAGTTCTCAATTCTTAAACCCATGTTTCCAATTCACCCCAGATGGTAGCATGGAAGACTCCACCATTCCCAGGGGGAGAATGAAAACACAGGAAACTCTAGACAATTACTCCGCAACCTAAAACTAAGAAGGGAAAATAAAAGTCAAGAGATACTTCGCATGGTTACAGACAGGTATCAAACATCCTAGGACCCAGGTATGCTGCTGTTCCCACATGAAACCTAAATCCCAACCCCCCAAAAAAAAAACATGGAAGAAAAACGAGGATAAATGGTTAGATTACGCTAGAATAACATGCTCAGGAGCTGAAGCAAGGGTGGAAATGGGATATCAGACCTAGCTAATCCGAAAGACACTATCCTGGACTAAAAACCCAGCAAGGATTCACCGATACCATCATCAAAGTCCAAGACCAAGAAGATCTGCAACCTAGGAAAAAGTTAAAGAAAAAAAAAAAAAGTATCGAGTCCCCTTGAAAAGAGGAGGGACGTACGGAAGGGAACGGGGCTGGTTTCACTGGTTTTGATAAAAAGCACAGGTTCCTATGGTTCTTCTTGGCAGACCCCATACATGATTTCCCACGTAGGTTCCCTCGATTCGGCGATTCAAGCCGTCACGGCCTCCTGAGAATACCATAGGCAAGAAATCTCGACTCTCGCACCGGAAAATTTTTCCCTGGAAAATCCTCACCAGAGTATCTTTGCCCTGCACAAGTGAAGTGACACCATTAAGGAAAAAGGGACAATACATATATTATAAATAAAAAAATACTACTAATATGGGCTCTCTTATTTAATTTTTAAAAAACATAACATGATCAAAGTTATTATGAAGGGGAAATTATATTCACCTACATCTTCTAAGACTACATTCACATTCTCTCTAGTTCGGAAAATATACTCACCTTCCTGTGTTAGTATTAAAGAATAATCCTTTAAAATTTTAGTATTTTTCTTCATTTATATACAGCCCAAATATCAATATCTCTCCTAAGAATCATGGAATGCAGAGTTGTGAAAGAAGTATCGTAGATGCCTCCTATTAATAGATTAAACAAAATGTGCCATCTTACAGGAGGTGTATCTCACTTTAAAAAAAAAAGGGATGTTTGCTCACTTGATTAAACAAATAAGCAAAGTTTGTATCAGTTATTAAACAAATAAGAGGTAATATTTATTTAAAAATTAGAGATCTTAGAAGTGAGCATAATTTCCCTTATTATCATTATTATAGATTATAGATTAAAATTTATTAAAATGAAACTATGCATCTTCACCTTCTATTTATCTTTTTTTATTTTTATTTTTTGTGGATTCAAATAAATTTCAAAACTCTTATGTTAAAAAACAAAAAATGCTGATATTAAAGAAAAAAGACGTAACCTTCATCAAATAAAAAGATCCGTCACAATTACTGATAAGACATACTATTTATGTTCCACAAAAATAACGTCTTCCTCACTCTGTAGTATCATATCCTATTACTCGAGGATTCTAACAGTGTCTAACATTAACCTTTATATTACTAATAAGCCTTATTATGTAAATACGATCAAACTGAATTAGAACTAGCATTATTCAATCAACAATAGAAAATTTCAGGCAAACCCCATCCTGAAACTAGCATTATTATGTTCACAGATGTTAGGGTAAAAAACAAAAGGCATTCCGTAAAATGATAACAAAACCTGATACTGAGCCAAGTTGATTTCACATATCTTCTTGTTTTGGGCGACATCCCACTCTAGACCTTGGAACTCGTGGTAGAACTTGAACGCAGCGGAGGGAGTAGTGAAGTTCACAAAGGCATATCCCAAATTCGACATGCTTTTCTCTATTGCGTGTTTCCTGAAAACACAACAAGACAAGCAAACATTAACCACACGAACCGAAACAAACGAAGACATGGTTACCTAACCCTACCTATAATCCATCGGCAAATAAACGAAATCAAACTTGGACCAATTCGCGGGATCATCAGCGTCCTTGTTCTGTTGCAAGCAGTGCTCGTCCAGTATGAGTAGCAAATCATCGAACCTTAAAATTTTAACACAAACCACGTTCAAAACTACACTCACACTATACACACATTAATGCCAAAACAGCATATTATTTTAACGTTTAATTACTTTTTTTTCTCTATAATTATGCATATTCCTGCCGTTTTAAATTGTCACAAATAAAATAAAAACACAGAATTAAAACAAACTTGACGGTAGAAATCAAACTAATATCGAAATTGTATATATATAAAACCAAAACATATTATTTTTAATTATATAAACTTA
The DNA here is from genome assembly GCA_004329165.1 of Spatholobus suberectus. NCBI lineage: Eukaryota > Viridiplantae > Streptophyta > Magnoliopsida > Fabales > Fabaceae > Spatholobus > Spatholobus suberectus. Next base: position 54,982,450 of record CM014734.1, on the reverse strand, counting down.
AAGGTAAAACTTATACAATTATAAGGAGAAAAAAATAATTAAATTTTACTTTAAAACGGGGTTAGAAATTTTTGAAAAATACATGTAAAGGAAGAAAGAGGAGTAGTTACTTGAATTGGTTAGGGATATTACGAATCATGACGGTGGTGGTGGAAGTGATCTCAGCTTCTTCAACGGTGTTAGGAAACGGAATAACGCCTGAACGAAAAGTCTTACTATTCTCTTGAGGCTTCCTTCCTTTAACCCCCCGTTCAGTCTTATAAAACTTGCGGTGGCACCGCCAGTGTCCCTTTGCCCACACACTCTTTCGAACGCTATCCGCTTTCACGTTCTCATGAGTAGGGTTGTCCGATGGGGTGTGAATAATCGGAGGGCAAAACCCGAAGGTATAAGGAAAAACATAGTAACAAGTAGGGCAAGGAAGAAGTGATAATTGCTTGGGTCCAATATAGAAGGGTTCGGCGTTTGGGTTCAGAGGGTGCTGCGAAAGCATGGTGCAGGTTTGGAGGAAGAAAAGAAAGATGAGGTGAGGTGCGGATTTGAAAGTGGCAAACATGATTTTTATAGGAGGGGAAGTGAGAGAGAGAGAGAGAGAAGAGAGGGGCAGCGGTATGTGGTGTGTGATGTGTGGGTATGTCTATGCTTTTCGGGGATATGGCTGTGGGATTTGGAAATATCTGAGAGTAATGATGAAAGTGGAATGACGCAGTACCTTTTATAGTGTCGCATTGAATGCTGCTGCTATTACAGAATGAAACCGACCCTTCTTCTGTTGCCATTGCCTGCTCTCTGCCGGCGGATGCTGACGCTCTATACTCTTCACACGCTCTTTCCCTTACAAACATTTTTCAGACTACGGACTTGGGGAAAATGTCCACTTCAATAAATAGAGATAAAAAATAATATAATATAAAAATAATTAAAATATATGTTTTTAGTTTTTTAAATTTAAAATAAATTTATTTTTATTTTTTAAATTTAAAATTAATTTTTTTAATTCCTATAATTTAAAAAAAACATATTTTAGTTTTTTAAAATCATTTGCAACATCATTGACAAAAATAGATTGAATTAACTGTACAATATTAACTAAGTTTAGTGTGATATTTTCATTAGTAGAAACACTAATAGATAGATTTTGTATGACAGATTTATCAATAAATGAGTTTTGTGTGACAGATTCACTAATGGTATTTGAACAAATGGACTACAACATACTTTTTTTTTTAAATTATAGAACTAAAAAGATTAATTTTATATTTAAAAATAAAAACAAACTTACCTCAAATTTAAAAGATTAAAAATATATTTAACTCTTAAAAAAATAAAAAAAAAATAATTGAGATGAAAATGAGATTAAAAAAAATAAACGTATATTTATAATAATTCATAAACTTTAGTTTAAGAATATTGAATAAAAATTACTGTATTCAACATATTTTATTAAATAATTTCTAATTTTAAAAAATATATATTGAAAGTTTGATAATTTTATATAATGAATATTTTAAAAAATTACTTTTATTTTTGAACTAACTAGAACACGTACCCGTGCAATGCACAGGCGAATGTTGGAGATATTTAGAGTAATTTTTGATGAATTAAAAGTCGTATATTGCTCACAAAATATTTAATAAGAGTGCATTATAACAAAATCATATGCATTTAAATATTACTAAATATGAATAAACTAATTATATATGAATGTTATATAAACTTGTAAATTATTTCATCCAAATGAAAAGGCATCTGAATACATTTAATTTTCATACAAATATAAAATATAATGTAAAATTAAATTTATAATGAGTTTATGATTGAAGAAATATGTTTGGGTTTATAAAATTTACAAACATTTTATATATTAATTATAATATCTATGTTTTCAAGCAAAATTATTTATTTTTACAAATAACATGAATATATATATATATTAGAAAACTTTAATTAATTCGACCAAATGAAAACATTAAGAGAATCTTAATAAAACTTTGATAGAATTTTAATAAATTAGCAAATGATTATGTGTTTTATTGTGCAACCTGCAACCCACCTTATAACACCTTGCAAAGTACACACACATGCAATTAATGAGGCGAGGCATATGATTAATGTGAGCCCCCAAATTCACATGATTTTCCCTCATATATACAGCCCCATCTCACCATTGTTTTCATATATTATTTAATATTATTAATAAACATGAATAATATAATATTCATATTATAGTAAATATAACAAAATAAAAAATTCTAAAAAGGCAACATGAAATGTACAAATAAAACATCATACATACCTGGTAAGCTATTATCACAAGTTTTGAAAAACTTCTTTATAAACTATATTTGATGTTTATTTAGAATTTGCATTTTCACTGTGATATGTTAGTATTTTCAATCTAGTAGGGGATGTCACACTGTGACAATGAAACATACAACTGTCCATATGAAAAAAAAGGTTAGGGAAGATATACTTCTACATGTTTGAGTGATTGTCCTTGACTCTTGTTTGTTGTCATTGCAGAAGAAATAGCAATAGGAAACTACTTGTGTTAAAATTTAAATGGTATTCTACTATCAAATAGAGTTAATAAACTATCTAGGTATAAAAACCTTCTCACCAATATTGCTTCTTGATATTACTTTTTCTTTCAAAATATATTTCTCCATTTGTGTTATTACCAATCTTGTGCCATTGCATAGACCCAATGAATTATCTATATTTCTTAGCAACATTATTAGAACACCCTTTTTCAGTGTCAACTCATGATTTGCAAGGCCTAATGTAGTAATGGAATCAAGGAACTCAGAGTATGGATATTATTTGGAGAATCTAAATCTCCATTCAAAGAACATAAAGTATCAACATTGAGATTTGTTATTATCAACTACAAAAGAAACTGAAGATGAATCTACCACATGTGTCAATTATGTTAGTTAAGTAATTTGTTAAGTCAATAGTTCGTTGTGAACTGTAAATCTGGTTGCTGCATCTAGATCGTTCATACATATATAAGATAGTACAAAAGCTTTGTATTCATTCATTGAGTTCATAATTAATAATAGTCCCTTCTTCATTTTGTGTCTCTTTCTTCTCTGATTACTGATTAGTGTTATGGTATCAGAGCTCTCTTAGAGAGAGCTCTGCTACACGTTGTCATGCAGAGAAACAACAATAGTGTGAGTATGAATGACCCAATGGATCCTTCCCAAAACCCTATGAGTCCATATTATTTACATCTGAGTGAAAATCCAACGAGTGCTTTCATCAATTCTCCATCAAGCAGAAGGAATTATCACTCTTGGGCAAGAGCAGTGACGATAGCCTAAATTTCAAAGAATAAGTTTCAATTCTTTGATGGGTCACTTTCGACTCTAGACAAGTTTGATCCTCAAAGAGTATTTATGGTGGAAGGAAATGAACCACTAACTTATAGATTGGCACGTGAATACTATACTTCTTTACTTGTGTTTTATAATATAAGGGTTGCAATAGTATTCTAACAAAAATTCAAGAGAGTAATTATATGGATATATTTATTTTCTTTTTAATCTTATTTCCACTTTATTTCTTCTATTTTTCTTGTTTTTAATCACATTATTTATAACATATATCATTTTCTTTCTTTACTTTTTTTTTCTTTCTATGTCTCTTCCCTCCATCAATGGAGTTCTACAATTTTCCTTGTACTCTAACTATGTAGAATAACTTTTATTTATTAAATCCAATTCACATTAGAAGCCAAACACGTCAATATGTGTGATAAAACCCGCAATAGAGGAAGCAAACAAATTTAAGTAACTTTAAAAGACTGGGATAAAAAAAGGAAGAACTAAAATTGAATATTACCATCAAAACTAACATAAGAAATTTCGTTATACAGCCAAAATTAGATCAACATTAAATTAAAGCAACATAAAAACAGATCAATCTTATAAACTTGAAAAATTCTTGTTCAGGAAAATTGTGACATCAAAAACAAGCTTTTATCGTAAACATTAAAATACAAAAATAACTTTTTTCCTTCAATCTTAACAGGCTTCAACTTCGGCTTCGTTGTACAGGAACTTTGACTTCCATGTTCATCAAAAACAGAGGTTGCATTTGAGTTTTTAGCTTGTCTCTTCTCTAACCCACTTTTGGTTGTAAACACAGTCATATCTTGACTTAATTCATCCAGTACATTTGTATGTTAATTTTATTAAAAAACCCTTGCATCCAAAAAATGAAAAAATGCTATAATATTTAGTGAAATGATAATACCACATATATATCTTCTAATTGTTGTGTAAAATGTAAATGAAGCACTCATATCATGTCCTCCATCACAAGCAATAACCTAATAAAACAAATATTGAATTATTTTCCATAACTAATAAATTAATATCTTAAAAAATAAGTTGACGAACTTAAAAATACCTTTATAATATCATCAACTTGAATGGAGTTAGCAAACTTAAATTCATGATCGTCATCAGCATCACAATCCTTATACCATTCATGTCAGTTTATTAAGTTGATATATAAACAATTAGACAAAAATAAAAAAAACTATATATAAATGTAATAATTGGGTTGATCCTAAAGAGGCTTGTACAAAATAATACTTATAACTTGTTATAATTTATAGTGGAATTTGGTAGGTATACCAAGAACTGGACGTAGTCTCTAGGATAATACGAACCAGTATAAAAATCTTGTGTTTTTATCTCTCTCATTTCTCTAACGTGTTCATATTTATGTTTGAAAAAGTTTTTATAAATCTAGCTTAAATGTTTTGACAAAAAGAACCTTAAGTAAAGTTTGCTTCTCAACTTGCTTTTATACTTCGTCTTACTAATAGATGAATACAAGTTTTGCAAAAAAGTTTTAAAACATAATTCAACCCCCTTTCTTGTGTTTTCTTGTGCTTTACACTTTGAAATTGTCCCTAGAGGAAAAGCAAGAAATCCAGTGTTCCAAAATTAGATCAGGCAAGTTTACCTTTTGTCTAGTAAGCATATTGTATAGGCAAAGTCTATCATAAGCAATCACATTGTCTTTTGAGCCTTTCCTAGGAATAATGATGTGGAAGAGGAAGTTGTGGAGCAACCTGCAATACCTCTTCATGTTTGATGCATACAAGAACCTTCTCACCACATTCTTGTCATTAGACTTAGGCCTAATCTTCCCATATAAAGCCAAGTCAATAGTTTCTGGGATAATAACATCCTCCAAGCCTTCAAAGAATACACCACCTTCTTCTTTACAGCCAGATGCTACTGCTATGGTGTTAGTGGAAATGATGATGGACTTGTTGTCAACCATTCAGTGATGGTTCCATTTACTTATAAAGTATATGCCTAGAAATAGGCATAAGGGGCATGGTACCATATCATCTTGTGGCCAACATAAACTTCCCAACCTACGTTCCTGATGTAGTTCATCATTGGGATTCCTTCATTTGCTAGACCTTTTAGATTGACCCATTTGCTTAGGACAAAGTTAGAAAAAAGGGAACCTCTCCATAGGAGCGAGCACCTTCTTAGTAGCCATTGATGGGGGTTTCAAAGGTTTAGGAGTTCTGGGTTTGAGAGAAAAAGAGTGTATGAGCGAAAGAGAGCAGTAAAACTTAGGGTTTAGAATGTGAGCATAAAAGTTAGAAAGGGGAGGTAAAAGGGTTTTTAAAGGGGTGATTATTTTTGAATTTTGAAAACTGACGATGATAAACAATTAAAAGGACATGCATTTATGGTGATGTAATAGTTCAAAAAGGGCTACACACATTTATACTTGCTCGAGGGGTTTTTAAATGGTTAGATATAAAAGATATAATAAAAGGAAAATCTATCTAACTTCTACACACAAAATGGCATAAGTTAATAACATCGAATTAATGAGAAAGACGTTGCATATAAGACAAAAGCTATAAAATGCATAAGACGATGCATGAAAAACTTTTAGTTTAAAAAGACTTTCATATCCAAGGTTTCTTTAATGAAATTAAAACATTCTTCTAGGAAGCCTTTAGTAAATATATCAGCCTATTAATAGTCTGTATCAATAAATTGAATATCAAAAATACCTTTTTGAACATAATCACAAATGAAATGATGTTTAATCTCTATATGCTTAGTTTTTGAATGCTGTATGGGATTTTTCGAAAGGTTGATTGCACTAGTATTATCACAAAACATAGGAATGTTATGCTCAAAACTAGAGTAATCTTCTAATTGATATTTTACCTATAACAATTGTGAACAACAACTAGCAGTAGATATATACTCAGCTTCAACAGTTGAAAGAGCTATAAAGTTTTACTTCTTGCTAGCCCAAGATATAAGACATGGTCTGATGAAGTGCATCACTTGTACTTTTTCTTTCAATCCTATCGCCAACGTAATTTGCACCATAGTATCCTAATAACCTAAAATCCTTATTTTTCTTATAGAACAAACTTAGGTTAATGGTACCTACTAGATATCTGAAGATCTTTTTCACAGCTTTTAAGTGTGATTCTTTAGGATCAGACTGAAATCTAGCTTATAAATAAACGTTGTGCATAATATCAAGTCTACTGGCAGTTAACTATAAGAGTGAGCCAACGATACCTCTGTAGACAATATAATCTATAGGTTAACCTGATTCGTCCTTTGTTAATGCAACAAACGAATGCATAGGTGTGTTCATTGGTTTGGATCCATCCATATTGAACTTCTTAAGTAGCTCCTTTGTGTACTTTTGTTAATGAATGTAGATGCCTTCCTTTTCTTGTTTGACTTATAGACCAAGGAAGAATTTGAGTTCTCCCATCATGCTCATTTCAAACTTACTTTGCATAAAGTTAGAAAAGTCATTGCATAAAGACTCAATAATAGTACCAAAGATAATATCATGAACATATATAGAGTAGTATCTACTTTGCCTTTTATGAAACCATTAACAGTAAGAAAACTACTTAGTCTAGTCATACCAAGCACAGGGTGCTTATTTAAGACCATACAAAGCTTTTCTAAGTTTGAAAACGTAGTCTGTAAGAGTGGGATCTTCAAAACTTGGAGGTTGTCTAACATTGTCTTCCTTTTCAATAAATCTATTTAAAAAAGCACTCTTAACATTTATTTGAACAAGCTTAATGTTTTTATGATCCACAAAGGCAAACATAATTCTAATAGCTTTTGGCCTAGCTACTGGAGCAAAAGTTTTAGTAAAGTCAATATCTTCTTGTGGTTATAGCCTTGTGCTACTAACATTACTTTGCTTCTTACCACTTTCCCATTCTCATCAAGTTTGTTATGAAAGACCCATCTTGTTCCAATGATGCTTTTGTGTTTAGGTTTGGGAATAAGAGTCCACGCATTATTCCTTGTGAATTGATGAAGTTCTTCTTCCATGGCCATGATTTAGTCATCATATGTCAAAGCTTCTTCTATCATCTTTGGTTCTATATCTGAGACGAAGGCATACGAAGCTTGATTTCTAATGGATGATATGGTCTTGACTCCTTCGATTCTTTTACCACGGATTCAATTTCGTGGATGGTATATAACAAACTTCTAGTCTTTGTGTGATTGCTTGGTCTGGTCATTAATCTATTGTTAAGTTACATCTTTTGATGGTTTTGCTTTGTCTATTTTTATAGGATTAAACAAACCTAGCTTGCAAATCTGCAAAATCATCTTCAAGATCTGATAGTCTCTTATCAGATTAGTGTATCATTGAATTTTATTGTATCTAAATACCCAAGGAAATTACCCTTATCAACCTTTAAGTCAAACTTTCCAAGTTGATCTTTAGTGTTGAAAATATAACATTGACATCTAAAAGGATGGAAGTAGTGAGATGTTGGGTCTTTTTTCTCTCCACAATTCATAAAGTCTTATTGAGCAATAGTCTGGTCAATATTCTACTTTGAACATAACAAGCCTTATTCATAGCTTCTGGTGAAAAGTACTTAGTAATTGAATTTTCACAGAGTATAGTCCTAGCCATCTCTTAAGATTTCTATTTTTCTTTTCAACTATCCCGTTTTGTTGATGTGTTCTTGGTGAAGAAAAGTTGTGAAAAATACCATTCTTTTCACAAAAGAATTTGAACTCATCGTTGTCAATTTCAGTTCCATAGTCACTTCTTATGGCAATTATACAAAATCCTTTTTCATTTGGAACATATTTACATAATATTTCAAACACATTAAAAGACTCGTGTTTGTGAGGTAAGAAATATACCTACATGTATCTAGAATAGTCATTAACTATTACAAACCCATACTTCTTACCACTAAGACTTAAAGTTCTTGTAGGACCAAATAAATCCATATACAACAATTCCAAAGGTCTAGAAGTAGAAACAATATGTTTAGATTTAAAAGATGCTTTGATCTGTTTTCCTTTCTAACATGCTTCATAAAGAAGATGAATTTTCCAAGAAATCTCAAGTAATCTTTTTACCAAATGCTTTTTATACAATTTTGAATATGCCTCAAATTGACATGCTTAAGCTTTTGTGCCAAATCCATCTTTCGTTTTCTTTGGAAACTAAACATGTTATATTCTGTTTATTTAGATCCTCAAGCTCAAGCTTATAAACATTGTTATGACTTTTAGCTAGTAAAAAGAACAGACTCATCACCGGGTCTAACTATGCATGAATCCTTGTTAAAGGAGACTATAAGCCCACTATCACAAAATTAACTTATGCTAAGTAGGTTATACTTTGAACCTTCAACATAAAGCACATTATCAATAGTAGGTAGAGAAGACTTACTAGCTTTACCTATACGATTGATCTTTCATTTCCCGTTTCCTTCAAAGGAAATTGTTCCTTCATGTGGCTTGAGGTCTAGTGGACATAGACCTTTCTTCGTCATATGTCGTGAGCAGTCACTATCTAGGTATTAGCACAAATCCTTCCTTCTTCCTTATAAGGATATATGCAATAGGAACAACTTGAGATTTTGGTACCTTAATCTTCTTAAGTCCTTTTCTGTTACTTTTAACAGTCTTATTTGACCTTTGCTTCTTTTTATGGGTACATTTATGTATGGGGAGACCAGCTTTCCTACAAAAGTTACAAGAGGTTGAATAAGACTTAGAGGAAGATGGCTTCTTGTCTTTTTCTTTATCACAGCCTATGTCAGATTTATCAGATGGAGTCTTCTATGTTTTAAAATGAGATGTAGTTTGGAAGAACCATCTACAAATTTAGCTAGATCCCTCTTAAGACTTATGTTTTCTCCTTTTAGTCTATTGACATTAGATGAAAGCATGGTCTTTTCAAGATCTAAGGCTTAACTTTTAGTCAACCTCTCTAGATCTTTCTTGAGTCTTTCATTTTCCAAAATAGTTTCTTTGTATTTTCTTTAGCTTGTACTCAAGAGATATCATATGAGAATTTGCAAGAAGAGTGCCATAAGGCTTTGTTCTTCATCATCAAAGGCAAACTCATAACTATCAAATGAACTACAATCAGAGTCAGGTTTTAGATGTACCTTTATTCAACTTAAAGCTTTGTTTGGACCCTGAATACTATCAATTGTAAGTACATAGGATCATAAATAGATTTCACAGATTTAGAGCATAGTACTATTGATATTTTTTGTAGGATTTGAAGAAGAAGGCTTGGAATTGTTCTAGAGTGTAGTTTCGCTAAGCGAAAACAAGATCTTGCTTAGTAAGAGTGAGAATTAATGTTGCCAAGAATTCGCTTAGCGAACAAAAAATTTGCTTAGTGAAAACACGACCTCCAAATATAGTATTAAAGAGGATTAAAGTTGTTGCTAAGCGATTTGAGAATTTGCTCAGTGAATTAAAGGCCTAAAATAAAAATGCAAGAATTCGCTCAATGAGCATTACTTTCGCTTAGCGAAAACAGATGATAGGTCACTTAATGAGCAAGAAAAAAAATACATAAAGACGAGTTATTACTTAACAAAAAAAAAAAACTTCTAGCTCACTCTCGACTTTTCTGACACTTTTCAGTCTTTTTCTGGGGTTCTTGGGCTTTTAGGTACGGTTTGTAGATGGGAAGCTTTCTCCATGGCTCTTCAATCTAGTTTCTTCATTTCTCCTTTGTTTGTTATACTTCTTCCTTCTATGTGTAGTTGACTTTACCCTTGTCAGGGTTTGATAGAATTAAACCTACACTCATGTATATATTCTAAGTTATTTATGGATGTTTATGTTTTATTATTAAGTGACTCTTTTTTATGCTTAATGCTTGTTTTGGCTTGATCTTCCTTAACTTGATTTTATAGTTTTGAATGTTGTTGGAAAACATTTTCTTTTCTTTAACTGAAATGAGCACCTAATAAATCATGTGTCTAGGAATAGAACATGGTTTATTACCCTTTTCTAACCTTTTTTTCTTCAAGCAAGTACTTGGGCAAGCTAATCAAGGGATTGATAGTTTAAACAAAGAAATTAGGTTCTCTCTACTAAGGAATTAGGGTTTGAATATTTTTATAGGTTGATTGTGATAAATAAAATGTAAACTCAATGGATAACCATATGTTGCATGAGAGAATGATTTAGTGTAGTCAAACTCTAACGCTCGATATTATCGTTATTCATATATTTTCTACTATTTAAGTGTTTGATAAAAAGCCTAAAAAGAACTTCCTTTATTTTAGTTATCGTATTTACATTTCCTTTGCAAAAAAAAAAAGTTTCGTTTATTTGTCTAAATAGCATAAATAATAAAAAACTTAGTATTACTCAAGTCCTTATGGGAACAATACTCATACGTATCATTGTCTGCTTACGTGACTTGGTACACTTGCTAATGAGCTAACAAGATTCCATCTCTTTTTCAGCTTTGGGCATTCAACCTTCATGTGTCCAGGATTTTTACATTTGAATCAGATGATCTTACTACTTTCTTCTTTAGGTTGCTTCTTGAATCTACTATCCTTCCTTTTGAAGAGTGCTTGAACTCCCTTTCTTCTTTAGCAACTATTTGAGCTTTTTAGTCATCAGGAAAATCTCATTATTAGACGAATCGCTGAAACTGTCATCTAATTTCTTAGAGTCATTAGACTAAACTTTGAGAGCTTTGCCTTTGGTCTTGGCTTCTGACTTCTCCTCTTTCTTTTGGATGGACTCACTAGTCTTGAGAGTTATAGGGTCACTGTTCTTGATCTTCTCCCTCTTGAACACATGGACCTCATGGACTCTTAGAGCTCTAAGCAGCTCATCAAGAGTTAGAGTCTTCATATCCTTAGCCTTAGTTATAGTTGTGGCTTTTAGTCCCACACCTTGGGAAGATTATCCAAGATCTTGAGATTATTTTAAGCTTTAGTAAACTCATCAACACCAAGAATTTGAAGATTATTGATGATTGTTTGAAACCTCCTAAACATTTCATCAATAGTTTCGATGTCTGAAGGTGAACATCTCATAATGTCTTTGCAAGGTTGCAATTCTCCTTAACTGAACATCTTCAGTTCCTTCATGTGTTATGTGTATAGCACCCACATTCCTTTTACTGCTTTATAGCTGCAAAACTTGTTATACTCATATTTAGATAAAGCACAAGTAATAATATACCTTGCCTTAGCATTGAGTTGGAGCACGTTGAAGTCATCTTGATTGTATTCATTTTTAGGCTTTGTGACTATAAGATCTTCGTGAGTAGTAACCCTCTAGATGTTGCAGTGACTAAACTTGATGTACATCTTCATTCTATCTCTCTAATAGGCATAATCCTCTCAATTGAAGTTGGAGGCCTTAACAAATATGCTTCCTCAAGGATGAACTTTCTTTCTAGATTTGTCATGCGAATCTTTATCCTCTACCACTTGTTAGGTGCTCAACCCTTAGAGGTTGAAATCTGATACCAAATTGTGGAACACAAAAAAAAAAAAGAAACAGGGTTGAATTGTGTTTCAAAAACTTTTAGCAAATCTTTTCGCAAAGCACTAGTTTGTTTATTCTTAAGACAATATGTAAAACTTGGTTAAAACAAACTTTTGAAAAAAAAAAGCTTTTTGTTAAAGTGTTAAAACAAGATATCAAAAAATTTTCAAAACATAAAAGAATTATGTAAGCAAGATATAAAGAAGATAGATAAAAACACGACGTTTTTAGACTGGTTCGTCTCAACCCTAAGACTATGTCTAGATCTTGGCACACCACCAAGTTTCACTATAACTTATACAAAGTTACAAGTATTCTTTATTACAAGCCTCCTAAGGCTCAATCCAAGTAGTATTTCACTTACTTCTTCAAGCAATTAACCTAAGTATTCTTTGTCTTTGAATCAAGGCCTCTTTAGGCTTCAACCAATTTCACTTAGAAATGGTAAAAGGTAAGGCTCACCAACTAGACTTCATCTTATTAGACGAATGTATAATTTGAGGTTCTAGTCTAAGAACTTAGTGACTTTGGCACTTTGTACAACAGGATTCCAGAAGATTAAGAACAAGAGAAGCTTAGAAAATTTGAGAGCGTGTTCAACTGCTTCAACAATTCGGGTTCTTTTTCTTGCACAAGTCTTCACAGCTACTTATAAAGCTCTCCAAAAGTATCCGTTGAGGTATCTTCAAGAACTTTGTTCGTTTGTTAATCCTTTGTGAAGAAAGTATCTGTTGGGAATAGCTTAACTTTTCAATGAAGTAGGTACATTGACATGCTTTAGTTATTTTCCCAATAAAGTTGGTGCAAGAACTCCTGCAAATGAGTCAAACTCATACATACAATATTTAAATATGTTACAAAGGCACATAAAGCTTTGTCTGATTATAAGACGTAGGGTTCTTCGTTTGATATATTACTAAAGCGTTATTTTGTTTTCTTTTGAAAACACGAATATGGTCTATTTAAGAACACATGATTTGTTTGGCATAATCAAAATCAATTGAGGGCTATTATTCATCTTTTGTCCTAACAATCCATATGTAAGAGACTTGGTCTCTAAGTAAAAATAGATGGTTTATAATAAGCTAAGTAACATAGGATTTATATGGTCAAAGAAAATTAGGATTAAGTGATTTAATTTTTCATCAAAAATTTTAATATTATCTAATCTTGGTCTTATCTATTTTATTTTAACTTTGGAGTAAATGGTGAAAATAAATAGACATGGCCATTTACTTGAGTTGATCGAAAATACCATCTCAAGGGGTAAGGAGCATTTTTGTCAATTTTTAAATAAAGTAAAGGTATAATGGTACTTTTACTTAATTTTATTCAAAATAATTTATAATTTATAATTTAGTAAAATAATTTCACCAAATTATTCTATACTAAAAATATATTTTATATAAATTTTTTAGAAATTTTTTTGAGTTAACATGATACTGGTTAAACTTACATAGTTAATTAAGGGAATTTTGGTTATTTTTAATAGGAATTCCAAATAACATCTAGAAAATTTTCAACAATTAATTTTATCATTCTAAATATTTACCTAACTTAAAATATATTTTTTCTATATTTTTAAGCCACTTTTGTTAATTATTTATAATTTCTATCTTTGATGGACGATTTGGTCCTTTTTACTGTTGTTCGCCTTTGATTGAAAAAAATTATCAAAATCAAATCTAAATAGTATTTGATATTTTAAGCACAACAATGCCTCTTAGATTTTTTGATTCCTATCTAATTTTTCATAAATAAATCACACAAAAAGTAGAAAAAGAAAGCAAGCAAAAGAGAGGGTTTTACATTGTTTGCCTAGATAATCCTAGGTCTACATGCCCTGGTGTTGGAATACCTATAGTCCTATACATGTATATTGTGCATGATTTTATCTCAATGTGGTAACATAGGAGTGGACTGCACATCATTTCGACAACAAAGTTAAAAAAGGCCTAAGACTTAATGGCTTATCTGGTTCATATTTGAACATATATTTTGTGAGTTCAACGAAGTAAGTCATCATCCTTCCTACCAAATTGGACTTATCAAGGATCTATTGAGTTGGTGTTGGTTGGTTTGTCTAGATCATGATATCGAGAATATGACTTTTTTCAAATTTTAGTTTTCAACTTAGGGCCTTAAAAGGCATTATTTACAAAGAACACTAGGTTCTACTACTTGACTCTTTAACTTGGATTAAGCTTACAATTACTTATTTGGCGTGGCTTTGACTTTCTTAAAGTCCAAAATCCATATCAAACAAAACGATAAAAATTTTCTTAAGAATGGTTATAATGTCAAAAGGAAGAAAATAATAGACTTAATAATAAATTTCTTAAGAATGGTTATAATGTCAAAAGGAAGAAAAATAATAGACTCAAATAACCTTTTGGTCCTTATAATATATTGAATTTTTGTTTTGGTTCTCTTAAAAAAAATTCCTATTAATTTTTTTGTTTCATTTTAGTCCTTGTCAGAATTCCTTATTTATGTATGTGGCTAACAAAGATTGGAAATCACATCTAATGTTGCCTAAATAATAGGGACCAAAACAATGATGTCAAGGGACTAAAAACAAACAAAATTTTAATAAGCAAAACAAAAAAAAATTAAGAGAGTCAAAATACAAACAATCATATATTATAGGGACCAAAAGTAATTTAAGCAAAAATAATAATAGAAGTCTACTAGTCATATAGAATTTTAAGCAACACTTGATCCTTTTACAATTTGAGATCTACAATTTATGTAATAAAGATTTTAAAGCTTAATGATGAACATGGTAATATTCAGGCATAAAAACATGCGAAGAGTGATTAAAAGAAAAATAAAATAAAATTAGATGCAAAAATTTGTGTTCACTTAGGAAAGTATTTGGATTTAGAGTGTCATACTATTGAGCACAATAGTCTTAACAATGAGTCTAGGTCCAAAACTAAATTTACACCCTAGTCAAGCCCTTTGCCTATTGTGCTAAGTCCAATTTCTTTTGATTTCCTCATCATTTTATCCAATATGAAAAACATAGAAGCACTTGACATATTTCTATACTCGCTAAGGACGTGTTGACTAGCATGTAATTTGTCTGATGTTAAACCTAACTTGGCCACAACTTGGTCTAGAATTGCTCGTCCACCAGGATGTGCTATCCAAGAGAGGGAATTGTAATCAGAAATATTTAATGGTTGTAAGGCTTCAACCAAGGTTTTCTTAATGTTGTTTGAAATATAATTAGGAAGATGCTCGAGAAGTTGGGTAGCCAACCCAGCTTTCCAAATATGCAAATTCACGACTTTTTCACTATTTGGGATGATTGTTTGTGCAGTCCATACTAATGTAAACAAAGGCTTCTCAACCTTTGGTATTAGATTTGAACTAATAATGATAGCTAATGCACCATCTCCACGAAGTGTTTACAACACAAGATTACCAAGATGTGTGTCACTCGGGCCACGAAAAGTGAATATAGAGAGTTCTAAGCAAACTACTAACACACGAGCACCTTTGTTGTTTTCAGCTAAGTCTTTAGCTAAATGAAATGTTGTACCACTAGCAAAACATCCTTGTTGATATATCATATAACGCTTCACATATAGGCAAAGGCCCATGTGTTTTATCAATTGGTAATTAGCACTGGGCATGTTGAAACTAGTTGAGGAGCAAAATATAAGGTGGGTAATCTTAGACTTAGGTTGACCCCATTCTTTAATGGCCTTTGTTGCTGCCTTTTGTCCTAGAATCAGTACTTTTGTAACCACCAAGTCTTGCCTTGCATCTAATGAAGGTGCCATGTACTCACAAATATTGGGATTCTTCTTTAGGATCTCTTTTGTCAAGTGCATGTATCGCTTCTTAATCAATGACCTTTCACCTGAAACATTCTATGTAATTGGGTCAAGTGTTTTGTGTGTGCTACGATTAGAATCAAGGTGCAATCCTAAACAAAATGAAGATGTGAGATATCTGTTGACACCCAATTTCATCCAGGTAATTAAAAGTTAAATTAAAAAATGAGAAAAATTAAAAACAAAAAAAGAGAAAACAAAAAAGAGAGAGAGAGAGAATCAATAAAAAAAGTTATTTGCCATTCAATCTTGTTTAATCTAAAATAAGATAAAAAAATATATATTCTTGTTTGTTCCTAAAAGGCATAAAAAGAAAATATAAACTAAAAAATGACAAAAAATTAAAAAAGATAAAAAATAGTAAAATTTTAAAAAACACTAAAAGACAAAAAAAAATTGCATCAATCACCTCATTGGCTCATTCTTATTCTCTCTTGCCCACCATAATAGAAATCACAGTAAAAAGCATTCTCTCTCTCTCTCTCATTCTCTCTCGTAACAACCTTTAACTGCATACACTTTCATTTTCACCTAACGTCCTCACAAAAACACACCACACACTTCTGCCACAAAACATCTAAGTTGTACAATTTGGTGATGTCATATTTAGCAATAAAAAATAAATAAAAATTAAAAAAATCAACCCACAAAACTTTTTTTACCAAAGAATTACGTGAGTCTGATTCTTCATTGCACTGCAGGATATGTAGAGCAAGAGCCCACTCTTGTCGATCTCAAAAATAATAAAATTAATTTCTTTTCAAAAATAAATATTTTCTTCTTAAACAAAATTCTTTTGATAAATAAAAAATAAGAAAATTTGTAAATGAATAAAATAAATAAAAATAAAAAACATTTTCTTTTTAGGGGTAAAATAAATATTTTAAAAACTACTAATTTTGTATATTTAATTAGAGGTAACAATCTTTATGGCAGACATTGTAGGGTGCTAACAACTTCCCTATGCGTAACTAACTCCTGAATCCTATTTTTGGTTCGAGACGGTTTTTAGGTTTTTGCATACGTTTTCCCTTAATAAATGATGGTGGCGACTCCTCTATTTTTATCATTTATTTTTCATCGTCTTGCCGTGACCCTAGTTGCGACAATATCTTGCACATGCGCTTGAATTTTTCTTTGAGCTACATCTTGTGCTCACTATTTGTGATACGAAAATAGAAGTCAAGATAGGTACTTTGCTCTACGCGGTTTAGAGGAGTGGCAATGCCGATTGCAAAGATTGTGGCAGGGCCTTGTGCCTTTTATGCCTTATGGATCTCATGAACACTCACCATCTTCTTCTTGAGAGTTACAAAGAAGAAACAAGAAGAAAATATGAGTGCTAGGTTATTAACAAAATGGAATAGTCGACGCTTAACACATGGTAGCTAAGAATAAAAGATTAGAAGATATGAAAGGATGCTAAAGGGAGTGTATAAAAAAAAAATTGACCAAAAAAAAATGAGAAAAAAAAGGGAGGGAATGATAGAGAGTGGATGGATGAAGAGCATTGCTTACCTATATTTAATAGTAATTGAATTAATTTTGATTTGAAATAATTAATATACGTATAGTGGCTTGATTTGAAAAATATACGTATTTACGTAATTTATAAATATTTACGTAATTTATATATGTATTTACGTAAATTTTACTATAAATATTTACGTAATTTATATACGTATTTATCAATCAAATTTTTACTATTTTTTATTTTAAAAAATATACAATATAATAATTTATATTAATTTAAAGTATCACTAAACTTGGTTTTTTTCTTTATGTTGATTTAAAATCTAGTATTAAAATATAGTTAATTATCATCAATTCATTTATCGTTCAATAATCACGGTAAAAAATATAAAAGAATATTGTATTTATTGATTTAACAATCAGTAATATTTCAAACATATTGCTTCAAATAGTCAAAGATATATTTTATTATTAATTAAAAAATGAAGTAAAAGTGTATACATACTTATCAAAGAAAAAAGGCAGTACTTACCGAGCAGGAGAATAACAGAATCATTTTCAATTCTAAAGAGGATCTAAATCTTTGTATAATTATATTTAAATATTAAATTAAATGTTCACAATGATTGAGAAACATAATTTTATAATATTATATATAACAACCTTATGTCAGATGATATTAACAATTCACTTCATATTTAACGCTTTAATAAGGATCTCACAATCGGATTCCACCTGAAGGTGCAAATACCCGTTAATTATTGGTTTGGGCCTGAGACCCACATACACATAAGATTTAAAACCCAAGCCTTTAATTCCTTGGCCCATGATATTCTTACACTCATTTTATTTTTTTCATTTCTAAGCCCCAACTTTTTTTTGTCTTTTTTTTATATAAAAATATCCTTGATGAAAATAAGTTTCTATTGTATACTTTTCCATTATGTATGTGAAATAGATACACAACAGAAATTGTTGTATTAAATTTTTTCTAAAAAAATTTAACCCAACGAAAATATGTTTTCATTGTGTTAATCTTTTTTTTTTTTTGTAAAAAATTAACACAAAAAAATTTTGTTTTCATTGTGTACTATAGATTGACACCCCATGTGTCAATGAACTACATAATGAAAATAAATTTTTGTTGTGTATTTTTGAAATACACAACACAACTTATTTATCTTTTTTAATTGAAAAAAGTTACCTTTTAATATCAAATTAATTATGACATAAATTACTTTTTTAATTGAAAATAAATTATGATACAATTTACCTTTTTTGACAGTAATCGAATTAATTATTATGCAAATTACTTTTTTTAATTGAAATTGAATTAATTACATATAAGTTGCCCTTTTTAATAGTAATCAAATTAATTATGATACAAATTACCTTTTTTAATAGTAATTGATGAATTAATTATGATACAAATTATCTTTTTCAAAATTGTATCATAATTAATTCAATTACTATTAAAAAGGATAATTTGCATCATAATTAATTCAATTACTATTAAAATAGTAACTTATATTGTAATTAAATCAATTTCAATTAAAAAAGGTAATTTGTATCAAAATTAATTCAATTACTATTAAAAAAGGTAAATTATATCGTAATTAAGAGTGTGTTTAGTAAAACTAACTTATAAGCTATAAGCTAAGAGTTGAAAACTGAATAGATTGAATTTAAAGTGTTTGGTAAGATTAGTTGACAAGCTAGCTAAAAAATGTAAAATGATATAAAAGAACATATTTAGTTATTTGATTTCTAAATTGAAAAAAAAAAGGTAGAAAGAGATTCAATTAAATTAATGAGGATAAAAATGAAAAAAATAAAAAAGCTAGTAGCTTATAAGCTAGCTTATTTTTATAAACTAGTTGAAGTAACTTATGAAAATAAACTAAAAGCTAATAAAATAAGCTCGTGAACTATCTCATAAGCTGGTCAAAGTAGCTTATAAACTATTAAAGTGGCTTACCAAACACACTCTAATTTAATTTTAATTAAAAAGATAATTTATATCATAATTAATTTAATTACTATTAAAAAGAGTAAATTGTATCGTAATTAATTTAATTTTAACTAAAAAGATAATTTATACCATAATTAATTTGATATTATAGGATAACTTTTTAAAAATGTAACTTGTGTTTCAAATTAACTATACAATGACAAAACAAATTTTCGTTGTGTAGTCCATTGACAAGGAGGTGTCAATATATAATATACAATGGAAACAAGTTTTGTTGTGTGAAATTTTTACCAAAAAAATTAACACAACAAAAACTTGTTTCCGTTGAATATTCGTTCTACATACATAATGGAAACAAGTTTCCGTTAAATATAATACACAATAAAAAAAAAATTCTGTCAAGAATATTTTTGTTATGAAAACTAAAAAAACTGGGGTGTAATAGACACCAAGAAAATGGGTGTGAGAATAACATGATCGAGCCTAATTCATTATACACTTAAATGGCCCGGTCCGTAAGCAAAAGAAACAACTACAACTTGATTTAACTTTAGAATACAAGATTCACACGGATCATATAATAGGGAGTAAAAGTTCTTGAAATTCAAAGGTGATATTGTAGTAGTTCTCGAATTTTAAAAAAATATCAAACAAATCCATGAAATTAAAACCCGTTTCATCAATTAGTTTTCTGCCGTTAATTACATGATAATAGTAATAAATTATAAAATTTAGAGACTATAATAATAATAAATTGTACATATTAGAGACTAAAATAACAATAATTTTAATTTTACAGATTTATTTAATATTTTTCTAATTTCAAAAATTATTATCACAGTGTAAAGACTAAAATAGAAATTTACTCTAATATAACAGGGCATGACATCCCACGAATACACTACAAAGCCAAGAGAAAAACATATAAAAGTACAGCCCATTCCATTGAAAATCCACCACTGGTCACATAATACTACTAAGCGGCCACCGATTTCATAAATGAGCAAAACAACTAAGGATTAACCATGGGATCCAATACAAGTCCCAAAAAAAGGTATAAATGTCAATCACAGGCAAACCAATAAAGAAATGAATTAAATAAAGAAATAAAATAAGAAACACATGAGACTTAAAAATAAAATAACGTTCGTGAGGGTGAATCAAAGAGATTTAAGACGAAGAAAGGGCCGGCTTAAGCATAAGATGTTTTAAGTCCTTGTTTTAGATTTTAGAAAAAAATTAGTATTAATATTTATACAACTTTTACTGTTAACTGATTTAGTGTAGTAATAATTAAGATGTATCTTTTAATGAATGAGGTTTGAACCCTAGCAAGCTCTGCAACAATGACACTGTCCTCATACCTCTACATGCGTGCATGATAGTGTCACTGGAGAGCAAGAACGTTCAAGTGACCATGCATGCCACTGATTGGACCTCCAAACTGTTGCGCAGCATTACAATTGATGATAGTAGGACTCACCCAAGCATAAGACAACCCAAACCCTTACTTTAGGCTCCCTAGATAAAAATTTATTTAACATTAATATTTATACAATTTTTATTATTAGCTAACCTAGTGTAGTGGTAACTAAGGATTGTCTCTCCTTTAGAGAATGGGGTTTGAATCCTACTAGAGAAAAACTAATTTAATTTTTTGTAAGCCCCTAATTTTTCTATTATTTTCTCCCACTTAAAAAAATAATTAGTCATTAATTTCAATTAATTATCTCTTAATTGGCTATATCAAAAGTTACTCTCTCTAAATATATCAATTCTTTGATTCTCATCAAAATTAGTCCAAAAGTCAATCTTTCTAAATATATCGTTTTCTGATTCTTATCAAAATTATCCCAAAAGTCTCTCTTTTTTTTATTCTCACCAAAATTAGCCCAAAAGTCACCCTCTCTAAATATGTCATTCTCAATGTTTGAGATCATTCTCAATATCAAAAATCACGCTCATCACACTCTCAATATTTAAGATCATTCTTCTTTCTCAATATATCATTCTCTCTTTTTCTCATTTTGCAATTTTTCTTATTTTGTAGTGTTTGAAATAAAAACACCTTACATCTGTTGCTGCTCCTTGTCTTGGTATGTTTCTTTTGCCTGCTCTTTTGATTTTTCTAACACTGTATTCATACAATTTTTAATCGTTCTTGTGTCCAATTTCTTATTTTGCAATATTTCAAATTTACTATCTTTTGAGTTGATCAACAATTTTCTTTTAGTGGGTGCATCGAAGAAGCACCTCGAAGAAGTTTTTATGTGAAACAATCCCTTAGCTATTAGGTTTTATTGTTCTAACATTTTCTTTATAGTCTTGATATATAGTTGTTTATTTTTTTATATTTTGATATAGTGTGAAACATTAATTGATTTATTTTAAAATGTCAACTCGAAAATATGAATCAGATTATTCAAAACTTTAAAAATTGAATCGCAAAAAGGGAGCTATAGATAAATTTATCAAAACAAATAAGAAAATTAAAATTAAAAATATAGGTGATTGCTCATTGAATGAACAAGTTAACAATGTAGACATAGATGAAATGAACATAGAGAAGAAGTATTAGTTAGTGAACAAGATTATATTGATTCTCATACTCACAACGAAAAAGAAAAAGAAATTAATAAATTAGAAGAAACCACTACTAAAAATATATGTGATCCAAGTCAATAGGCAAATATTGGTACAAGTTTGAGAGACCTATTAGTAGAAAAAAGTCCTATTAAAGTTACCGATATAGATTTTCCTAAGGATGAATACTCAAGACACTTTTTTCATCACTTTACATTCAAAAGTTGCCCAATGGTGAAAAATGTGAAAGAAGATGGTTGATTTATTCCCAAGACTTGGACAAAGTATTTTGTTTTGTTCCAAATTGTTTAATGCTCTTCCTAGTACAAGTAAATTAGCTAATGAAGGTCGTAGGGATTGGAGAAATATTAGTTCAATCCATGAACTCATGTTAGCAATGTGCTCATTGCCTATCTCATGACTCCTCAACTTAGAACTACTATTTCTCCAATCCCTACTATATTCATTAGTTAATTTACTTGTACTAGGAAGAGCATTAAACAATTTGCAACAAAAACAAAATACTTTGTTCAAGTCTTGAGAATAAATCAACCATCTTCTTTCACGTTTTTCACCATTGGGCAAATTTGAATGTAAAGTGATAAAGAAAAGTGTCTTGAGTATTCATCCTTAGGAAAATCTATATCAGTAACTTTAATAGGACCTTTTTCTACTAATAGGTCTCTCAGACTTGTATCAATATTTGTTCATTGACTTGGATCGTATATATTTTTAGTAGTGGTTTCTTCTAATTTATTAATTTTTTTTCTTTTTCGTTGTGAGTATGAGAATCAATATAACCTTGTTCACTAACTAACACTTCTTCTCTATTTTCATTTTCATCTATGTCTACATTGTTAACTTGTTCATTCAATGAGCAATCACCTATATTTTCAATTTTGTTTTTCTTATCTGTTTTGAAAATTTTATCTATAGCTCCCTCTTGCGATTCAATTGAAGCAGACTCTTTTTTTTTTTTTAATTTTTGAATAATTCGATTCATATTTTTGAGTTGACATTTTAAAATAAAGTAATTAATGTTTCACAGTGTATCAAGATATAAAAAAAACAACTATATATCAAGACTATAAAGAAAATGTTAGAACAATAAAACCTGATAGCCAAGGGATTGTTTCACATAAAAACTTCATCGAGGTGCTTCTTTGATGCTCCCACTAAAAAGAAATTGTTGGTCAACTCAAAAGATAGTAAATTTGAAATACTGCAAAATAAGAAATTGGACATAAGAATGATTAAAAATTGTATAAATATAGTGTTAGAAAAATCAAAATAACAGGCAAAAGAAACATACTGGGACAAGGAGCAGCAACAGATGTAAGGTGTTTCTATTTCAAACACTGCAAAATAAGAAAAATTGCAAAATGAGAAAAAGAGAGAATGACATATTGAGAAAGAAGAATGATCTTAAATATTGAGAATGATATATTTATAGTTGGTGACTTTTGGGATAATTTTGGTGAGAAACAGGAAAAAAAAAAAAGAAGACTTTTAGGATAATCTTAATGAGAATTAGAAAACGATATATTTAGAAAGATTGACTTTTGGGCTAATTTTGATGAGAATCAGAGAATTGAAATATTTAGAGAGAGTAACTTTTGATATAGTCAATCAAAAGATAATTAATTGAAATTAATGACTAATTAATTTTTAAGTGGGAGAAAATAATAGAAAAATTAGGGGCCTTAGATTTAGTTTTTTCCCTAGTAGGATTTGAACCCCATTCCCTAAAGGAGAGACAAACCTTAGTTACCACTACACTAGGTTAGCTAATAATAAAAGTTGTATAAATATTAATGTTAAATAATTTTTTATCTAGGGGGCCTAAAGCAAGGGCTTGGGTTGCCTTATGCTTGGGCCAGCCCTGATTTTATCGAGATGAGCACACACCACAAATTTCAAGATGGTAGCTCTACTTCGTTTGGATAAGAAGTGAATTTGAGAAGAAAGAATTAGAAAAGAAAGAAATAGAAAGGATATTAGTTGAAGTGATTTTTAGGTGAAATTTTGTATTGTTTGGATTGATAGAATTAGGAAAGAATAGAATCAAGTGATTTATTTTCATTTGTTTGGTTATATGAGAAAGTGAAGGGAAAGAAATAAAGAACATTAAGAAAAAACAATTTTACCCATATAATTAAATTTAATTTTAAACCAAATAAAATTTAAAATTTAAAACATAATTTCAAACCAATGATCTAATGAAATGTGCATGATAATTATTACATATGTTGTGTATACAAATGTAGGTTATATTAATTATTTTATATTTAATTAAATTTTTAATTAAAAATGTCTTAAAATAATTATTAAAAAATTAATTACTTTAAATAAAATTACACTTATACATGCTCTAATTTATTTTATTTAAATAAAATTTAAGAATAATAATTCTTAATATAAAATAATGGTTGCGTGGGTGATAAATATATGTATCAATTTCATATAAAACTATAAAAAAGTGGCAAAGTGTATATATTTTTTTCAATCTCTAGTTATAGTCGTTGTCAAAATGAGAAAAAACAAAATTGCACAGTTCAATTTTTAATTTCCTTCTAAAATCACAGCTGTGTTAGGAGGAAATGTAAATCAATGGGACCCACAATTTTTGATAACTTATCCTTCTTAATTCTCTCCAAACAAACAAGGGAAATGTTTGAAATCTTTCCTAAATTCTTCCGTTTAAATTTCTCCTTCCTAAATCACTCAAAACAAACAATGTGTAAAGGTTAGATGGGTCCAAACTCTTGACAAGAGAATTAGTTGGTGAACGTATTAACAACATGGTGACGAGTGCATTCACAGTGACATGTGTATTCACTGGTGATGATATTTGCTAATGAGAGTATTTACTTGCAATTCAATTATAAAGGTTAAGAGCTTAGAAGATGAGGCATGTGAGAGAGAGAATTAGAAAAAAAAATGAGTGATTAAAAATGAATTCAAATCAAAGATGTCATAACATTTAAATTTAACAATACACAATAATATTCATAAAAATTATAATTAAAAACTAAATAAATATAATCGATATAATTATCAATCATCATAATATTAGACTAAAATTGTCATCATAACATTTTTTTCTCTATGACAATGCCTCAAAATTGGGACTTGAAAAAGTCATTGTCTTTTCTATCGGCAACAGTTTTTGAACTGTGGTAATCTAAGGTGTTATTTATTTATTCAGTAACGATTTTACTAAACATAGGTAACATTAAGAAAAAATTATAGTCATTGTCTAGACAATATGCAACGATTTTCATATAGCATTACGACAACAATTTTGTTAATGTTTATGACAACATTAAAAAAATACTACATATTATTATCAAACAATCACATAAAAATCGTTGTCATTGATTTTCAACAACAGTAGTTTTACTTTGACAACAATTTGACACTCAAGTGTAGACAACTCATGTAAAACTATTGTGTATGATTATTTATATTAAACAACAGTTTTTATACCAAATATCAACGATAGTTTTTTATTTGACAATTATTTTACTAATATGTATAAACAATTTTTTTTGGCTAAAATAGAATTTTGGTCCCGCATTAAATTTTTGGTTTCAATTTGATTCCTTGAATTTAAAAAGTTTCATTTTAGTTTCTTAAAATTTCTCTGTTAGACCAAGTCGGTCCTTTTGTCAATTTTTCACACTAACTTGATCAACTTGGTAACAAGTGGCAACTTGTAACAGATACCACCACGTCAACCAAAATTAATACCTTTAGTGCAAAAAACTGACTGAAGGGCTACTTTGGTATAACAAATACACTTTAAGGAACTAATGTGAAACATTTTAAATTTAGGAGACTAAACTAAAACCAAAAATTCATATGAGGAATCAGTATTCTATTTTAGCAATTTTTTTTTATTTGATACTAGAAAAAAAAAGAGACACTCTTTATTTTTTTAAAAAAATAAAATAAAATAAAAGAAGGGAAAAAGAAAGTTAAATATAAAATATGGAGTAAAAGTTAACTCCATGGTCATTACTAACTAAAAAAATTAAGGATAAAAACGTCGAATAAAAAATATTCACCAAAATAAAATATACCCATTATAATAATTATAAATTATTAAGCTAATTGTTTTATTAATATAAATCGAACATTTTTTCCAATTACATATTAACTCTATCATTAAGTATATATGACTACATATTCATCAAAAACATAAAAATCAATTAACACAATATCTAGTATTTTTACATGGAAAGATATGATAATTTGGGCATGCTAATTAAAGACAAGTTATAAAATCATAAATCATCTATCTTATCTTACCACAATAGCATTATAATCTAAAATCAAAAGCCATAATACTAATTAACCATCATTAGTGCAAAAAACACATTCAACATCGGTTTTTTCAGGTATTTTTACATCATTTATTGCACTAATGTTGATGCCGCTGAAGTAGAAAGTGGGGCATTTTTACATCTAACTAAAAACCGATGTAAAAAGTTGTGAATTTCTACATCGGTTTAAGATACAACTGATGTAGAAAGTCACCTTTTTACATTGGTTTAATTCAGTTAAATACAATGTTCGTATCTCAAAGGGGAACATTGAGTACCTTAGATTAATTCACCTTCAAAATTTAGAATAAAGTTGAGTATATACATAATAGAAATTAGTTTAAACATATAATTTAGTCCCTATACATGTCACAGATTCTTAGTTTAGTCCTTATACAAAAAAGCTTATTAAATCGATCCCTATACGTATCATGGATTCTCAATTTGGGCCATACCGTTTACAAATTCTTAATTTAGTTTCTATACATGCAGCACGTTCTTAATGTAGTCCATATACGTGTACCTCATTCTTAATTTGATCCTTATAGTATAAGGATCAATTTAAGAATAGTATAAGGATCAATTTAAGAATGCACTGTACATATAAGGACTAAATTAAGAATGTGCTATATGTATAGGAACTAAATTAAAAATGTGTAAATGGTATCATGACGACATGGACCAAATTGAAAATCCGTAACATATATAGGGATTGATTTAATAAGTTTTTACGTATAGGGATCAAATTAAAAATTTGCAACAAGTAGAGGGACTAAATTATACGTTTAACCTAGAAATTAATATGTTAATCATCATTGTGTGAAACTCAATCTGTAAAATTACTTTACCTTTGATTTCTCCGAATCTTGATAATTATTGTGTTCTTGTTCTTTGCTTTTAATCTTTGATCTTATTCATTATTCTCCCTCCAATCAAATATTATTTCTCATTTAACTCTTAACTAAATCACAATAAATTGATAAGCATAATTTGTGAATTCGATATTTAGTATTTGATGATACTATACGCTTGCGATTTCCTCTTATCAATAACCCACATGCTTCTATTTGGAAAATATTTATCATCATGCCCTAAAAGCATAACTTCATTATGATATGTGAAGTGGTTATTTAAAATGTAGTCTTTGTGGACCTTATGATGGTGTCAATCAAGTCGTTGGTGTAGTAAGATAATGGTTAATGGTCGATCCATATCTTCCAAGAGCCAAAGATGGAAATCCCACAACCGTCCGATTTGCCTCTCCACCCCACATGCATTGGACTCGTGTGTATGTTGGTGTTCCCGAAAGGTGTGCAGTGGTGCATATGGATGTTGTGTATGATAACATTGGAGATGTATTGGAACGTGATACAATTATGGCTGGTGACGTGGACATCAGCGTCATGCCCATCCATAGTCCTGAAGCTGTTGAGGATGAGATTATGCTTTAAAGTTATGGTCATGTCATTGGCAACCATGATCCAAAGCGACTTGTCTTGGATGACGACATGTTAAAGGTTTTTGGTACGACATTTGTCGGGTCCCAATCTGACTAGTCCATGATTGCGTAGATTTGACCACCCTTGTTTGCCTATGGCATCACGCTTGACTTAGCGTTGTAGTCCACTAGCTTCTGGTAGTTCATTGCCTAGTTCAAGTCACATTGCCAACATCCATTGGGTTCCTTATCAAACACGTGGCTTGGTCCTTTGAAAGCATTTGCCTTTTACATACCGAGGCATTCACCTTCTTGCAAGAGCAAAGAAGTGAAGTGTTGGTTTATGTTGAGAAAAACATAATGTAGATTATTGCGAGAGGCTATTTATCATTGACAGTTTGTGAACAATGACTCCGGGGTAAGGTGACGGTGTTGGTGGGGTACAATGAGGTTGATGACAACTTTTTGGGGAAGAGAAAGAGTTGAGGAGTCACATTGAAAGAACGCAAATGATGGGGAGCATTGTTTTTTCAAGGAACAATTATGACTCATTAGGGTAGAGGGTTTAGAGTTTTGTTTTGTCTTTTTTCGTGTTGTTTGTAAAAAGCTTCGTTTCATATGTTTCCTCTTGAATGCACAATTACTTAATCACTTTAATGAAATTAATGGAGGAATTGGAAATGCACGTGTTATGTCCGTTATAGGGGAAATAGATTGTGGGGTAGAAGAGTTTTGCAACTTTTTTTTTGGTTAGTAGTGGAAAGGAGCATTGCTCTAAGGTATTACAATTTCTTTTGTTATAATACACATTATATTCTTCAATATTATACAATTTCTATTATGTTTTAATTTTGGTTTTTGACATAACTTTTGCCTTGTCTTGATCATAGTCTTAATGAATCCACTTATATGAAGGGGCTTTGTATGTGTTTCTAGTTTGCCTTCCTACCAACACTCCCCACAAGCTTAAAGGTTAGTTAAGCATAGGCTTACTTAGCTCTAAACTTGCCTCTAGTACCAAACCCACAGGCATAAGACAAATTACACACCGTATCTTAGCCAAAGAACTTAGGCAACTGAAATCCTTTTAAAAGGGTATAGGGATTCACATATTGAACTAATAGAGACGCTTTCCAAATTTCCTACCTTATCTCATGCTAGAGACATAAAAGTAAAAGAATAGGATGATGATTTCATTAATTAGGTGCAAAAGAAACCATATAAATGATAAACAAAAGTCAAATAAAAACAAAGAAGTATCTACTTTACAATATGATAAATGCAATTTACAAAGATATAATTTCCAATGAACATTAGCATGGATTTTTTTTAGAAATAATCCTTGTTTTAGAAAAAGTCAAAAAATTGATGGTGGTAAAGAGAAAACACTTCTCACAATCCAACCTTTGTAGTTGCAAAATCAAATCAAAACAAATCAAATGGTGGATAAATTTGTTCTCGGAGGCTAACTTTCCATAATAAAAAAACTCACTTTCCTCGTTAAGAAATGTGTCATTGATAATCAAAATAGTATATTCATGAGAAAATATAGCTGTTTTGATACTCGTTCAATACCAAACAAAATTGAAATAGAACTAAAATAAAAGATAGAGACAATTTGTAGAGGAGACAAGAAAAGAACGAAGAGAACAAATGAAGAGAAGAGAACTTGAGATGAAGGGGGTCAAAGGTGGATTGTAAGTGTTTCCATTTCATAACAACTCTCTACGATGATCTCTTTGTCGTATGTTGCATCAAAAGCTTAATCTCATTTCTAATACATTACAATAATTCTATTATTGAAAACATCTTTTTGTGTTTCCATCCTTTTCCAAAAGAGAATTGAGAAGTACAAAATAAAAAACAACTAGAAGCTATTTAGAAGTTCCCACACAAAACCATTTAAAAAATTAAAATAGAAGATAGTTTTTAAGAACAATTTTTATAAAATTAACCAATCAAACAAGTTTTTTTTTAATTTTTTTAATTTTAAAAAATTGAAAATTGGTTTTGAAAATTATAAACAAACATGCCCTAATTTTTCTAATTTCAATTTTTGAGCTAAAAACCTATTAGGACTTGAAATTAGACTAGAGAAAGATTTCAAAAGTTTTAAGTTTTTGGTTTGACGCAAATTTTTTCAAAGTTGTAATTCAACCTTGTAAAACACAGGAAAAACACAAGAAGGGGATTGAATTGTGTTTTTAAAAACTATTGCAAGACTTTTTTCAAAAACAAGTATCATTTGATCAACAGACTAAATGTATAACTCACTAAAACATATTTCAAAAGAATTTCTTAAAGAAGAAGATTCCTTTTAAGATATAAACGCTTTTAGAGAAATATAGGAGAATTAAAAGAGAGAGACATAAAGTTTTATACTAGTTTGTTTGACCTAGAGATTACATCTAATTCTTGGCACACCACCAAGTCCCACTATAACTTTAACAAAGTTACAAGTATTCTTTTATCCAAGCCTTTTCAGGCTTATCTCAAGTAGTATTTCACTTGCCTCTCCAAACAAACACCCAAGTGTTCTTTAACATAAAAACCTTTTTAGGCTTTCACCGATTTCACAAAGAAATGGTTAAAGGGTAAGTATTCACAAACTAGGTTGTGTCTTATCAAATGAATATATGCTGAGGCTCAAGAACTTGTCTAAGATACTTTTTACAAATATTTCTTTTACACTCAAGAAAGAGAGCTAAGCACTTAGAGATTGAACGTAGAGAATTCAGCTAGCGTTATGCATATATGTTCGCACAAGTCTTTTCTTCTATTTATAGTGCTTCTTCAAAAGTGATTGTTGTGAGTGCTTCAAAAGTATCCTTCGTCTGTTGTTGAATAAAAAAGAAAATGTTTGTTGGATCATTAAATGCCGCATTTAATGCTTTACACCAACCAGTCACACTAATAAGATAAAGTAGTATGCTTATCTTACCTTTCTCGTACTGAGTCTTGCTACAGTAGGCATGTTTTGCTTTTTAGTACTGGCAAGTACACTAAAGTTCCTTCTTTTTGGCAGATAGCTATATCTTTTCAGAAGTAGGTATGTTGACATTTTCTTTTTCAAGAAAGTTGGTACGTGAACTTTTAGACAGGGGTCAATACTTGTATAAAACACATTAATAAAGATTAAAACCAACAGTCCTTGATAACTTTCGTCTATAATGAATAAACAACATAATTTTTATGTATTTCAAAAACGCACGTTTAGACAGTGATAAAAACATTAGTCTATTTGGCATAATCAAAACAAAATGAGGGTTACATAATCGTCCTTTGTCCTAACAAACCTTTCTTTTTAATTGTTAGTCAACTTCAATTAGTACATCCCTCCTTTAAGTATACGTTAGATTGAGTATGATAGACATCTTTAAATTTTTCTTCTTATTGACTAGTTTAGGACCATGTCATCAAGGTCAACTTTGGGCCTAGTCATCTGGAGGGCAATGGCCTAGGGCGCAATGCAAAGAGGGGTCCAATTCTTTTTCTTTTTTTTTAAATGTCAAGATAAGTGTGCAATAAATTTTATATATTGTTTTATGTTGTTTTTATAAATTGATTGAAATCATTATCTTGTTTGATTTTTTTTCTATATCCAAATTAAAATGTGATATGTAATTAAAAATTATCATTCTCTTGATTATTAGTTTTTTTGTTCTAATATGTTACATTTACAAATCTATGTTAAATAAATTTCTAAGTCACTATAACACGTCATTGTCAACATATAATGGATTTATGATAATGCGTAAACTTAAAGTGTTTGCTTTTATAAACATAAACAAAAACTCAAATGAGATATGATACACATAGAACAATTCATACAACAATTGATGTGTCTAGAACACGCTTAAGGACAAGCGTACCCTATTGCAGTAGTAACAATGGACTTAAGTCCAAATATCGTACCCAAAGGACTGATACGAAGTACCTTTAGAGAAATTCGTATATATGTTGTCTAGGTTATTCAGGTTTTATAGGTGGAGTTCAAAGAATTAAAATGCAAAGGATTACAAAAAGAATAATTAAAATTAAATTGGATTTCAATGAGTTAAGAACCTAGGATTATGGTTTCACTTATGCCTTTAATTTCCTTTCCCCCAAGTTAAAATGTAATTTTATTTTTAAGATCAATTGCCAATATCCCTCTACCAAGTTCTTTCACAACATTTGGTCATAGGTTATAAAAACTCTTTCCTGTATTAAACCCCTGGTTGGTCATGCAGTGATTTAATCCAAGAAAGGATTAGGAACAAAGAGGGTGAATAAATTCTGTTGAGAGCTTAATTCGTAGTTTGATCATGCAACGTCCTAAACCAAATTACCTTAGAGGTCTACTAATTAATTACGGTAGGGTAACCGATTAATTAACTAATTAAAGACATGCAAGGAATGATCAATTTCAAACAATATAATGAAGAATACTAAGGCAATTCAATTGAAAGAAAAAAGTGAAATAAAATTAACAATCAAAATGGGGTTCCAGTTATCTCAAGCATGGCTTATACCACAATCTTAGCTTAGGGATTAGTTCTCTATAGCAACAGAGAAGCAATCCATTACAATATATATCATTAGAAACTAAAGGTAAACCTTAACAAAAAGACTGGCCTTTAGCCTCTGTCCACTGGGATGCGATGCAAGGAGAATCCTCTAAAGCTCTTGGGGGTCCTTCCTCCGTCTAAATCCAAGAGAGAGAGTAGAATAGAGATGAGATCTGAAGTTTGGTCCCCAGCTTTCTATTTGTAGTTGAATTTTGAAATTTAGGTGCAGGAGTAAGGGGCTTAACCCAGTCAAGTATTCATGCGTTCGAGGCCCATTAAGTGTAAAGACAATGAAGAATTTGGACCTCGGATTCGCCTGGCAGGGTTAAAAACCTGTTGGGCGGCTTTTTAGAAAGACCAGTTCCATGTTGCTGCCAAGTCGGTGCTCGGATCTACCGGGCACGTTGACCCGCTGCGACAAGTGCTCCCAAACGCGTTTCTAAGTCTCTTTTTGGATTTTTTTGCACCTGTGGTGAACTCCTTGTGTGATCCTCACTTTGGTCCTTGCCTCTTTTAAGTCTTCTTGGACTAGCACAATACTCCTTTATGCTTCTGGACTATATTTCCTTTCTCTGCTCATCTAACTTTCTTCACAAAATCCAACAAAATTAAGACAATTCATGCAATTTTAAATAAAAAGCTTAGAAATGTACATCACATGAAATCCTTCATTAATGGTCTATTTTCTCACAAATTTCCTATGAGCTAATGCAAAAATCATGTGAACTTGCTCTATAAATATACATAAAATGTAGATTTATCAACAATTTGTATAAGAACACTTTGTGTGCCTATCTCTCTCTATCATTATGAGATGTAATAAATGATGTGCAAAAGAGAGATAGACACAAAAATGTATTATTGTACAAATTGTTATATGAATTGTTGTACAAATAACATTTCTCAACTCAAATTATAAAGGAATTAAAACTAAAAGTTAGTATATTAATAAAGGAAAAAAAATATATCTAAGCTTTAATGTAAGACAGTGATATTTTGTCAATAATAGACAATAGCATAAGAATAAATTGAATAAAAAAATGTGATACATTGTTCTAAGATTTGCTAAAACTATGTTATTAGCTTAATATAATAAAACATATTATTTTTAATGAAATTATGTGTCTATTTTTTTAAGCAATATATGTTTACATTATAAAATACTTAAATATTAGGGATCTTATTTATTATTTTACTTCGAATCCATAAAATGTTAGAACCGACCCTGCATATCATCTTTTAGCTACATTTTGAATTTTGTGTGAATGCTTAGCATTAGTTTTTAGAAAAGCAAAGATCTAATTAGTTATACTAATATTTTGCATTTTGAAATAGTTACATTGATATGTTAGATTAGTTTTGAGTGTAGGTGGTAGAGTCACATATTACATATTACACTCCTTGTATGTGAGTATGTTAAAGAGACATCTATTTATAATATATAAAAACTAAAGCGCCATATGTGGCATTAATATGTCAGGTTCTTAGTTAATTTAATTTTCAATATTAGTCTATCAACTCAACATTTTGCTTAGTGCTTGAGGTGGCTTCATGTGGATTAATTCCTATTTGGTCTTGCTTTCTTGTAATTGTCATTGCGATTAGATAGCCATTTTTTCCGTTAAGGTGCATTTATGTATGGTTCAAAAGTATTCATTTTAGTACCATAGTGAATGGAAATCCTTCAATTATACCATAATGAATGACCATAAATATTCAATTGACTAACTAAAAGAAATTGGATTTAACACTCAATTGTTACTCCAATAATTGAGTTTAATGCTCAACTGTTAATCACAATATACAAAATATCAAAATTTGGATCCACAAGTTGACAAATGAATTCAAAAGCACCACAAGAGAAGAGACACAATGATCCATGGAGATTGGGAGTGTTGTAAAACAAAACAATAGAACAGAGGAAGATGCAATTAGATGTTGGGAGCCATAAACAAGGGCTTAACTTATTCAGATGGCAATATTGTCTACATATTCTTCCATACTTGTAATAGATGAGTTTAAATATAGCAAAAATAAAGAAAAATAAGAATTAGAAGTATCAAAGTCAAATAAAATTATTCTTACCAAATATATACAAAATGCATATTCTAAATACCATTAAACCAAATTTATATGTACAATAAAATTCTAACCAAAAGGAATAATTATCTCTATGTAATTTTTTTATTTTTTTGATATATTTTATCACTTCTGCATCAGCGACGGAAAGATATGTATGTTTCTTTTCTTGTGGTTTAGTCTGGGCCTGCATGTGTAATTACTTGGCCCAACATGCTCCAGGGCCAGTAAAGGTCCATATTTGACAGACCGGAGACATTGACCCATATCCTAACATGAAGTTATTAAGGACTGGATCCTCATAGATCTTAACTGTCAAGAGACGCAAATTTCATTTCAATCGTAGACGACGACATGGACCAAAAAAATAAGAAAAAACATAGAAGAGGACCACATTCACATCACAAGTTGCACGAGAGGGTACTTAAATCAAGCAATCATGTGAGGTTGCCGACCGTAATGCTTTTGAATTTGTCCTTTCATATCACAAAAGCACATCTGAAGAGACGCAACACCAAGCAACCTTCTACCACATATAGGCGAGTCAAAGATGATAGGGGGCATTATATAGTTTATATTATAAACCTTAGACCAACATCATATTCATAGCAAAAACCAAAACATCCCATGAGGGCGTTTGGATAATGTGTGGATTATTATTTCAGTTGGCATGAACATCAAACTACCGAGGTCCTAGAGTGGGGTTTCTTTGTAATGACCCCGAGAGAACTCATTCGTGAATCATCACATTCTTTGTCTACTTAGTGCATGTATGTTTTCCAAGTTCTGTGGTGTACATTCTGAATTCAAAGGAAGGGACCTATTTCTGGCTCGATGATGACCGGCGCAAACAATTGATCATATCCAATGCACAACAATTCTACGCTTAAGATCTAACTATATCTGGGAAAAGATTAAAAAATCCCAGGAACAAGCCAAACTTTTTTTTTTTCTGGTTAGTGTCTATTTGATTTGACGAAATGGACGTAATAATACCAAGATCTTTTAGTTTTTTTTTTAATTTATTTTTTTATATTATTGTACATTCTTTTCAAAATATATATTAGCTCGCATATCAAAATTGGATTTTAAGGCTCAGCAATTTTGGAGTATAGAGTAATTGTTAAATATTAGTCTTTCAGAAATTTTAATTAATTTAATTTCTTAAAAATTTAAAGTATGACCATATTAATTTTCAATAAATTTTTTCACTAAATTAATTTTTCAAAAATCTAAAATATTAGCATATTTATTCATATAAAAGATTAAAGTAACAACACAAAATAATTTATTAAGGACAGGTTTGAATTAACTTTTCCATAAGCGTTGAAAAAAAAATAAGAAGAAGAAATGATATAACATTCTCCATAAGCTAAAATTAGCTTATACATAATTAAAAATTAGATTTTGGATAAGCTAATATGAGAAAACTTCTACAAAATAGCTTATTCATAAGCTAATTTTAGCTTATAGAGAAGTTAATTTCACTTTTTATCCTTATTTTTTTCTCCCATAAGTATTTATAGAAAAGTTTATCCAAACATACTCTAATTATTAATTCAATGAAGAATTAAATTATTTAAGGATTAATTTCCAGACAATTTTTAAAAAAAAATGTTGTGATGACACAATCTTTTAAGAAAATGATTTAATAATTAAATTTTAAGCTAATACAATAACACATAATTTTAAAAAAACTATCTTTTGAATTTAGCACTTGGAAAAAAAAAACTTGATCAGACTTCAAAAGCCCAAACAATAAGATTGGATATGGTATTAGGGCATCCCCATTTTACTTGTGCCCATAAATTCCTTCATAAAAAAATTAATTTAATTTCCTTTTCATCTCTACTATACAGGGTAAGGACTCAGGAATCAGGAAATATCAATCATTACACATCTGGGGGGCTGAGAACTTTCATAGGCCAAAGTTCTCCATGATTTGGCATTGTCTGACTTTCTCAAGATATGTATAGTAATTTCTAACAGACAGTTTCCATGTTTGTTCCATAAAATAATTTAACAGATATGTATAGTGCGATTCTTGAAATTGAAGTAGATTGTTGTACAAAATTATCACGGGTTTCATATGAACCTTATTTTTTAGATTTCATATCTCACTTGATTATCATCCATGTGGTGGTGGTGCGCTAAGAGCATCATAGAAAATCTGGAAAAAGGATTCTTACTCCACCTACAACAACAATTGCTTTCGTAACATTTAAACCAGAAAAAATGCACTCTCCAATTGTTTTAACTCACCCTCTTAACTCCAATTTGTCTGTTAGTGTTCGTCAACAGTAGCCACCACTATACAAAGAAGGATTCCCTAGGACTATGAATTTAAGTCTGAAATTAGTTTTCCAATTTCAATCATTCACAAAATAGACGAAAACTATAGACCCTGTTCAAGTCATCACATGTGACATGAGCCATAAGGTTTATATTATCGCGGCAATATTTACCTTTTGTTTGCTCAAGAGAAAAAAAATGAGAGAAGAGGAAAAAAAAATTTAATTGAGGAAAAACTAGAAAAAAAAAAATTCTTCCTAGAAATCAACTTTTCACCTTTTTTCTTTAACTAAATAAAAAAATATTATTATTGGTGTTTTCTCTTTGGTCTATTTTCTTTTTACTCATTCAAACTTTATTAATTTGTGCAAATTCGGGGGACTGGGCCTGCCTACTAGACTTGTACCCTTTAAAAGAACAAAAGAATGAAAGAAATGAACGATATGGCTAAGGAAGATTATGATACTTTTTAGAAAGAAGGTACTATCTGGGATTTTGGGAGATATTTTTGCCTAATTTTCTGTCGTATTGGAATAGCGTGATTCATGAGTGTTTATTGGGGGTATAAAATATGGTGTTTTAGATGATGCCATCTCCGAAACCTTAGACAACATAATTATGGCTCTTATTATAGAATTGTATGCTCGTGATTTTAGAGGGGTTCAATTAGACGATTAGCCTCTAATCCGTCCAATAAAAAATGAGAAGAAAGCGAAATATTTAAAACAGAACGCTGGGGAAGATTGTCCCCTTTTTTTGAAACCTCATGTTGGGTTTGATATTCAACTGTTTTAGACCCTTCGCCACGTATTATATTTTCACACCGGACCGACGGCTCTTAACCACTCTGGCATGTTTTTCAACTTAATTAGGCCGTGCAAATTTCTCTTTGCAATGACTTCGTCTTCAAACACAATTCGTAGACATGAAACCGTGTCTCTCATTAACGTCAAAGATTTTGACAAACTAATCTCTCTTGTAACATCATCATGAAGATGCCCTTTGCGCTTATTACAAATTAAGAAATAGAATCGGAATACAAAAGGCAAAAAAGTGAATTAAATATAATTGTCAATCTTAGCTGTACGTCTTCACAGTTGTTAGTTGTTTGTAATATAAAAGAGTGGGAATCAAAAGTAGAGAAGAAGCATTGCCACAGTGGGAAAGACGTGCGTGTAAACTAATGCCCAATTAATCCATCCTAGCATATGTTCATAAAAGAAACAATGTCGTGTTATTAGTTATTCATTGAAAGATTTGTTAACGAGTGTTTTCAAGAACTAGTTAAGAAAATAAATCCACTAAAAAGGGTATTATTTCATTAAAAACATAATAATCAATTATTATATATTTTTAGAAAACTCAAAATATTAAATATTTTTTAACCAATAATTAAGTTACTTGTTAGCAATTTAATCCATCACACATTGGGAAACTTGAGACGATGAAGTAAAATTGTATAGAAATTGAACTTTTTGTGTTGGTCTTGTAAAATGTGTTATTGTTCGTTGTTAGGTATATACAAGAAGAAAAATGACGTTACGGTTACGCAAAAACAAATGATCGTGGATAACGAGTTGTCGGCGACGTCTTTTAATGCACCGTAAAATGTCGATTGCACCTAATAGTATACCAGTATTGGCTGTTGATTTATTTATTTTTTTTCTTAGTCTAAGCCATTGATTAAGATGACTATTGCACCAATGGGCTTCAGGCATGTTGAGTATGAGTGAAGTTTGGGCTTGAGGTGAAAACATGTTACAGCCGTAGATATGTGCTTTTAAAAATCCAACGGTAGATAAAGAATATCGGCAACCTGTAGTGGACTAAACTAACTCAAGTTTTTATTTTTATTTTCAAGGGTCTAGTTTTGATACAATTTGTAAATGTATCCAAAACATTTAATATAATATATTGGTAGTTGACATTACATTACAGAGTTATATTTAAATAAAAACAATATATCTGATTCTCCTGTGTAACCAAAAAAATATAAAGACAATATAGTTTTAAAGTATTTTACAGCTATGATTGCCATAAATTAAAAAAGCAAAAAATTAACAATATAACATTTATTAAACCTATAAAAAACATATTTATTAAAATCTGACTTTGAGATATGAAAGAAAATAGTTAGCTTTTATAAAATGTAAAAGGTTTAAGTGCGTTTTTTTTTTATTTGTAATTATTTTGAAATGTTAAAAGATTTAGTGTAATATAAGAGTAAATTATTATACCAATATGTCATTGGTTCAAGCAGAATTGGATTCAAATCTCTTAAGTAAGGAAGGTTTGAGGTTTGAATATTGTGGATAGAAAAACGTGATTGGAAAGGAAGACTCATTAAAGATGGTCAATCAAGTTTTCCAGTAAAAATTAGTAATTGACAGAATCGGTGGATACTTTGCACCAAAAAAGAGTAAAATATTATGTAATTGTGAATACTTGGTTTTGTTTGAGATATTTAGTGAGAAAAAAGATCTTAAAATATAAATAAATAAAATAATCATAAAAATTAAAAATTAAAAATATAAAACATAACATCTTAGAATGACAAAATTATCACTTAGTTTCTCTTCTGTAATTTGTTTCTTGATTTACCTCATTTACTTATGATCTTTTAATAAAAATAAAGACAATAATTTATGTTTATTTAATAAAAATAAAAAGGAGTAAAATTATTAATTTTTAATATGTTTATTAATATTTTGATAATTTTATTTTTATTCAATTTTATAATTTCATTTTTTAAGTTTTACTTTTAAAGAAAGTTAAAATGAACAAATATATTCACATTCCTTACTTTATACTTTAAATTTTTTAATTTACTCATATTTAAATTTTTAAATAAAATTATAATAATTTAATTT
Source organism: Spatholobus suberectus (assembly GCA_004329165.1). Taxonomy (NCBI): domain Eukaryota; kingdom Viridiplantae; phylum Streptophyta; class Magnoliopsida; order Fabales; family Fabaceae; genus Spatholobus; species Spatholobus suberectus. The sequence continues at coordinate 54,943,183 of CM014734.1, read as the reverse complement.
ATTTCTTTTATAAAATCGTATGAAATGTTAAAAACTGTTAAATAAGCATAAGTAAAAAGTATTTATAATTATAGTGCCCTAAATAGAATAATTATAGTATCCATTTTTAAATAATTTTTAATAGTACATTATAATTTATATGATTTGGAGATTAAGATTTACAATACTCATATTTATTTATATTTTCATTTAATTATTTATAACTTCAATTACTTAAATATCTTTTATTAACTATGTTTTTAGTAGCTTTTTTAAAAAAAATTAACTATGTTTTTAATAACTCTAACTTTTTAGTCATTTATACTTGATAGGTTAGTCATTTAAATTTTTTAATATACGTAAAAGTAATAAATTATCTAAATAAAAGAAGAGGAAATAAATTACTTTTCCTCTTACCCTTTACATTTAATTCGTTATGTTTTTGTTTCATTTAGAAAATCTCATTCAATGTTTGTATTATTGAAAAATATGAAGTTTAAATTTTGTAATATAATAATTATATATATATTTAATGTTTATTTATTAGACATGTTATTAAAAATGTTCATAAATTAGATTATGTTCAACACCTAATTTTATTAAATGTTTTTAATTTAATAAATTAATTTTCAACTTTTAACTGATAAATTTTGCTTTAAAATTAGTTTTTAGACTTTTAACTAATTTTTTAAAATTTTAGTTAACATGCATATTAATAATTTAAAGAGAACCAATATAATCTATAGATTTACCTATAGTATATGCCAGCTAAGATCGTTAAATAATTAATTGGCATGTTAATTGATAACTTATAATTATATATTTCCATTATTCATCCATTATTTTTCAATTATAATTTAAGATTTTGTAATTTAGTATAAATAAAATTAAAAGTTGACTTGAATTAAAAATATTTAGGTGAGTCTCGGATTCCTGTAACTCCATGGTATATTTATTTGTGCGGTAATATTAATATTTTAAAGTCTTTTGGGGGTCAAAATATAAATACCAAAAAACTGCTTGTAACTTACTATAATAGGTATTTTGCTGTCTCCATGAATGGGAAAATTTAGTCAGTCTCCACGCTAAAACTCAACTGAGGTGGATGCGTTAATTTGTTGATGGATGATGTGGTTCCCTGTTTAGTTTGGATTCATAGATTGAAAGGGGTTTCTCATGGTCCATTTCATAAATGAACGTGAAAGTGACTCAGCTTTGTTGAGACTCCGAAAATGAATGCTTCTTTGGTGGTGGATATTTCTGACATCTTTGCAAGGTTAAAAAACTAGAAAGAAATAGAGCAAAAATTGAAAAGAGACAAAATTAAAATTGAGTTTCTATGGACTAAATAACAAATATATATATATATATATATATATATATATATATATAGGCTTAAATATGTTTTTGTCTCTGTAATATACTGTTTTTTTGATTTTGGTCCTTATAAATTTTTTTTTTTAAAATGGTCTGTTGCAACCGGGGTCGTGGCGTGACGGCAAAAATATTTTAAAAAAAGAGAAGTCACCACCAATATTTATTAAGAAAAAACATTAAAAAAACCTAAAAGAAAACAGTCTACGAAATCAGATTTTGGACTCGGAAGTCAATTACATGTAGGGAAGGTATTAGCATCCTACAACGTCTGTCATAAAGACAGTTACCTCTAATTGATTAAGCAAATTGCTAATGACTTTTAAAATATTTATCTCATTCTAAAAAAAAATTGCAAGAAGAATTTTATTATTATAAGAAAGATTTTTATTTTATCTTAAATTTTATTATTTTTGAGATCAACAGGAGTGTGCCCTTGCTCCTACGTATCTCTCGGTGCAATGGAGAATCAGACTCACGTAATTTTTTTGTAGAAAATATTTGTTTGTTGTTATTTTTTAATTTTATTTATTAAATTTTAGAATTTCTAAACCATCACGGCTTATATGTCCTAAAAATAGAACCAACAGAGATGTACACCCAAGTCAATCCATTGAAGCAAATTAATTTTAGTTTAATATTTTTGATTTTAGAGAGGAGTTTAAAGACATCAAGTTGTCACAACTTGTGCCTTAAAACCTTAGGATTAAAAAGATGTCACATCCAATTAATCCTTTCTCTAAAAAATTAATTAAATATAAAATATTTCTAATTTGAAAAGGACATGCAAAGAATAAAATTTAACAAAACAACAATGACAAAAAAAGGAAATAAAACATATATATAAAAAAGATAAGATAAGCAAATTTACTTCAAGATATAATTTCTGGTGAACACAAAACAATTCACCACAATTTTTAGTACAAGCTCCAAGAGAGAAAAAATAAAAGAGATAATAAAAAAAAATTAAACTTTCATAGCCTCCATACTTTGCATTAAGCCTATAATTAATGGATTTTTGCCCTCCTCTCATTGCTTGGTAGACACCTCTTTACATAGGGAAAGGAGAAGATGCATGGTTGTAGATTGTCTAATGTGGGACTTCTAAGTGAAGGGAAGGAATGTGGAACTTGAGTTTTTTTTATAATTAAATGCCTTACTTTGGGATTGATTTTCATCAAGATAGAAGTTGATTTTGGTTTTTGATGTAGATATATGAGTTGTAGATCTTTCTACAAGCTTTTTAACGGTGCAAAGAATACCTCAAACAGACAAGTATAACTCAAGATACGACATTGTCTTTTCATGGTATTTATCATAAAAAAAAGCTTTTTTCCTTCAAAAGTTCTCTTATTTCTTTTTTTTCTTGTCTTTTATATTTTATTTTCATTTACTCAAACAAAATTGGGTGTTCACATGGTCCTTGTAAAATTCTTTTTTTTGCTTTTGGTCCCTATTATTTTGTTTAGTCCTTGTAATATATTTATTTTTTTCGTTTTTGTCCTTATAATATGTAAACAATTTGCTTTTAGTCCTTGCCAAATTTTTTTCAAAAGGGACTAATTCAAAATAAACAAAATATTATAGGGATTAAAACAAAAAAAATAGATATATTAAAGGGATTAGAACAAATAAAAGGACAAAAAAAAAAATTTACGAGGACTATTTTAAAAATAAAAATTTTATAGGGACTAAAAACAAAAAAAATGATATTTTATAGGGACCAAAGGTATATTTAACTATATATATATATATATATATATATATATATAAATAATACGAAATTTTTTTTTAATAAAGTACATTCTTTTCATTTCAAAATAATTATGATTTTGAAGATTTAATTTTATTTAATTTAGTTGCCATTTTAAACCCATTTACAATTACTTTTTAAAAAATTTTATAAAGACAATTGTTAACGAATATTTTGAAATATTTATTGAAAATTTAAAAATATAAAATAGAATAAATATTTAATATATTAAAACGTTATATTTTTATTAAATAAATTATTTTTTTAATCAGTATTTTAAAATATTTGTTAATAATTTTTTATACAAAAATTTAAATAATAACTAGGGTTAATTATGTTTTTGGTCCCTCATTTTTTGTCGATTTTCGTTTTTAGTCCCTCAAAAATATTTTGACCGGTCATAATCTTTCATAAATTTTCCGTCCGTGTTTTTAGTCTCTGCCGTTAACTTGAACCGTTAAGTGATGACGTGGCTCCACATGGATTGCCACGTGGACTACTAGGCTGACGTGGCAGCCACGTGGCAATTTAAAAAAAAAATTGATAAAAAATGTAAATTATGAAAATGGCCTCTCATTTTACACGATTTACGTTTTTAGTCCCCCAAAAAATAGTTTGACTAGTTTTAGTCCCTCAAAATTTTGCCATTCATGTTTTTAGTCTCTCTCGTTAACTTACACAGTTAAACTTTAATAATTAATCAATTATCATTTTCACATATTATTATTTTACACATTATTTCACAACAAAAATGCAAAAAAAGAAAAAAAAAAGATTACTTGTAAAGGATAATTAAAGAGTTCAGATTGCTAGTCTTTTCATAAGAGATTGCGAATACCTTAAATTATCGAAGCATAGCGATGAAGAGGTAAGAGATGTGTTGTGATAAGCTTTTGAGCTATAATTAATTAATAAATTATTGGTTAAAATAAATTTTGAGGAAAAAACTTGTATGAGTGTAAATAATAATTAATTGATTAATTATTAAAGTTTAATCGTGTAAGTTAACCGGAGGGACTAAAAACATGAATGACAATTTTGAGGGACTAAAACCGATCAAACTATTTTTTGGGGGACTAAAAACGTAAATCGTGTAAAATGAGAGGCCATTTTCATAATTTACATTTTTTATCAATTTTTTTAAAAAAATTGCCACATGGCTGCCACGTCAGCCTAGTAGTCCACGTGGCAAGCCACGTGGCAGCCCATGTGGAACCATATCATCACTTAACAGTTCAAGTTAATGACAGGGACTAAAAACACAAACGAAAAATTTATGAAGGACCATGACCGATTAAAATATTTTTGAGAGACAAAATAAAAATCGACAAAAAATGAGGGACAAAAAAACATAATTAATCTTAATAACTATTTTAAAACAATAAATGACTAATGTTTTTTGACGGGCATTTTAGGAAACATGGCGCTTGTCTCCTTTGAGACAAGCCTAGTGTTGGCGACGATTGGACCTTTTTACCGACATGTGGCGGCCACCCAATTAATGAGTGTTGGTTATAAGGGTGAGAGAGGCGGCAATGCATTAATTGATGACCTCACAAACTCACACTTCTCGTCATCCTCCTTATACCCCTTGACAATCTCTGTTCATAAGAACAAGACTAGAACAAGAGTTGAATCAAATCATGAGGCCCCTAGTGTTTTTATCCCCATTTTACCAAAATTACTACCACAACTCCTGCCTCCAAGTCACCTTTGTTAGTAGATTAAAAAGAAAAAGTAAAAGTCACTTGTGTTAGGACTATAATTTGTAAAGTATGGTTTGGTATATTTCTTTTCCTAAATTTTTTATATTAAAAAATGGCATTAAATCTGAATTAGTTTAAATTGAGCTGGATAAATTTATTTAAAATGATAAAACATTTTCAATGTTTCTTTTTCATTTATAAGACTCAAATTTGAAATTTAAAAGAAAATTAAACTTCTTACAATCTGAATCAATAAGCATTGACAAATTATAGTTTGGTCTAGCGAATAGAGTAATTTTTTCACTTTCTTCTTTTATTATAATTTGTAATCCAAAATTATGTTTAAATATAAACATAATCGTAATTTTATTAAACATGTTTTTTTTGCTCAAAACTTAATTTATACACTTTAAATTAAGGTTTAAAGTTTGCAAACTATAATACAAACATGCACTTAGAGCAAAAGATAAATATATTAACTAAAAAAAATGAAAATCTTAAATATTTTATGATTTAAAATAACAATTAATATTATTATTTGAGAAATTTTAAAAGGACCAAAAACATATTTTACCCTTATTTTTAAGTATTTACAAATGATTAAACATGTTTGTTTAGAGAAGATATATATATATATATATATATATATATATATATATATATATATATATATATGTATGTATATGTATATGAAAAAATAAATTAAGTGAATCTAACATCAATGTGGAGACTTAATTCGCTTTTTTTTCGTCTTTCGTTAGGTATTTCTACAAGCATATTTGTGAAATTAACCTTCGAGTTGAGGTGATGATTAAGTATAGTCATCTTTATAATAGCAACTTCAAGATTCGAATCCAAACATTGTAGAAAAAGTTTGTGAGGAATTAGAGCTTATTTTCACTACAACTAACTAGTATTGGATTTTATAGTTGCCATATGTGGGCTGGAAATAATTAAACTATCAATAAACAAAATCAGTCAACTCACTAAACTAATATTCTATCCACTTTAAAATAGTTGTCGTTTTATGGGAGTGTTTGATGCTAAGTGACGACATGAATAGAATAGCATAATGTAGATAACTAAGTTGCATCACATCATTTTGTTCCATTTGCTATTTGATGGTCAATACATAGCACAAACAATTTTGAAAAATGAAGCAGGGGGCATGACCTTGATTGAGCTTATTGGTTGTTCTCCATTGGGCATTATCATTGATGAGATTTAGTAGGTATGTAAACGGATCTGAATCAACTCACAGAATGGGTCAAACCATGAGTCTGGTGGACTTGACCTGAAGGTATTTTTTGGGTTTAGATAGGCTTGTGAGTTCAATTTTAGGGTATTTGGGTGAGCATTTGTAAAATTAATTTTGAATAAAATTGATTTTGTAAAATTGATTCTATCATCCTATCTACAATTGATTTTGAAATGAAGCGATTTATGTTTGAGTATTTTTATTCTAGAAACAAGTTAGTAGTAAAACTTAGTTAAACATTTTTTATCTAATACAAAGGTTACTTAAAATTACTTCAATCCAAAATCAGTTCTGAATATAAAATCAATTCTTCAACGTAAGACTATACATGTAAATATTTATTTAAAATTATGTTAGTTGATATTTTAACGTGATTTTTGATGACTTAACGTGAAACCAAACATGTACAAATTAAGGTTGAATCCACACATATAATGAGTGGAGTCTTGGATGAGGAATCTTTTAATCCAATCAACCTAATTTTATATTGGATCGGTGAAACCCAATCAACTTTTTAAATGCCATTACCTATTTTTTATTTATTTTTAAACAGTTATTATATAGGTCTTATGTAAAAGTTTAAAATATCGGATGATCCAAAACTAGAATCTGTGTGTAGGACGAGAAGTTATTCTTTATTTTTAAGTTTTATTTAGTCCCATTATTATCTTTGGAATAAAATATGAGCTAAGTATTTTTTATGGTTTATTTAATTCCCGTTATTACCTAAACTTAAAGAAATTTTTATTAGAATTCCATTGAGTGTATTAACATAAAAAGAAAATTAGCCATTCCATGTTTGGGGTTGCAAGAAATTTCTCCATCAAGCGCCCCAAGTTCATATTCATTTCTTTCTAATCTTCATGGAAGCAAGAGGCTTGTGTTGCTGTGGTGGAAATTTGGAATTATTAAAATTGAATTATTCCTGCTTTTACCATTAGTTCAATGTGAAGTCACAGGACGTTACACATAGACTCTATAATTTCAAAGAAAAAGATACCTACTTTTTCTAAATAGCCCCAATTTTTACCAACCCTACATTTTCTCCTCTTTTGATAATATCTTCCATTTGACCACCTTCCATGATACATTTTTAAACTTGTAATAACATCTTTACTTTTAGATCTAAATGTTTTATCACCCGCACTTGATCTAGACAACGATAATCAAGTGTAGGGATGAAACAACTACATTAAAAAGTAAAAATATACTTAGATGATAAAAAAGTATCAATGTAAGGACAACCAAGCATGATGAGAATAAAGCTAAAAAAAAAACGATTACATTGTAGGGGAACATATAACATTCAAATTTTGAAAATTCTTTTTTCTTGCCTTACTTATACTAACATGTATCTATCATTGATCCCATCTTCGTTCATTCCCCATGTGTCATCTCATAACCTCTCTTATGTCTTAGGCTACCAACTCATTGCCTTTCTATGATTTTTGAAGGTTAATAGATGAATTGTATAGTTAAGGTTAAACCAAAGGCTATTTTCAAGCTACCAAGCCATTACATTCTCACACCATTAGTCCACTATTAAGCTTATCATATAAAGATCTTTGCTTAGTTTTAACTGTTTTCACTAACCATACATAAAAGTCATATTTGGTTGACAATCACATTTGTATTTATTATTGACAACCTCTAACTTATATAAGGATCCTTATTATAATAAGCAACCATAATAAGAATGTCCTACTCCATAATAATATGATATGGGAGGTATTGCTCTACACATTTTATACCCCACCAATTCAGATGCTTAAGCATTGACAAAAGGATTCTAATTCATGATAAAAATTGAGAATATTACAAGTTCATGCCTTTTCGTTGTAGACATTAAAGGATGAGAAATACTTATATGGTCGCCACGAAAAGTTGTTAGGACTAATATGATCAAACCATAAATTTAATGATAACAAACAAGACATACGAATATATGTATTGCATAAAAGCTGATATCTTCTAAGTTTGCAAGATTGTTCGCGTTGTCTAAGTTGAAGATAACTTAATGCATCTTGCAAGCTTTGTCTGTCACATGGTTATAAGCTTCATTTGTAGCATGGTTTGTTAGATAAGAAGATTTTCAAAACTTCAAGGCATCTAAGTATATAAGTCATTTGGTGTACCCAACAAGAGTAAAGGTCCATCTTCTTATCTAGAAGAGACAAAATTTGAAGTTTACCTACTATCAAGCCTTGTAGATCATGATTGGAACAAAAAGTAGAAGTAGACAAGATAGATGTACAATAAAAGTTAGAGAATATATGCTCGAGTATGAAAATTTTTACTTGCCACACAACAAAATACAAAAGAAGATATAAAAGCACTTTATTCTATTTATCCCTCTCAGAATGAGAAAAACATTTAATGCACCTCAACATTGATTTTCAACAAGAGAAAAAAGCTCTCAAATGACTAGTTTAGAAGTCATTTATAAAAGCCTCAAAAAACAATAAGCTATAGAGATTAACAAACTTGAATTTATTGAGCTGATTTGTTTTTAATCATTAGAAAAATTCTCTGTGAACCTTGTAAATATTTTGAGTGAGTTAGACTATCATTGATTATACCTGAACTTAGTCGACAATAGTTTAGGGTTACCTTTTTCTCAAATTTGTAAAGTTTGGTTGAGCCTAAAGAAACTTGTTTAAAGAATACTTGGATTTAGTGCCTAAAGAGTCAAGTAAAAGAATACTTGGAAGATTGCCTAAAGAGGCAAGGTTAAAAGAATACTTATATATAGTTTTGGATGTGGTTAGGGATGACAATTCTACCCATACCCTATGAGTACCAGCAAAAAATATCAGCAATAGGTAGGTAAATACCCACTTAATGGGGATGGGGATGGGTGTGGGTATTTACCCACAAAATTTAATGGAGAGGGGTGCTGGTATGGGTACTATAGTACCCACCCTGTCCCATACCTGCACGCACACACACACACACACACACACACACATATATATATATATATAGATATTGCAAGAAATAGTAAAGCATAAACAAAAATAATAATTTAATTTATATGTATTGTTAGTGTAAAACATTTTTACGCACAAATTTAATAGGAATTCACCATATCGCTGCATCATATTAATGAATAAAATAGTGTAATAAAATAATCAAATTTTGTTAGACATATGTGTAAAAAAGTTTTGTACTGACATTATATATAAATTAAATTCCAACAATAATTCATACCCCACAAAAAATATTAAATTATATCAAAAGATCAAATTATTTTTTAAATTCATGCATTGCATCTAAAATAATGTTGACAATATGTATAATTATTGCTACTGGTGAATGTAGTTTTTTTAAAATTAAAATTCTTTAAATTTTATTTGACATTAATTATGCTAAAGGATTGATTGAATGTATTTATCTTTTTATATTTTGATAGCGAAATGTTAGAAATACTTAATCATAAAACTTTGAACAATAATTTTGTAGTTGATAAAAAATAAAATGAGAATTGACAAATTATATTAAATTAATTTTGCATATAAATTTCCTTTAAGGACTCATAATTTTTTACCAATACTTAAGTAAAGTGTGGTTAGCGAGTGAGGGTATGGGTATATAGGTATCTAGCGGGTACAAGGACGGGGACTAAAGTTGCTACCCGCATGGGTATGGGACCGAGTAAGGGTATTTCTTTCAAACGCGGGTATGGAGACAAGTACTATAATACCTTACCTATTGCCATCCCTAGATGTGGTTCTTATAATTTTGTGTTGCTAATCGAAATCTTGGTTGTTGTTAAGGATTGAACTTAGTCTTGGGTTGTGAAACGAACTAAGATAAAAACTTGTGCTTTTTTTTTTTACTCTTTCCTTATCCTTTTCTTATTGCACTAATGTTCTTAAGAGAGTTGAACTTATGAGAAAATGTTTTTGTTTCTTTTGGACTAAGCTTTTATAAAAACTATTCATCATTCATATACTAATATAATTGTTTTGTCTTATAGTATTATACAATTTTGCAAAGCATTTTGTTTGCCTGTTTTCAATAGGTTTGAAAAAGATTTGTAAAAAAATTTTAAAAACACAATTGAATCTCCTTCTTGTATTTTCTTTGTGTCTTTACAAAGTGATTGCTAACCCCAACATATTATAAGATCAATTTTAAGTTTTATTTTTCAGCATGTTCACTTAGTCCTATCTTGCCATCTTTGACTAACCAAGGTGATAAATCTATAATTGATGTAGATTTATTACATATTTTGGGCCTTTAAAATTTGAATTTTAGCTTCATACACATTATAGCACAAAATTGCACATTTTCATTATTTTATATTTTATATTTTCAGAATCTAATTTGTTTTAGTTTTTTTTATTGATTTACATGTTTTGGTGAATCTATAGCTAGCTAGTACTAAGTGCCCAAGCTTGGATGTCAGCCGCTAGTTTGGCAGAATGGCACTATTTTAAAGCATTGGGCATTGAAGACCTTGTGCTAGGTGTTGGATATCGAGCCAAATATTATTTAAAGGTCAAAGGGCGAAGACTTTAGGATCTTTTGCCATTTTTTTAAGTTCACATCTACGAGAGGGAGTTCTTTAGAGCATTTTGAGAGCGAAGAGCTTTTGAAGACTTAAAAGGAGAGGATGCAAGCAGCTAGATAATTTCATCCTTTACTCCTTTTCTATTTATTATTTTCTCTATGTGTAGCTAAAACCATGTAGCCTATAGTTGATGAATCTAAATTGGATCTTTATATAGTTTGGTTATAAATTCCTCAAATCAACTTCTATAAGATATGCATTTATGCTTACTATGTTTATTTTGGCGTCCATTTGCTCACGTTGGTACGAATATCACATCAAAGTTGAAAGGGAAAAAAAACGTCGAAGCAACATTAGTTGTTTCTATGATGATGCATGTCGTCCAAACACCATATCTATCCCTCACTTCTAAACTCTAAACCCTATTAACTTGAGCGTCAAAATTCATACAAGTGAACTTTCCACACTTATTGGTACATGTCATCACATTCAACTTCACTTGAGCTCGTGAAGTATATGAAATAAATATAATTAAATAATGATATAATGAAATGTTAACAATACATCAAAGTTAAATTCTTAGTTTTTTGGTTTAAATATCATTTAATAACTAAATTATACTTTTGGTCTACCTATAATATTTAATCTACTATTTTATTCCCCTAATTTTTAAATTACTTTATATTTAGAAAATGTTAGTAAAGGTGGAGGGGCGAGATTAAAACCCATGAGTTACATTTGGCTTGTTTGAATCACAATATAAACACTATATTATATATAACATTACTACACGAGTTAATTATATTTTTAAAATACTTATTTAATGTTAAATAGGCTTTTTTACCAAATTAGTAGTTAAAAAAACAATTTACCAAATAAATGTAGAGAAAAACAATTTACCACAATGGGTTGTTTTGGACATGTCGGATTCTGAGGTGGAATGGATTACATAGAAGGTGCCATTGTCGCTGGTGCCGCACGCTTTTTTACTATGTACGAATAAGGCATCCTGGACAGTAGCGCTACCCACTTTTTCTGCCACAACAGAAGGCGCTGGTGACAGTAGCGTCACACAATCAAATTTCCCAAAAGGGAAGGCGCTAGTTTGACCAACACCACCTATTTTATCCTTTTTTATGTCCAATCTGTCGAATTAAGGAAGGAAGCTGGTTGTCTTGATTGAAAAGAGTTGAATATTGGCCAAGGTAATAATCATTGTAATTTAAAAGTTTTTATAATTAACAGAGTGATTATATATACTTTCAATTTTTTTTAATGAAGTCTGTAGTTATTAAATATTATTAACTTTTACAGAATTATAAGGACTTGTCATATCCAATCATGTCATCTGTTAAATTGATTCCTAGTATTCTTATAATTTGCTTTTACTTTTGAAAAAGGTATCTATAATTTAGAAATAGTTAATAGAATTTTATCGACTATTAGAAGATAAAGACTCAATTAATTTTTAAACAAATACAAGAACCTGTACTAACAATATATAATCTATAACTTTATTATTTTTTTAATTGATTGATTAAATAAAAAATATTTATAATCAATATTCAAATTTGTTTAATTTATAATAAAAGTAATAAGATAATTATAAACTCTTATTAAAATAAATGTTATTAATTAATTTAATTTAATTTTAAACTAATTTTTTAAATAGATCTATTTTATTTTTTATTAATAATAAAACAATAATTTATTTGTTGAAATAGTATTACTTTATATTTTTTTTATTAATATGTGTTAAGTGAGAGGAGTTGATTAGGTCTGCTAAAGTTTGAAAAGTTAACCATATATAGCAATAAAATAAAATAAAATAAACCATATATATTTATTATATTGCTTTAAAGAAATAATACATATTGTAAGAATAATAATAATACCGTGAATTGTGGGTGAGATTGAAATATATATTATGAATAATTATTAAAATTTATCTGAACTCCCTTCAATAACCACAATACAAGATTTTCCTCTAATCAATATTTTTACTTTTGCTTCCCTATTTGATTTGACCCACGACAAAACGTGTAGCAGGAAAAAGTCACAAAACATGTGGCATTGGTCAAACCAGTGCCTTCCCTTTTGGAAAATTTGACTAGGTAGCACTACTGCCACCAGCGCCTCCTGTTCTAGTAGCAAGAATTGATAGCACCACTACTACTAGTGCTTTTTTTTTATATACTGTTTAAAAAGTGTGTGGCACCATTGTCACTGGCACCTTCTCCTATATCAATTCCATGTTAGAAACCAATTATAAGCATATAGTCACTTTTTTCTTTCCATCTTTCTATTCTTTTCTACCACATTGCTTATACTATATTAAAATAATATTAAAATAAATAATATAGTATATTATTTTAATATATTAAATAATATAAATTATAATATTAAAATAAATAATATAATATTGGCAAGAGTAAACCATCAATTTGGTCCTTCAAATATTATCCTCTCTCCTAAATAGTCTTTAAAGTAATAAAATTGTATAAGTAGTCCCTAAAATATTGGATGTCCATCAATTTAGTTCCTATGTTGATATATTTTACTAACGTCCAGCACTACTTTGAAGGATTTTTCGATACTTTGGGGACTATTTAGTATGATTTGCTATCACTTGAGGAATTACTTATATAATTTATTTACTTTAAGGACTATTTAGGAGAGAGAATAATACCTTACGGATGAAATTGATGGTTTATTTTATTAGTGATGTGGTAGAAAAAGAAGAGAAGAAAATGAGGTAAAGAGAGAGATAAAAGAAAAAAGTGATTGTATGTTTGTATTTATTGTATAAAAATTAAATTAAATAATAAATTACATAATTTATTTATTAAATATTTTTATTTTATTATATAAATTTATTATTTTAAACTATATTTATCATTAAATAAGTATTTTAAAAATGTAATTAACTCATGCAACAATGTTATATATAGTATGACGTTTATATTATGATTCAAATAAGCCAAATGGTTTAGTGGTTAAGGTGGTGATAAAGAAAGAGGATCATGGGTTTTAATCTTACCTAATGGACTAAAATCCCATAATTAAAATAAATGGATTAAAATTGCGGAGTAAATATTATAAGGGACTAAAAGTATAATTTGACCTAAATTAAATTATTATAATATTAAAACTAGGATAAAGGTGTTAAGATTTGATAATATATAATTTTTTTGAAGTATTTTTTTTTAGATATAATAAATTTACCTTATTTTTATTGGTGAAAACAAAGTATCGTGCTTACAGGATTGTATTACTTTCTTTCGTGCTACGCTAAGCTTGAAAATGGGTCTTCTTTGTTTTCTTTGGTGATAATGGGTCTGTCTGAGTCTGAATCCAGAATCAGCGTGTGTAAAATGTTCTGCGACACACAGATACAAACAAACACGGTACAACTATATTTAGCTTGCATATTTAGGTTCTATCATCATTACCACAAGCCTGACCAAAACGAGAACGCAACCTGGACCATAATGGACATTGTGTTAGTATCGAAGTATATATTTGACTATGTTTCTCTCTATATTGGACTTTTTTTTTTTCTCTTTCTTCACAACTGACAATCGACTATGTTCTTTCATGTATTTGTGTTATTATTTATTGATTTAAAATAGTTTAAAAATTGCTTTTTGGGTATACGAATATACATCTACTGCCTAGCTAGCTGGAGTAGCAGTATCACTGTATCAGTCTCATGTGCCAGGCCTACTCTTGTTGTTACAGACTTAGGTCTTCTATTTTGCATTTTTAAGTTATGATATGAAGTAAAGTTTTGGAAAAATAATCAGTTTTTAATTAATTTTATTAATAAAATTGGTCACTAATATTTTCCTGTTCATGAGAAATTTATACAGATAAATCAGTTCAATATTTACAAGGAGAATGAGAAACTAATTTATAATAATATAAGTTAAATTAATTTTATAGAATGATTTTAACCCAACATTTATTATTAAATTAAAAAAATTTATCACATAAACCATATTTTTATATTATAAAAATTATTTAATATTTTATTGATATATATTAAAATTCATGCGATATATAATTTTAAAATATATAAAAATAATAATAATCTAATTATATTTTTATTGTAATTTAATTGTTATAAAATTTAATATAAAAAATTAAAATGATCGATAATTATAATTCAACAATTAAATGTTATATCAAATTATTAAATGATGACGTAAAAATGTCAAGCATTACACCAACATAAGCTGATTCTTATTCTCCATACATACATTCTAAAAATTTTACAAATCAAATTTTAACTTCGGTTTTTCTTCAATTCATTAAAAATGTAAAGAAATATACTAAAAATCACTAAATAATTCACTCCGTAAATGTTGCTTCCATATTATAAGAAATGATAGTAATATTCTTTCTAATACATTTTTTGAATATATTTTTTATTATTAGCTAAAATTTATCTAAAATCACATAATTTTGTAAATAGTACTTTTATATAATAGGTCTCACTCAAAATTTTATAATTAATAATAAATAATGTGTTGAAAAGAATATTTTGTTAATGCTCCTCTCACATTAGAGACTGTCTTATCTCCATGACTTCATTCCAATATCATACTAACTCTTGTTAGTATCGATACATGTGCGCCAAAGTCTCCTTATTTTCTTTCCCTTGTTTGGCTGTTCCTGGAATGCCATGTTCTTATTTTTTCTTCGGTTCCAAACAGACAGATCCAGCATCATGAGCCAATTGAGTACAGATCTTTGGGATTTGCTTAAGTTAATATTATTATCTTATGTATGTATTCGGCATTCCCACGACGATTGTTTCAATTAAAAGAATTGATTATTTTGCACTTGGGTTGTGCTGCAGGCTCCAACGCAAACTTACCATTGGATTTGGCCAAGCACTTGTGTTGACTCAATCAAAAGTTTCCAAATGTACGGAATCATATTGCATATCCTATTTTTAAAGATTATTATATGATAGTATTAAGAAAAAACAGAGAGAGATGTAACTTGGACACGCTTGCTAGCCACCGGAATAATTAAATAGTTTATATATACATACACAAATGCCATTGGAATGAAAGTTGTGAACCTTCGGAGTTAACTAGAAAACGCTTAAGGCAGCCATCATTAGAGATTGAAGAAATCGATTCCCTGCGTTACCAAATCTATCTGAGCAAAATTCGAGATGAATGAGATCTTTTTAAAGCTATGACAAGTGCCGATAGGGATTAATTTAACACGGATACCAGTAACTTCTTGCTAGTGACTATTCATTTTAAAAGAAACTGTTGTTTCGGTAGTAGTAAAGCGATTACTTTACGACGTGTTGGAATGAATTTGCTGTATGGGTTGAAATGCACGTGGAAAAAGTGGGGCGACGAAAAAGTACAACGAAAGGCAATTCAAAGAACATATGGAGACACGTTGAGAAACCAATTCCGGAATTGTTGTTATACGGCTACTTAATGTTCTTGCCTAATTCCTGTTTGTTTGTATCAGTATTTTAAATGGGAATGTGGGATCCAGGTCTCTCTTCCCTCGACCTAGGGGCACCTATGCGACTATCAAAATTTACAATATTACAAAATTAAATCTAACTAACACGTTATAGCTTGTAGTTTGAAATTTTCGACTGTTTGGATAAAACTTTTTTATAAGTACTTAAGGGAGAAAAAAAATAAGAAAAAAAAGTGAAATTAGTTTCTACATAAACTAAAATTAGCTTATGCATAAACTAATTTGTAGAAACTTTTTCACATTAGCTTTTTCAAAATCTAATTTTTAACTTATACATAAGTTAATTTTAGTTTATGGAGAAGCTTATTTCATTTTTATTTTTTATTTTTTTCTCTTATAAGTGTTTATGGAAAAGTTAAGCCAAACAGGCCCTCGACAATTATATTTCATAAATAGTTAGTTTATAATATTTCCATAAATTACAACTAAAGTCAGTTTTTAGAATAAATAATATATGATATTGTTATCCAACTACAAACTATTCTGTATGTTAAGTTTCTTGATTTTTATAATATTTACTTTAAAAGTCATACAAAATAATTTCTCATTGGTTAACAATAACTTTTACAATAATAGTCTAAGCCTATTAAACTCCAATTTTTAAAGGTTGCTTTCCAATATTTTGAATTGATAAGACGTTAATATTTATTAGTTTTGTAAACTTAGTGTCTACTTGTTTTAGAATTTAATGAATTTTGATAAAATTAATTTTAATATGTTAAACGTTATTAGAATATGTGTTTAAATTAATTTTAATTACAAATTTTCTGTTAAAAAATGTAACACGGTGAGAAAAAATTAATTCTTGTAATCTATCGATTGGAAATTTCATAAACTCTCAAACTCTTGTTAGTAAAAGTAACATTCTATATATTTTATTGGTATCCAAGAGGAAAAAAACTTTATGACATGGTAATACTTTATTTTTTTTAGAACTAGTCTTTTACAATTTAATGGAAACAGTTTACTACTGAAATTTTAATTGCGTGGCATATTTGATAGTGATTATGATTTGGAACCGCAACAATAAATGATTTAAAAGCCACAATGGATTGTATTTGTAAATTTATTGTAGGAAGAGGGTTTATTTGAATTGAGAGTGGAATGAAACGACGTGGAAGACACGCTTGAAATCCACAATCGCTTATTACTATCAGCACCCTGAAAAGAGAAACAAATGGCGATGGGCCCAGCCACTCACTGACGTTACTTCTGAGCCAGCAGACATTGCACTACGATGCCCTCAAAAGAGAACAAGGTCAAAACTTAACAGGGCAGATGCAGTGCTTGCTGCTACTGCTAAATGGTAATTTTACAGTGCATAAAGAATAGATAATGAAGTTGGCTTCAATCACATGACATTATAACAATTTTACTTGTTACCGAGATAGATTTAATGGTGCAATCAGACCGGGTTCCACCACGTGATGTGATTACTGATATAGGTACGTTTCGTTTCTTTCTCGCAAACCCAAAAGATTAAAAAACTTGGTCAAATTTTACTAAATTAAGATAAAAAAAAAAAAAAAAACTGAAATGAGAAGCCCATAAACAGTGAAAAGCAGGAGAAAGTGAAACAACATGAGAGCAAAAACGAGAAACGCCAGCGCATCTCTCTCTTCCTTTCTCTGCTTTTCATGCCCTCAAAACTCTTTGAAGCCCAACGCCCTCGCTTTCACTGCAAAAGCTAACGCAACGACCCCAGTTTTTTATTTTCTTCAACCCCCGCAATCAAGCCCCACTTATTTATGTTTTCATTCATCAGATAAGAGACTTTGTTGTGTGGAAGAGAAGACTTCGACGCCCCATCTCACAACATGGTATTCCAAATGGGTCAATAATTCAAGAATAATAATCGAAGAAAAAATAACAATTTCCTTCAACTATCCATCCTTTGTATAGACACTGTACATTTTCTTTATTTCCTACTTATCCACGCATTTTGAATTAAAGCTCAGGGAAACATTCCACGTCGTTCCCTCTTCCTATCTCTCCCATCATATATTCATATTCTATGTAGTGGTTACCACCAAAAAAATTCAACAAGCCCCACCCCATTTCCTAAAACAAAGAAAGAAAAAAAAAAATTCCGAACTTCATCCCCATCTTCCATGTACAGGTTTTCCCGTCCTTCAACATACCATCACCATGGCTGTATTTTTAAAACTAAGCCATAAAACAACCCCAATTCCAGCGAGCTTCTGTCAGCCACTTGACCATAGAGTGGCATTTGAACCAGTCAACTCCAAGACTCTTGCTAAGGGTGGTTTCAAATTTCAAGCAATTTTTCCTGGATGTTATGAACAATCAGGCATCTTCACCTTTTGGAAGAATTTCACCCTCATTCTGTACCCATATGCTACCTCTCTTCAATGAATATTCTCCCTACAAAATCACGAAACCTCTTTGAGTAGAGCTTTGGATCAACAGCAGAAATTGAAGTAGGGTCAACTTGCAAGGACTTGTAAGCATGCTCAAGCTTCTTGCTGATATCATAATCTTGCAAAATGTCAATAATCCCAAAATATAGAATGACATCACAAGTCTCCCCACTGCGATAAGGGGTCAAATGGCTGATTCCAGCAGTGGTGTATTGATCAAAATCACTCCTCCGTGCCATTCGCTCTGCTCTTGCAGGCATATTGGCTCCTAGCCTAATTAATGATTTCCTGAAATAAGAAGAATCCTACTTACTACAGGCCTTAAAATTTGCAAATATCCATTCACATAAAAGCCAACAACTTTGAATTGTTTAGGAATGTAACAAGATAGTAAAAAATAAAAAACTCACAATCTTCAAATCATACAGTAACTAGAGGTTGGAATTGCGTTTAATTGTCTGAATAAGCTGGTGTAGAGGGTAGATATAGAAAAATCATGAATCCAGAGAGTATGAAACAATCATTATTGACTCAATGAAACTACTGATACCAAAAATAAATTAGAAATTCAAATATTTGAATTAATAAATTGGGACCACAGCCTGCACGAGCCCCACAAACAACTATTGCCTGCAATACTATGCCCACTGACTTGCTAAAATAATGCAAACTACTTTCAATTATTATCATGAAAAATATCAATTAAAATGAAGATATTGTTAAACATTAATGCCATCAAAGAATTACAACTCAAGATTGCACGGGTGTACAAGTCAAAAACATCTTCGTTTGTGATGCTTTCAAGAGATAACATGATACATGTTACATATCTATTATTTTTCACTCTGATAGCATTAGCAGTAGGACCAATGTTGCTCAAGCACCAATACATCTCCCAAACAAATAATTCTCATTTCACCATGGTAAGTATTCCAACTGATTATGGGAATGTGACCATCCAATTTAACTATGGTTGCAGGTGTTTTAACAATGTAATCATTTTACAAATTAATAACTAAAAAATTCCATCAACATTAATTGTAAGGAGCAGGAACATATCACAACATACCTTCCAGATTTAACTCGATCTCTATCCTGTAGCTCTGCTCAAGAAAGCGATAACCACGCATGAACTTTTCATTCTGATAAGAATCTCGATTGCCTAAAGGGGGAAACAAATAAAATTTAAATTTTTTGTAACACAAACCCTCATCTATAAGCACCAAAGCGGAGGGTGGATCAATACCAGTGCGTAAGAGAAAAGGTGACAATCCCATTTTGTCACACGTATTATCATCACGAAAATGAATGCCAACCAAAAGACTGTAATCCATGATTTTCTCGGCTTCCAAGAACTCGCAGTCCAGCTCAATTTGTCTGAACACAATATCAGGATTATATCAGCATATATGTATCTTGTTTTTGCTGCTGAGTAGAAGCCCCTAAAAGTATACATATAGGACAAACAAGTAGCACAGCAACTTACTTGATGAGTTCCTGGAACCAATTTCTTTGTACACGAAACACAAAGTTGAGATCAAGGTCCTTGAGGGTGGTAGTTTCATCAATGTCCTCCTCAGGTTTATCTGTGGTGCGGCCATGTGAAGATCCTTTCAAATCAAATCGTCTATGAATTGGATATTCGGAGCAGAAAAGATTGCCCATCACAATGAACCGGATCTGATTTTCAACAAACAATCAAAAGTCAAGTACTGAAGCAGAGGGCAACCCGTCCAAACAGCTAGAATATATCTACCAATCCATACCTTCTGGCCTCCAATAGGCTTGACACAGTGCACCCCATAGAATTTCGTCACGAGCGAATTCTCATATCGAGACACATGTTGATAATAACTCCGAAGCATCCGAATAAGCACCTAAAAGTTGAACACCAGAATGACCCATCAATCTACATACCAAGTCAAAGATTCCTAGCAGCAATATAAAAGGTACTCTACTCATAACCCATGTTCAATCATAAAACATGAATGACCAAACTAATAAAACAGGCCTCCCCCTTCCAAAACCCAAGTTGACCGCTTCACGAAAAACTTCACTACCTATCCATTTGACCATGGGAAGTACTCTACTCTCAGCATGCTATTGCGGAATTTAACAAGACACAACTCTACAACCCTTTGAACACATGTATCTAACCTTGACTTCAGATTTCTTCACTGTCTTTATCATGAATCTGTCATCCTGAGTCAAGTAGAAGATGCTCCCACTCTTCCCGGGAGACGAAAGCTCCCGGAGAGCATCATCCCCACATATAGCCAACATGTAATCGGCAGGATCCACCTGAAACAGCTTCCTCAAATGCCTACAAATTCAAACCAAAACAGAGTCAACAAAAAACACAAACACTCAAAACCCACCACCCCATCCAAAACAACCCCCGCACCTGAAAACCACAGGGCAGTAATCCTTCCACCGGAACTCCGCGGACTGATGCGGCGGTGTAATCTTCGACCCCTCCGGCGGAAACCTAGTCCAGAACTTCTCCTTGGGATCAAAATCACTCTGCTTAAGCTCTCGCACCGTCGAAGCCTCCTTCCCAACAGAGTACCTACACAAAATCAAAAGTTAAAACTTCACGGAAACGGTTTCACCCAAAAAGCCACTCTCGCGGTGTTTCAGCTTCACCTTATCCCCAATTGCAGATTAAGCATCAAGTCATAATTCTTGTGCCCCTTGGAAACAGTTTCCCCGGGCCTCTTCACCTCGCTCGCGAAACAACAAGGGTTCCTACTCAACTCCCCGCAATCCGACGTCGTTCCGTCGCGGTAAAACATCGACGCCTCCACATTGTCGATGATGTCGCACGTGATGTCGCCCGCTTCGCCCTCCGACTCCCAAATGCAAATCCGCGGAAAGCTCTTCTCGTTCACGCTCCCTCTCCCGTCAACCGAGGACCGTTTCCGCATCGCGTTGAGATTCTCGCCCCAGAGCAAACGGTGTTGAATCTTCATGACGCCGTGCCCCTTGGGCACCCCGTTCTCCCACTGCCCCTCGTAACGGTTCCCGTTGGCCCACACCAGGGTCCCCCTGCCGTTAATCACCCGTTCTTCCACTCCCCGACGTACTCGTTCCCGTTCTTCCAGACGTAACGGCCGTGGCCGTCTTGCACGTTGCGCTTCCACCACCCTTCGTACAGGTCCCCGTTCGCGTAGCGCTTCTGCCCGAACCCGTGCTTCCGGTCGGAGCTCCACGACCCGCGGTAGGTGTCGCCGTCGGACCCGACGAAGGTCCCGGACCCTTCCATTCGACCCGATTTGAACTCGCCCTCGTAGGTCGCGCCCGAGGGCCACGAGAATTTTCCCTTGCCCGAGGCCTTCCCGCGCTTCCACTCGCCCTCGTACATGCACCCGTCCGTCCAGAGGTATTTTCCCGATCCGTGCGGGACGCTGCCGGAGAAGCTCCCGGCGTAGAAGTCGCCGTTCGGGAGGACGCGCTCTGCCCCGGATCCGTTCGACTGCAGCGCCGGGAGCGCCGCCGGCGTCACTCTCCGCGTGAAGCCCTGCGTCCGGCTCCGGCCGACGCCGCACCGCGACGGAGTCGCGCCGGCGACGTCGCACGAGAGGGATTCGCGCATTTTGGTCTCGGCTCTGCGATGAGTGTTGGGAGGGGGTGGGGGTGCTTCCGGCGGAGGCGACGGAATCAGTGCATTTTCCGGTGGGGCTCAGAAGGAGAGTCGCCCTTGCATTGTTACTTCCGTGAGTGTCGCCGGCGGTGAGGTTTGTTTCTCTCTCTAGGATTTTGTTTTTGTTTTTGTTTCTCTCTCTATCTCTCTCCTTTTTCGCTTTTGTTTTCTCTTTTTGTGCTGGTTGGGGGAAAAGGAGTGGGAGTCATAGAGAGCACAGAAGCGAAGAGGATAGAAAGAGAGAAGAGAGAGAGAGAGGCCAAGTCAGGGAGTGTATTTTCAATTTCAACGAAAATAAATAATAAATTAATTAATTAAATAATTATAAGTTACTTATGCAAAATGCCAGATACACAAGATGCTTTTTTAAGATATTTTTTTTAGAAAAAATAAGCTATGCATCGATAGTGTAAAACAATTTTATATAATCATTCAATCACAACTTATTATGTATGATAAATTTGTTAATTTTTATAATAATTACCTTAAAAGTTATATTAACGGTGATTTCTGATTTGTTGACTAGTGTAAAACTTTTTACACTAACAATGGATAGTCAGTAAGCTTTTTTTTATTAATTAAAATTTATTAAAAGTTACGAATTTTGTGAATATCTCATTTTATGTAATTAATGTTTTATTATAATTCAGAGATTTTCAATAAATTTTAAAAAAATGTATTAAAAAATATATTGCTAATGCTCTTTAATTACTTATTGATTAAATTTAAAATGATTTAAGAAATGGGAGAAAGAGAGGAAGATGAAAGAGAGTGAGGGAGTGATTCATGAGACAGCTTTGGCTAGGGTCAGTTGTTAGTGAGATATTAATTGTGCAAAAAGAGAAAAGTTTTTTTATCGTTGTGTGACGGATATACCCTCGTGTCCTCTGTAGGCTGTGTTTAGTTTAAGGGAGAGAGAGGGAGAAGTAAAGAAATTATTAAAGTTTGTATAAATTTTCTTGTTTGTTACAAGAGAAATAAAATTTTGTATTATAAAGATAGGTTTCACTACTTATTTTTACTTTATTTTTCTTTTTCTTTCATTCACTTCTTTATTTTTCTCTTATTTTTCATTTCTTTTGTTTTACTAAACAACCTAAAATTTTAAATTATTTTTTATTTATTTCTCACATTCTAACTTATTTCTTTTCTCTTTATCAAAGACGTAATTATTTTGTCATACCCCAACGACAGCGTATCGGTGGGTGTCTCCCCTCTTTCATCTTGGCTTGGGTTTCATCGTGACGTAACGGAATCTCCTAGGATTGCTAGCATCTGATTTCTTTCTCTTTCTTCGAAAAAAATATAGAGCCACGGTATAGGGGATCTCCCTCTGGTTAAATTGCAATTTGGAAGGCTAATTTTGCTTAAGGACAAAACTTATTTATCTATAGGAGCACCAATGATTTTTAGACACTTTATTTTTTAAAATATCTAATTAACACTTTTTTTTTCTTTTCACATTATATCATCTATCGTATTTATATTTCTCTCTTTTTTATCTCTCTTTCATTAGATGTTGAATAGCATTTAGGTGTCTAAATATATTTTTCCTTATAGAAATATATTATTTTTCTAGATTTGAATATCTGTTAGGACAAATGTTGATATTTATTATTAATTTTGTCTCTAACTGGATTGCCTCTATGAAAAGATACCTATGAGATACCATAAAAAAATAAGAATATGTTATTTCTAATCATTTATATAAGAAATAATTAGTTAATTTATTATTTATTATAAATAATAAAATAATTAAGTTAATTAATTTTAATTTATAATAATGTAATTTTTAAAAAAAAAATACCTTTAAAATTAAATAATTTAATTAATTATTATATTAAATGATATTACTCACAATTTAAGGAATAATCTTTTTTCACCATTAAATTTGATAAGTTTTGAAATGTCAAAATACTACAAATCAATATTTTCAATTAAAATTTAATTTAAACCAAATAACATCCACTTATATGAAAAATGAGTGAATATCTCTTAAATAAACTTCAAAATAAATTAAAAGTATAAAAAATTAACAATTAATATATTTAAAAATAAGTCTATATTTCTTATAATTAGGACAAAATTATATACTCATCTGATTCTTTTTAAAAGGATAAGAGATAGTATTATAATATATATATATATATATATATATATATATATATATATACATATATGAAATTTGATGTTATTTTTTAATTAAAATTATAATTTATTTTAATAATATTGAGATGAAATTCTAATTTTAATTAAAAAATCATATTGAAAATAGTTATTGTATTACAGTTAAAAATAAGAATTATAATAATTCATTAAAATTAAACTCGTGATTAAATTCTTATACATTTATATTAAATTAAATAAGTATTTAAATTTTAATCATTGATTTTTATTCCTTTTTTGGTGTACAATGGTTGCGCTGAAGTTAGAACCTATGATCTTATACATATTATCGCAATCTCCTATTACTAGATCAACTCTAATGGGTTAATCATTGATTTTTATTCAATGCTTATAATTCTTTATTTTATTTTTAAAATAAATCATTCACATTCATAGCTCAGAAACTAATTTATTAGGCATAGACCTTGTAACTTAAAATCAAGAAAGCGTCCCTCATCTTTATGAGTCAGAAATGAACCTGAAATTTTGGGACAATAATAATCTCGGCCATAATTATAGTGCTGTGTTTGGTCACCACCACGTAGCAATCTATTAATTTTGTTTAGCAATTTAGCTTTATCAATTTTCGTTTTTCTTTCCCCTTATTTGGATCAGCTTTATCAATTATTATTTGATGGATGAATGGCTGAGATATTTCGCTCTATTTGAACAAAAATATATATATCTTGCAAAGTGGGGTTTTGTAGAATGATGAAATAACAGATTTTCTTTTTGTTTTTATTATTATATTATATGTTTTAGCACTTTCTTTAAGCAAGTAATAATGAAGCGAATTTGGAAGCAATAGAAATGAAAATGAAGGCTAGTTTTAGGTGGTAATTAACTACCCTCGAGAAAGTGTAAAATGATACTTGACTTTATGTGAGCTTCGGGAATGGGGGTGGCAAAATGGAATTATAGAGGGATGGACCTATTTCAGTTGCTATGGCCCACTCTCACCAGTGGGTTCTCCAATCTCTCTCACGAACACACCTCTTCCTTCTTTGTCATCATCATTAAAAGTTAAAATAATGACATAAAAATTAATCTAATACCTATTTTACGTTTGAAAGATTACGTCTTCTTAAAGAATTTATCATATTAATTTAGTACATGTTTGGTTTAACATCCTAGATCCACGTTCTTTTTTGAATCACGTCAATTTTAAAGTAAAAACAACTAAAAGGTGTTTCTGATTATCCATGTCCTGTTTTATGACAGGCAAATCCAAACACACACTTAATTATCAAACATCTTTCAAGCCATCTAACATGCATTGTATGAGGAGAAGCCATCTAGCAATACATTGTATGACTTCAGACGAATATTAAAAGTTACTGATATGTATGATCCAATGAATATCGTTCTTTTTAACATATTTATAATTAGATTTTATTTCATGACATGGTACATATTAAACGGTATAAAAAACTTTTTATTCTTTCAAAATTCCTCTAAGTCATAACTATTAACGTCATATTAATATGTAACAATCTATCATTTAAAAATATTCATAAATTATAATAAAAACTAATTTTTAAATTAATACGCACGGACTCGCACTACGTGTATGTGTCATTTTCACGTACGTTAAACCATATTCTTCAAATCAACACACTTCTTTTTCGCAGTTCCCACATGTTGGTGTAATTCTTAAAGTTTTTTTTTTTTCCCTGTTTTTTCCCGAATTCTCGTAATTTCTAAAGTAATGAGCAAAGCTTCCAACATGCACGCACGAACTTCTCTGGTAGAAAGTCATCAACAATCTTAAGGATTGAAATATATAAATGTGACTTATCTAGCTTTATGATTGATTATCACATCACGTTTCTTAAAATAACGTTATTGATATTTGATATTGTCTCTGCAACGGTAGGATGATTTGCAATGGCCTTAGCAACATCGAAAATATCTGTAGCATTTTTTTGAAGATGAAAATATCTGTAGTGGCCAAACGTAACAGTAAGAATATCTATAGAAGCACCCGTTGATGGTGTGCATATATTGAGTGGGGAGTGGTTTATTTCACTCTAATGCTTTCTTTGGATAAAGAGACAAGCAGGAAAGAAGAGAGAATAAGTAGAGAATGAATATATTTTTAAAGTGTTTAAATTGAAAGAAGTATAAAAGAAGTAAGAAAAAAAAAAGTTGAGTTTTTTCTTTACTTGTTTAATTGGATAAAAAAATGAAGAGAAAAAAAATGATTTTTTCTTATAAAGACATGTTTATCCTTAATATATATAAATTTTGTAAAATAAAAAATAATAATAAAGTTAGAATTATAATTTTGAACAGGTTTTACAATTTTTTATCTCAACTTTTTATTTTTTCTTTCCAACAAAAGGGAGATTTTGTTTTTAAGTAGATCTCACATATATATTTTTTATTTTCTCTACTTAAACAAATAACGTAAAACTATTTTTTCTTACCTATTTCTCTCGTGGCAACTCTCTTCCTAATTTCTATTCAACCAGAAAAGGCTTAAGATGCGTTTTGTTGCACGGTGGTGTGGGTCGCACCTCTGCTGCACGATGGCAATGGTGCCGAGTGAGAATTCCGTTATGGCTAGTGACAAGTCTCTCCGGTAATAACAGTGAATCTTCCAAAATATAGTACGGGTGTCCGTAGGCGCATGAGTCCTAAGTCTGGACCAGTTAAGTCAATGTCTCAAATGGTTAATGTAACTAGGTTCAGGTTGATTAGAACTTACATTATTACACCCTAGCGTTGGTTTCCGGAGCGTTACATCACACTTTGTGTTAAAATGAACTAGTTCGATAGACTGGCGTAGGGGCAAACTTGATTAAATAAATATTTTGAGAGGACCAAAACAATTAAATGAAGTACTTAAAATTATTGAGAGTGTTATTCATTAAAAGATTACGTATACTTATTTAACAAAAAAAACTGTGGAAGAGGGGGATCATGGCTCCCCCGCCTTCACGTAGATTTGATTTGTCATTCAATTAGCTTGATGAATGAGTTGAGTTGGGCGGTGAAAAATCAAGCTTGAGGTTATTTTGATTTATTTTGGTCTAATTTGATTCTTGCTTTTGCCTAATTGAGATTGGTCAATGATGGGTTGAGCCAGCTCGCTAGCACAATTTATTTTTTATTATTTATATTTTATAATTAATAAAATCACAAATGATAAATGTAATACTACATGTGTCATTAATGTTTATTTTAAAGTTAATATTCTATTTACATTGACTTCTGTTATTTATTTCTAGCATTTGTTTATTCTTACAATTGATGCATTTTATTATATTTCTTTTATGGTGTATTATATTTTACTGTTTTATAGTATAAATGACAACCTATAATTTTTTATTTTAGTACATAGTGATTAAAAAATATTTTATTAATTTGTTATATAAAAATTAATTTGTTTTGACTATTTTTTAATTATTTATATTTTAAAAAAGATAGTAGCTTATGGTTTAGTCCGTTTGGCCTGTAAACTACAAAAAGTTGGATTGGACAAACAAAATTTCAATCTGTCATTAAATGAACCTAACTCGACCCAACCCAAAAATATGTTGGCTCATGATGGACCAGCCTCAATGGGTTGGAATGGTCTTAATTGACAGGTATAACTACCATTTTATTGTTATTTTTATCTTAAAAAATTATTTAAAATATCATCATTATTAATTTGATTAACAAAGTTAAAAAAGGATATTTTAAACAAAAATTACTTAAATAAGAGTTACAATAGACACTTTGAAGTGACCATAGCTATACTAAGTAGCTTTTTTTATCACTATCTTTGGTGCGAAATATCTATCAATTTTGTTGATGACTTATCTTCATTCGAGAACTTGATTGACTACCTTCAATGGGATATCCTCTTCCAACCACATGTTTTTCCATTCACTAGACTCAAACCTGAGACCTTACTTAAGAAATTCGAGTTTAGTTCCACTTGGACGAACAACATGTTAGTATTCATGTCGCAATCGGAAGTTCACAATACAATATGGAGTTTGGCCTTAGACATTAGATTTGATGGAATTTTTTTAGTTGGATTCACCCTCTTGAAGTTAGAGCTACATAAAATTATCAAATTAAAAAAATCTAACGAATTTTAACATAGTTATGTTCTTAGGATTTAAATGTGATATTACTAATTAAATTAAAATAATTCTTATCAATTAATATAAGTGTTCAATAATCTGTTTGACGAATGACTATGCAAATTCTTTTCATTATTTTAATAATGTAATTATTATATTTAGATTTAAGCAATTATATGGTTTTTATCAAACTTAATTACATGAAACAACTATATTAATATATTATATATATGAAAAATTAAGCAGACAACATCAATTTATTTTAAATGTGGAAATTTTTACTCTATTATTTAAATATCAAATGTAGAAAATATGATTTTTTTTTTCTTTCAATATATAAAGGAATTTTGTTTTTTCAAATTACACATTACTTCAACTTTTAACTTGTTGCAAATTATTCCTTGAATTTATTTTTTTTAAACATTACTTGTTTTAACTTTAACTTTAACTTTAACTTTAAGCTTTTAACAATTCATTACTTCTACCAATGATCCTTTACCTGTCTATGATGCTTAAGAATAAATAGTTTTGGAACTTGAGGAATAGCAATTAGCAATGTTGAAGATAGAGGAAGAGAGCAAGTTCGAATGATAGAAAGAGGAAGTGAGATGACTGAGTTTATTTTTGATGAAAGAAGTTATATATTTTAAAAGTTGGCAACAAAAGATGGATAATTGCTCGCTAAATTTTAAAGTATGGCATCCCACGCTGAATAGTGTATAGGATGTCAACCTCTAAGACTAAAAGACCAAAAGAAAAGAGAAGATCAATGTATGGGACGTCAACAGTGTGTGATATGTAGGCAAAAATTGCCTCAATTGGGTAGTTCTGCAAGTTGAGCATCTTGGATGCCTCAATACATTTGGGATGCTAACTTCATGGAAATTGACATATATCACTCACATTAAATGCATGTAAGTTGAAAAACCAAGTTCAACTGAAAAATTGGGCTTTTTGAATGTTCAAGACGTTTGAGATGCTAGACCCACAAAACCTTTTGAAGGCAAAAGAGTTGTGCTCAAATGTTGCACACTCCACAATGTTTTAGAAGCTAGGTTCCTCGGAGTCACTCTTGAAGTTACAAGCCAAAATATGAAACAATGCACAACGTATGGGATGATGCACGATAGATAAAAACATATAACTTCTTTTTTGATATGGGATGTTTAAATGCCCCTCAGTGTAAGATTTACTGCATACATAGAAAATTTCAAACATTTAACACTTGAGCGTCCAAAACACCCATCAGTGTAGAAATGTTGATCACACAAAAGATTTTGGTGAGTTTTCAAGTTCAGGAGGTTTGAGATGTCACACAACGTGTGGATGTTGGTCAAGTTAAAATTTTCAAGAGAATTGTTGGACTCATAACGTGAGATGCTAGGTCAGTGTGTATGGGACGTTGAACTCAAAATTCACCTTTTTACCTTTTCAACTTCAATCACTTCCACCTTTTTGTTAAGGTTGACCCTAAACTTAAATTCTTGGCTTCTTCCACATTCTTGCAATAAGGATTACTTCCCAAAAGAAAAGAAAGAAAATATTTTTGTTTTCATTTCATTTTTCATTTTTTTTTTTTGATAATAAAGTAAAAATTGAACAAAAAGATCATTAAAGCAAATAAAAAGGATACCTTCATGTGTTTCCTTCCATACAACGCTTCTTTATCGTCACTAGCTTGGTGCATAAAGTCTTCATGGGTCATTTAGCTTGAAGGCTTCAATGCCTTTCTCTTTTTTCACTCCTGCTTTTTGTTCTTTCTTCTTCCTTTTTAGCATATTTTTTATTGACTGCCATGTCTTAACCATTAAATTCTTTCTTCCATGCTTTGTGGTCTTTTTTATTCTCCTTTCTCTTCTTTTTAAAATTTTAAAATTTGAAAAATCTAGCTAAATAAGAAATTCGTTCAACTTTTTCGTGACAACCTCATCAAGAACTACAATAGCATTTGCAATCACTTGTTCAAAAGGTGTGAAAGAAGTGTGCAACTCTATATTCTACTGCACCACTGGTCAACCATGTCAGTCTTGAAACAATAATCAAGGTGTAGAGGATGCTTTATAGCATTTTTGATATTAAAATTAACCTCTTCATCATTCACTTTCACTATGATTTGGCCTTTGGATACATCAATAATCATATGGTTGGTTGCCAAAAATGATCTTTCTATTATGAGAGGACATTCAATATCTCCCTCTAAATCTAGGACTACTACGTCAGCTCGAAAAACATACTTATCCACTTTCACAATGAGATCTTCAATGACTCCCTTAGGATACTTCATTGATCTTTTAGCCATGTGTAATGTCATTCTTGTAGGTTTCAACTCTCCTTCATTAAGTTTCAAGAAAACTGAAGAAGGCATGAGATTGATGTTGGCTCCTACGTCACATAAGGCTTTATACACCAAAAAGTTCTCTAAAGCATAAGGGATAGTGAAACTCCTTGGATTAGCAAGTTTAGGAGTTAACTCCCTATGGAAGCCCACTATATTACAATTTTCTTTGAATTGAATTGTTTCTCCATCTTCTCCTCTCATTTTGCTTTTGCGAGTTAAGAGTTCCTTCATTAACTTAGCATATATGAGCATTTGCTCTAAAGCTTCAACAAATGAAATTGGAATATAAAGCTACTTAAGAATTTCTAGGAACTTCTCAAATTACACATCCTTTTCTTTGGTCTTCTTGAGATAAGGATAAGGAAGTTTAAAACATGTAGGAAAGTCTTGCTTCTTTCCTCCTTGGTCAAAAGGGTCTTACCTTGTAATATTTGATAGTCTCTCTACCACTCATTTTTTTTCTCTTTATTCACTTTTTCTTTTTCAATTTTTTCAATTTCTTTTTCTTTTTCAATTTCACTATTTTCAACATTTTCTACTTCTATCAAATCTAATTCTTTAAGTTCAAATTTGTCTTTCCTGAAAAAGCCTCTATTAAATTACATGAGGTTATCATTCTCAACCATAGATCAAATAAGAAACTATGCATCAGAAGAACCTTTGTTGTACATGGTTCCTCCAACTAAAGCATCTAAATGAAATAGCAAAAATCACATAAGAAGGGGGGGGGGGGGTTGAATTGTGCATTTTGAAAAACTTTTTCGCTTAATCAAAGAGGAGTTCAAAAATAGTTTAAACGAGAGGATAAGGGAAAGAACAAGTACACAGAGATTTTATATTGGTTCACTCAACTTGAGCTACGTCCAATCCCTTCACCCAAAAGGTATTCACTAACCAACCTTAGGTTATACACCAAGTATTCTTCACGGCCTCTTCAAGCTTTACAGAGCAATCAACCCAAATTGCTTAACCACCCAAGTATTCTTTCTCACTAAGCCTCTCTAAGCTTTCACAATAGAAAAACAGTTGTTTTACAAGGAATTTGACTCACAATGTGAGAATATAAAAGTTTAAGCACAATACAAAATTACTTTAGAAAATATTCAAAGATCGTCCAGAAGACCTAAGAAGGCAATTTATCATTATTGTTATGCGTGAGTTTCTTCTGCTTCTTCGTTCTTCTTTCTTGATATATATAGTCTTTAGAAGAAAATAGCCGTTAAAGCAAACTTTAGTCTTCAAGAAGGGGCGCATAAAATGAGCTTTTAGAGAAGTTAGCAAAGTGACTTTAGATCTTGCACTAAAACGGAAGGTGCAGGATTGTGTTAGAGGGTGCTTTTCTGATCATTCTTCTTTTGGCTTAACAGTTTGATAAGTTGACTTCCTTTTTCTGTAACACTACGCTTATGCACTAAAATGCATCTTTCTTTCATTTAAAGCTTAGACATTTGAACGTTAAATATCTTAAAATACTTACACATAGATGAAAAGCATATAGTCCAGACAAATTTTAAAAGCTTAGACGATTTAAGACTTACGCTTGGGCAAACATTGTATATGGGTCTCAGCCTTAAAATACTTAGCGTGTTAAGAGAAAGACTTACTTCTGGACAGTCGTTATCTACGAGTCAATTGGATGCTCGTTTAATACTGACGCATTAGATGCCACGGTTTTGGATGCTATAAAACATTTTTTTTTTGCAACAGAAACTTGAATTTTAATAAATTTGTTATCTTCAAAATTTTAAGGGACTAGACGCTTCATATGTCTTTGGTTCCAACACTAAAAGCATTTTATGTTGAGGACGTAATATGACACCCATATCACATTAACCTTTATTCCAACATTTATTTAATTTATATTAATCTAACTTATCTTATTTTAAATTTGTTGTTATTATTTAATTAAATGAGAGTAATTTTTTTTTTTATAAGGACTAGATTTAATTTATTTTACTTAGATAAGCTTGTGTATAATTTAAAACTTGAAATAAAGATTTTCTAATATCTAAAAAAAAGACGATACGTTATTTAATGCTTTGTTAAATCAAATCTCTTTTAATGTAATTACAAAAAAAATATGACATTTGAATAAATATAAATAACGTCAAATTCATGTCATATATAAAACTAAATATACGTGATATATACAAAACTAAATGCATCACCACAAGTGTCATGAAGGTCATACAATCATCCAGCGTAGAGATAATAAAAATATCTGATAGAATATATACAAAACCAAGAAAATCTTACTACACACCCTCAGAGCATACAAACCAAAAAGAAAGATCTAGTCAGGGCAGTATGTACATATCTAACCCCCTCCTAGAGTTAGCAAAGAGATGTGAAGTCAGCAATCCCTATCTAAAACGAGTCCTCCTTGTGATCAGACTCGATCATCTTTAAATTTGCCTTAACATCTGTAACATATCCAATATGTCCCTTAGGCACATAAGATGGTTGCCCATAATATGAAGAAGACAATGATGAAGACAGGCTAAGCCATCCATTACCCACCCTTGAAATAAGAAAAAGCGCACAAGAAGGGGGGGTTGAATTGTGCGTTTAAAAAACTTTTCGAAAAAGGTAGATCAGTCTAAACAAAACTCTTTTAAGCGTAGGGATAGAGAGAAGAAAACACAGAAAGCTTTATACTGGTTCACTCAACCTGAGCTACGTCCAGTCCCTTCACCCAGAAGGTTTATACTAACCAATCTTTGGTTACAAGTATTGTTCGTGGCCTCTTCAGGCTTTACAACACAATCTACCCAGATTGCTTAACCCAAGTATTCTTTTCACACTAAGCCTCTCCAGGCTTTCACAACGCTAAAAAAATGAGGAAGGATCGACTCACGTAGTGAGGATTTTAAAACTTAGACTCAGGATCACTTTGAGAATTATTACAAACAAAATGACTATCGTCCACTGGACGCTCTTGACAGGATATCACAGAAGAAAGTATATGTTGTTGTTTCAAACAAAAGTCCACCTATCTCAGTTCTCTATTTTGCTTTATGTTGATGCGCGTATATATACGATCTTCAGGAAAGAGATCTGTTACAGATATCTTGTCTCTTCACGTGATGAGGCGCGTGCAGACTATCTTTTTAGAAAAGTCAGGTGTGGCAGTTGAAGACTTGCACTACAAGAGAAGTTTCAGGGCTGTGCTGACAATCTGTTTTTCTTCATCTGTCTTGTCGGCTTGATAAGTTGACTTGCTTTACCCATTCTGCTGTGCTTTTGTACTGACTTGATGTTGATGTTTCAAACCGTTTTGAACGTTAGCTTATTGGAGTGGTACTGTGTAGGTTTCAAGGCGGATAGACATGATTGATGTTCATAATGAAAAACTCAGTCGTTTGAATATATGAATACTAGAGATTTAGACGATCGCCTTCGATCTATTCATCTGGATGGTCTTTGATCGCGTCTACTGGACGGTCTTCAAAGTGTCCATTGGACGGTCATTGTTGCATCAGCTGGACGGTCCTTCTTGGCGAGTCTTCGTCTTTCGCTGTGATAGGGTTAGTTTATACACATAAATATAAACATTAATAAGCTTTGTTATCTTCAAAACATTGAGGGTTTAGACGTTTCTACGTCTTTGGTTCCAACAATCTCCTCCTTTTTGATGATGACAAACCTTATTAATTTTTTTTAAGTAAAGAAGCGTAAAATGAAGTTTTCGAAAGACTTACTATGCTCCCCCTGAGTTGGATATACCAAGTATTAAGCATATTATATAACAGATGGAGTAATATATGAAGTAAATCATATCAACTTTTTATTTAACTATTCGGAGCATAAAATCTGACATGTACACAAAAAAAGAAAAAAAACAATATATATATAAAAAAAATGCTTCCAAAAAAAATGCTTCCATAATGCTTTCATAATGCTTTCTCCCCCTTTGTTATTATCAAAAAGAAGGAGTCGTCATCACAGTCACTGTGGCGGCAGTGGCGGAGGAGGAGGTTGAGAAGGATGGAGAAGGGCTTGTTGGTTCTGAAGAATTTGGTGCAGAAGAGTGAAGATGGGTTGAAGTTGAGTGGCGACATATTGTTGAACAGCAGGGTCAACAGGTGGGATGGATGAGGGGGCGGTAGTAGAAACAGGGAGGCTGGCGGAGGTTTGGGAGCCAGGAGTAGGCGGTGGTGGAGGTGTGGGTGAAGCTGGTGGAGAAGGTGGAAGAGTTTTTGAGGGAGAAGGAGGTGCTTCTAGGAGCTTGAGGTTTGGCAGGTCAAGTTGATAGGGGCGAGGAGGGTTCCAAGGGTAGGGTGGTTGGAAGGTGTTGATATACGTAAGAGCAGCAATCATTGTATATAAGATAGAAGTTTCCGTACCAAGGAGTGGACGCGCATCTGGTGGACGAACAAAAGCAGCAGAAGTGTCCGAAAAGTGAAAGACACGAGCTGGATGCTGTGTGACTACACAGTCCGTTGCAGTTGGGATATCGGCCTTGTCGTCTGTGGAGATGCCACTGCTGGACGCTTCCTGTTCGCATTGGAACATATGTTGATGCCAGAAGCGTTCAGCATCCGCCTCGTCCATGTCTGTGTGAAGACGCTAAGCTAAAAATCATTCACCGGAATGGGTTGGGTTATGTTGAATTTTAGCTCTGGACGGTAGAGGCAAAGACGGTGCCTTGGTCAGAATCTTCTCCTTCTTGCGATTTTCATCAATGATTGGCAATCTTGGGCATATTAAGTCGGGTTGGATGTGGACGGTTGTGGAAGGTCGGATATGTTGGGATGGGGGAATGAATAGCTGATGTTTTAAAAAGGCTGAACCTTTGAGAAAATTGCAGAAAAGATGCTCAAAGGTGGATGGAAAGAATCCATCTTCTTTCGGATCCAAAGGCCAAAACTTCAAATCTGCAGGCCTTAGATGGATAATCCGTTCGTCCGTTCGTCCCCGTTGTTGTAGAGCTTTCGCGGTGTCTTCAACTGGAAGTACTCTGTGTTGAAGTACTCCAGGAGGATGAGCATTTATATGCCAAGCTCGTACAACTTTCGGATACCTCCGTCTGATAAACCGCTTGAGCGGCAGGTGTTCAATGGCTCTAGGAGGTAGTGCCTGATATTCTTCCGACGGCTGATGGACATAGTCGTCCATGTACTTCTCCATGATGATCGGAGAGTAGTCAACATCACAGTCTGGTTCGGGAAGCTCTAGACGTAGAACGATTGCATTGTCATCCAAAAAGTTTTGAGCATTTCCTTTAACAAACAGTAGGGGCCAATTCTTTTTGGTTTGTGCCAAGGTTTCTGAGAGAGGGGTAGGGAAGGGGATGATGGTTGAGGAAGGAGATGATTTAGGAGGCTTTATGGAAAGGTAAGTTTTGGAGATGCCGGGAGTGGGAATGGTGCAGGTGTAACCTTCATCACCAGGTAACAACATTCCTGGTTCAGGTGTAACTTGTGTTTCGGTTTGTGGTAGGGTGAGAGGTTCATATGGCTCATCAATAATGGATTCTATAACAACATTTTCAGGTTCATCAGCAGCAGCAGGAGAGGAAATCTTACGTTTCTTAGACTGTGCTTCCCCTGTCAGCGTGTCTACTGGTTGTTTGGGTGAGGTGGATGGAAGGGATAGTGGTTGAGCAGGAGCAGCATCAGTGGCAGCTTTCTGTTTCTTGACAAGCTTGCTAATGGGCTCATCGTCTTCGTCATCAGAGGCGACGATCAGCTGTCTCTTTGCGGGAAGAATGGTTGGTGCAGCAGATGGAGCAGATGCAGCAACAGGAGCAATTGCAAGTGGAGCAGGTGAAGCTAAAGGTTGTTGAGTTTTGGACCTTGTAGCTTTGGCCACCTGCGCCTTGGACGTCCTCTTTCTGGTGGACGGTCTGTCAGCAATTGGATTCTCAAACAGTACCTTGTCGTCCATAGGCACAACATGCTGGACGCTTGGGGCTACTGTTTGTAAGGGTGCCATCTCAATTGTTTCTTCTTTGACGTCCACGAGTTTGGACGTGGTTTTTAAGGGCTTCAACACGAACCCAGCCTTCATCTGTGCAACGTTGTTGCGTCCGAACGGCAGTTGGGTGAATCTATGTCCACCACCCAGAATCCTTATTTTGTTTTGCTCCTCCAAAGACAAAGCAAAGAAGGCATGGAATACCTGCTGTTGCCAGAAGATTCTGTTGAGAAGGGCAGCATAGGTGATCTAGTCGCGCTTTTTGCGTCCTCTCATGGTCCTGAAGATATTGCTCAGGATGAGGTGCGGTAAGTGGAACTATTGTCCGGTGATCATGTGGAACAGTGCGAACCTGTGCAGGAAGGTGACGCTGTCCTTGGATCCAGCTTTGTGAAGAATTCCTTTATTTAGAAACTATTGGAATATCTTCCCTTCTTTCGTTAGCTTGCTGTACTCGACTGGGCTTTGTCCTTCGGGACCCATTAATGTAGCGTTGACTGTGTCATGCCCTCCAAAGGTATCTTCCTAGCTCGTTCACATCCAATGGCTTGGGCGACGGAGCCTAGGTCTAGAGTGACCTTGACTCCCAGGGCGGTTCCAGTAATATCTGTATTTGAAAATACAATAGAGTTCCAGAACTGTCGGATGAGTTCTGGGTAAATGATTTCGTTCAGATGGAAATAGTTGAGGATGCCACAACTGAGCAGATTGTCTTTTACAGACACCCCCATGTCGTCGAGAGCTTGTATATCGAAGCGGCTCTCGATGAGAACGACAGCTTTGTCTAGGCTCTCCACACGAGCCACGGCCTTTGCAGCGGGACCAGCTTTTTCGGTTGCCATATCTGAGAGCTTGAAGAGAGGTTTAGGGTTTTGAGAAGATGATAAGTTTAGGTGGATTTTGAAAAGAAGTGAGTACACGGGTTGGGTTTGAGTGTATATGAAGAAATTGAAGGGTTTTGCCTTTTTGGCGGTTCTTTTACTTTCGAAGAGAGAGAGGTGATGTGTAATAAATGCTGGCTCAGGCGCTTATGTATCTCGAGGTCGGTTATACGGCGCATGAGTGACTCAAACAAAAAAAACATTTATTTCAAATCATTTTTAGAGAAAACATGATTAGGTACGAATAAGGATGCACACACACGCAAATAAAGGCATTTAAAAAAAATGTAAATGGACGATGATGTATTGGACGCTATGAAAACATTTGACGCTGTGAATTTATTGGACGCTACTGATCCTTGGACGATCAAGGCATGTTGAACAAAACTATTCATTTATAAATTCCATACCTAGAAGATCTCGAATATGAATGAGTTTATCTTCAGGAAGGGGTTTTGTGAATATATCTGCCAATTGATTTTCAGTATTAATAAACTGAATATCGACAACTCCCTTCTGAACATAATCTTTTATAAAATGATGTTTTATTTCAATGTGCTTTGCCCTAGGTGCAAGATAGGATTTTTTGACAGATTTATAGCAGCAATATTGTCATAGAAAATAGGAATTTTACTCTCGTAGATACTGTATTCTTCTAACTGATGCTTGATCCATAAGAGTTGTGAGTAACAAGACGTAGCTGAGACATATTCTGCTTCTGCTGTTGATAGGGCAATTGTTCCTTGTCTTTTGCTAGTCCAAGAGACTAGATTCCCACCAATGAGGTGACATCCTCCGTTGGTGCTTTTGTGTTCTATTCTATCTCTCGCATAGTCAGCATCGCAGAAACCAACTAATTTGTATTCTTTGGTCGACTTAAAACATAAACCGAGATTAGTGGTTTTCTTTAAGTATCTAAAAATTCTTTTAACTGCTGTTAGATGAGTTTCTCTAGGGTCAGACTGAAAACGAGCACATAGACATACACTGAACATAATATCAGGTCTGGACACTGTGAGATATAAAAGAGATCCAATCATACTTCGATATGTAGATTGATCTACCTTTTTAGAAGAGTCGTCCAGGCTAAGTATTGATGACGGATGCATAGGTGTACTCATTTCTTTTGCATCGTCCATCTTATACCTTTTCAGAAGTTCGTTGACATACTTTGTCTGATGTATGAATATTCCATTTCCAGTCTGTTTTACTTGCAGCCCTAGGAAGAACTTTAGTTCTCCCATCATACTCATTTCGAATTCTGCTATCATAATCTTAGAAAAATCCTTGCATAACTGGTCAATAGTAGCTCTAAAAATAATGTCATCTACATATATTTGTGCAATAATGAAATGTGTTTTGACGTCTTTGCGAAAAAGAATGGTATCTACTTTTCCTCTAGAGAACCCATTTTCTAAAAGAAAAGAGCTTAGCTTTTCATACCAAGCTCTTGGGGCTTGTTTAAGACCATACAAAGCCTTTTTAAGTTTGAAAACATGTTTGGGAAAAGTATCACACTCAAAACCAGGTGGTTGTTTCACATAGACTTCCTCGTTTATTATGCCATTTAAGAATGCACTTTTTACATCCATTTGATAGAGCTTCATATTTTTATGAGCAGCAAATGAAAGTAATATGTGAATAGCTTCTAATCTAGCTACTGGTGCAAAAGTTTCAGTAAAGTCTATACCTTCTTGTTGAGAGTAGCTTTGTGCTACAAGTCTTGCTTTATTTCTTACCACATTTCCAGCTTCATCAAGCTTGTTGCAGAATGCCCACTTTGTTCCAATGATAGACTTGTCCTTAGGTGCAGGAACTAGCATCCAGACATCATTCTTTTCGAATTGACTAAGCTTGTCCTTCATGGACTAATCTAGCCGTCATCCAGGAGGGCTTCGTCTACTGTCTTTGGTTCCAGTTGAGAAATCAAGGCAGTTTGAGCTTGCTGCTTGAAGGTCAATGTTGTCCTAACATAATCTTGAACGTTTCCAAGAATTTGATTTTCTGGATGATAAGTCTTCATTTGCCAAGAGCGTCTAGTTGGTTCTCTTTCTTCTGTTTTTGGATCGTCCATTTGATCTCTGGACGCTGAAGGTCTGACATCGTTTAGTTTCATATATGCAAAAGAGTCGTCTAGCTCTGATATTTCATTATCAGGCTTTTTGTCATTAAATTTAACGTGGATGGCTTCTTCAATTGCCAAGGTTCTGTAATTGTAAACTCTATAAGCCTTAGATGTTTCAGAATAGCCTAACAGTATTCCATCATCACACTTTGAATCAAACTTACCAAGGTTGTCCTTAGTGTTTAGAATGAAACATTGACATCGAAAGGGATGAAAATATGATATGTTGGGTTGTCGTCCTTTCCACAATTCATAGGGAGTCTTTTTCAGAAGAGGTCTTATGTAAATTCTATTTTGTAAGTAACAAGCAGTGTTTACAGCTTCAGCCCAGAAATGCTTAGGAGTTGAGTTATCGTTTAGCATGGTTCTAGCCATTTCTTGCAATGACCTGTTCTTTCTCTCTACCACACCATTTTGTTGTGGTGTTCATGGTACAGAGAAGTTGTGGAGAATTCCGTTCTCCTCACAGAACCATTTAAAACTTTCGTTTTCAAACTCTCCTCCGTGATCACTTCTTATTGAAGCTATACTAACACCCTTTTCGTTTTGTGTCCTTTTGTAGAAAGTAGAAAAGATTTTGTAAGACTCATCCTTGTGTTTTAAGAACATCACCTATGTCCATCTAGAATAGTCATCTACTATGACTAGTCCATATCGTTTTCTGCTTAGGGAGGCTGTTCTAGTTGGACCAAACAAATCAATATGTAATAGTTCAAGAGGTCTAGTTGTGGAAATAGTATTTTTTGATTCAAAAGAACTTTTTACTTGTTTCCCTTTTTGACAGGCATCACAAAGAATATTAGACTTGTATGCAAGATTTGGAAGTCCTCTTACGAGGTTATGCTTATATAGCTTTGAGATTAATCTCAAGCTTGCATGTCCAAGCTTCTTGTGCCAAATCCATTGATTTTCTTTGATGGATACTAGACAAGATACATTTTGATTTGTGAGGTCAACTAGATCAATCTTATAAAGATTGCTTTGCCTCTTGGCAGAGAATAATATGGATCTATCTAGATTCTTGACAGTGCATTTGTCTTTGTCAAAGGAGAGATTGTATCCACTGTCACATAATTGACTTATGCTCAGTAGATTATGTCTGAGACCTTCAACATATAAAACATTTTCAATAGAGGGAAAGGAATGCTTACCGATTGTTCCTATACTTGTGATCTTTCCCTTCTGGTTTCCTCCAAAGGTGACCCACCCACCATTCTTGGGTTGTAGGCTTTGGAACATACACCTTTCTCCTGTCATGTGCTGTGAGCAACCACTGTCCAGGTACCATGACTGGGGTCTCCTTTCTGTTGTCAAGCAAATCTGCAACAGGTATTATCATAGACTTAGGTACCCAAATGGACTTGGGTCCTTTTCTGTTAGTTTTGAAGGCATTGGACACCTTCTTTGTTGGACGATATCTACAATGTGTTGATTCATGCCCATTCTTTCCACATATTTTACAAAAGGTTATATTTTTTACCAAGATTGTGGTTTTCTTCTTTAACAAAACCAAGTCCAGATTTGTCATGAGGACTTCTTCTATATGATAGGATTTTATCTAGATTTTTAGTACCATTGACAAATTTAGACAAATTTTCTTTTAGATGAGTGACTTCTTTTTGAAGTTCTAGGACTTCATGAGAAGATGTCTCCTTTGAAATATGTTTAGTTTTCAAAACTTCATTTTCTTTCAAAACATTTTTATACTCTTCGTTGAGCAAATTGAAATCTTTTGATATTTTTGAAAATTTCCTTTTCAGTTCTCTATATCCTACTGAAAGAGTTGAAGAGTTGGCAAGCAGATCATTATAGGCTTCTTGTAGGGAGATTAAGTTGTCGAAGTTTACCTCTTCATCTTGCTCATTGTCTGAGCTATCAGAGCTTGTTCCTGCCATGAAACACAGGTTGGCTTCTTCTTCTCCTTCTTCATCTGATGAAGATAGGTCCATGTCTTCCCAGGTAGCCATGAGACCCTTTTTCTTGGAGAATGTCCTCTTTTTGTTTTTCTGTAAACTGGGACATTCAGCTCTGAAATGTCCAGGCTTCTTGCATTCATAGCATACTGAAGGAATTTTTTCTTTTGGAGTTTTGTTGAATTTCTTTGTGAAGTTTTGGGCTCTTGATCCTCCTTTCTTCCTCCACATAGCCTGAATTTTCCTTGAGATGAAGGATATCTCATCCTCATCAGAATTGTCTTTCTCAGATTCTTCCTCAGAGGTTTCTTCTACGTTTAGCGCTTTGGACGCTAATCCTCTGGATGGTCGTTGGACGCTTAAAGCGATGGACTTCTTCTTCTGTCATTCGTCTTGCTTTAGCTCCAGTTCGTGTACTTTAAGAGTTTCAAGTAACTCTTCTATTGAGAGTGTCGTTAGATCTGTGGAAGCTCTTAAAGCTGTAACCTGCGGTCTCCATTGCCTAGGCAAACTTCTCAAAATTTTGTCAATATGATCATAATTATCATAGGTTTTGCCTAAGGACCTTGGTTGTTTGTTATGGTTTGAAATCTACCAAACATTAGTTCAATAGTTTCATTTTCTTCCATAGTAAATAGTTCATATTGTCTTACGAGCAAGCTTAATTTTAACCTCTTTACTTGTGAGGTGCCTTCGTAAGCAAGAGACTAGGGTGTCCCACATTTTCTTGGCACTTTTTAGACTGTGTACCTTTTCATATTCAGATTCAGATAAGGCACACATCATAGCATTTCTAGCTTTTGAGTTTAAAAGATACCTCTAGTTTGTGAGATTCTATCCATTGACTTCTTGGAGTTCCATTCCATCATGATCAAGGGGCAGGTAGTCGCTAGTTTCTACTACGTCCCACATGTCTATGTGACATGCATCAAAGAATGCTATCATTCTTTGCTTCCAGTAATCATAGTTCTGCCCTTTGAAAAGAGGTGGTCTGTTAATAGCTTGTCCTTCGTTTTCCATGAGAGATCAGATCGTTTTTACCTTCTGTAGTGTTAGATGCTCAACCCCAAGAGGCTGAGCTCTGATACCAATTGAAATAAGAAAAAGCGCACAAGAAGGGGGGGTTGAATTGTGCGTTTAAAAAACTTTTCGAA
Source organism: Spatholobus suberectus (assembly GCA_004329165.1). Taxonomy (NCBI): domain Eukaryota; kingdom Viridiplantae; phylum Streptophyta; class Magnoliopsida; order Fabales; family Fabaceae; genus Spatholobus; species Spatholobus suberectus. Next base: position 54,900,478 of record CM014734.1, on the reverse strand, counting down.
AAAGGTAGATCAGTCTAAACAAAACTCTTTTAAGCGTAGGGATAGAGAGAAGAAAACACAGAAAGCTTTATACTGGTTCACTCAACCTGAGCTACGTCCAGTCCCTTCACCCAGAAGGTTTATACTAACCAATCTTTGGTTACAAGTATTGTTCGTGGCCTCTTCAGGCTTTACAACACAATCTACCCAGATTGCTTAACCCAAGTATTCTTTTCACACTAAGCCTCTCCAGGCTTTCACAACGCTAAAAAAATGAGGAAGGATCGACTCACGTAGTGAGGATTTTAAAACTTAGACTCAGGATCACTTTGAGAATTATTACAAACAAAATGACTATCGTCCACTGGACGCTCTTGACAGGATATCACAGAAGAAAGTATATGTTGTTGTTTCAAACAAAAGTCCACCTATCTTAGTTCTCTATTTTGCTTTATGTTGATGCGCGTATATATACGATCTTCAGGAAAGAGATCTGTTACAGATATCTTGTCTCTTCACGTGATGAGGCGCGTGCAGACTGTCTTTTTAGAAAAGTCAGGTGTGGCAGTTGAAGACTTACACTACAAGAGAAGTTTCAGGGCTGTGCTGACAGTCTGTTTTTCTTCATCTGTCTTGTCGGCTTGATAAGTTGACTTGCTTTACCCATTCTGCTGTGCTTTTGTACTGACTTGATATTGATGTTTCAAACCGTTTTGAACGTTAACTTATTGGAGTGGTACTGTGTAGGTTTCAAGGCGGATAGACATGATTGATGTTCATAATGAAAAACTCAGTCGTTTGAATATATGAATACTGGAGATTTAGACGATTACCTTCGGTCTGTTCATCTGGATGATCTTTGATCGCATCTACTGGACGGTCTTCAAAGTGTCCATTGGACGGTCATTGTTGCATCAGCTGGATGGTCCTTCTTGGCGAGTCTTCGTCTTTCACTGTGATAGGGTTAGTTTATACACACAAATATAAACATTAATAAGCTTTGTTATCTTCAAAACATTGAGGGTTTAGACGCTTCTACGTCTTTGGTTCCAACAACCCTAACTGATGTCTAGGATAAATGACAATGTATGAGCCTTATAATCAATAGGAATGTTAAGGACTACATGATCCTAGGGTGGATTGAAGAAACCAATCATTGGGTCAACTTGATCCTCCATGTCATCATTTTTTAGGGGTGGTGGAGGTGGTATAGTATCAACACAAACATGTCTGGGTGGTGGTAGCGTAGTTAACAAAATAGGTAATGTCATTGTAGCAACTGGTATATATACATCAAGGAATGGAGACAATAAGCTAATAGTGAGAAATCCTCTAAACATATTGAGCCCAGAGGCTAGGTCATAGACCTAATCCCCTTATGGATATACTATAGGAATACATTCATCAATATCAACATTTGTGCCATCTTGTATTGTCACATGAACACATACAAAGAAAAGAAAGAAAATGGAAAAGGAGTGAGGTGATTGAATTCTTAAATCACTTTCACATAAGGCTTGTAAGATTACCTACGACAATCCTACATCAAATTTACTAAGTATATAATAATGCATGTAGGGGATTCCTAAGGTCTTAACCTAAGTTTCTTGCAATTCTCAAAACTTTAAAATCATATGGATCCATATCTCATTAGATGAACGTCATCGAATAATCTCAATTATTGAGAAATGACTGGGAGTACATATTCTCTCATGGTATGATCATCATCATGATCATCATATTCTCAAGAAAAATGACCCACTAACCAAATCTTGGGGGCATACTCTCTACAAATCCTGATGATGCTAAATAGATAGATGTTAGGGTTATCAAGTTGATTACGTGATTATCCTAGTCTAAAGGGTGCTACCCTTGCCATTGGAACATTCACAACTCGATACCACACCCACTAGACCTTCACAATGGTCGGTGCCTTCATCTCACAGTGTACTAAACTGTCATTCCCCTCTCCACAGAACACATGCACTCATTACAAGTTTATATTAAAAAATATTTTTTATGATTTCAATTAACATAATAGTATATTAAATCGTATACTATTTTAATAGATTTAAAATTTTTAAAATTAAATTTCAATAATTATATATATATATGATTTTATACACACACATATATTATTTTAAATAAAATAATTTATAATTATTTGTAAAAAACTTAACAATTTTTAGAGTGACATTAATATTAATAGCACCAAAATAAAGAATAAATTTAAATAAATTATTAATTTATTAAATCGCATATATTTTTACAAAAATAATAGATTATATTTCTGATTAAAATATAATAAATCAGTTATATTACATTTAATCCAATTAAACCACTATTTAACTAAAATAAATGAATTAAATTATTATTTTAACTATAATAAACCTATTAAATCAGATTTTAAACAATTTTAATCAAATAAATACGGTAAAGTTCTTGTTTAATTATATATCATTGATTAAAAATTCGTTTTAAAAAATAATATCCCAATAATCAACTAAACTAACTGTGTAAAATTAATAGACTTTAGAGTGAATTTTATTTGTTTAAAATTAAAACTCACTTATTAAAATTAAAACTAACCGATTAAAATTACAAATTAACCATTTAAATGTTAACTGAAAATTTCTGATTTTTAACCGATTATTAAAGCAAATAAGCTGATTAAAATTAATAAATCATGATTAACTTCAAATTTAACTGATTAAAACAGAAAAATACCACATAACCATCATAATTTCCATGAAATAATAACAGCACAATGACAATATATCAATGCAAGTAAATAATCTTACATAAAAATACAACTAATGGATTTTGGGGACAAATCCAATCCATGAGAAATGAGAGTAGCAATGGTTGAGTTTGTTGCCTCAAGCTTGATCCTTGCTTGCTCTATGAGAGATAGGAGTGTAGAAAAATGAGAAGAGGAGAAGGGAGAGTATTGTTGTTGGTTACCGTACTGGAGTTGAGAGATGAGAGAAGAATTGGTGAAATTTTTTATTACATAAGTTTAAAATGATTAGGTGGTAAAAATTTGTTGTTATCTAATTAATTTTAATGAAAATTTTTGTTATTATCTGATGACAGTGGCCGAGAGGCTTGAATGATGTGACCTCAGTTGCCTTCATTAAATTTTTACTGGACACAATTTTTTATCTAATTCATGTATCAATTTTTTAAGTAATTTAATTTAATTTGAAATTGTGTGATCTTATCTGTTTTGTTGGCAAATTTTTCGGCAATTACTCCGGCAATGTTGTTGAATCTCATTCATTCATTTAGCATCAGATTTTAAATTTTAATTTGATTATTTTTATTAACACTAATCATTTATTAATTATTTTTAATTCAAAAACCTTATATTTATCAAATTTGACTTTTGTGATCCAAGATTGGGTATTTTGGACTATACAATAGAAAAATAAATGTTTTATTATTATTATTTATTAATTACATAGTTACTTATTAATTTAAATTGATTCAAAAAGTTAATACTTATTCAATTTTGACTTTGATGTTGCAAAAAGGGCTTTTGTATCATACATACACGTCAAGCCCACTTATAAATCAGAAAATAAATTTTTATTAATATTTATTAATTATATAATTATTTATATCTATTTTCATTTAAATTACTAAATAAATCACTTTATTTCATAATAAAATAAAATTTTCAAAAATTTTAATGTTTTAATTCAAAATAAAATTTGTATTAAAAATTATTTTATAGATAATTTTTACATAATTTGTTTAAGTTAAAATGTCTCTAGTTGAACTTTTACGGTCAACCAGGAGCATTTTGTTCATTTCACGTAAGAATCAATAAATTTTCATAAAATTTCTAAAATGATATTTTATTATTTGACTATAAATTATTAATTTGGTCCCTTAATTTGTTTATTTTATTTAATTGGATCCTTCTATTATTAAAATATTCAATTAGGTCCCATAATTTTTAAAACACTTCAATGTTACTCTTTTCGTCCAAACTTTGTTTTCCACTAGAGTAAAATTGAACAAAAAAGGACATCATTTTAGATGAAAAGGGTAATATTGGAGAGTTTTTGAAAGTTATGGGACCCAATTGAACTTTTGTGAAAATTATGAGACCTAATTGAACTTTTTAATAATAGAGAGACCCAAATAAATAAATAAATAAATTAAGGGATCAAATTAGCAATTTAACCTTATTATCCTAAATAATATTCTACGCTTAAAATTTTATTTTTTATACCCTGATAATTATTCTTATTATTTTACCTTAATGCTGTCCTTTTAGGATGTTTTGGGTATTTTTATGTTTGTTTGGCCCTTTCCAGATTAATTATTAAAAATCACAACTGAGTAATACTCATTATTCTGAGTTGAATTGTGTCTCTTAGAATTATAAGATTCTCACTTAGTTGTCCAAAAAAAAAAATATAGAATAAATAATCAAATAATTAAAAAAATAATATGAGGGTGTTAAATGCAAGCCTTGGTAGAAATATGAGACTTCTTCCCCTTTAATGAGGTTGTGGTTCAAGCATCTTCTCAACAACTCATTGTACCTATCCCAAGCCTTATAGAGTTCTTCTCCTTCTTTTTGATAAAAGTTCTTGATCTCTCCCTTGCCTTCAAATAATTACTTTGTGGGAAATATTGAGATAGGAATTGATGCTCTATAGCATCCCACATTGTAATTGTCCTACTCGGTAGGGATTGCAGCCAATTTCTTGCTTGTCCTCAAAGAAAAAGAGAAAAACCTCAACCTAATTACATCAATAGGAAGGCCATTGGTCTTGACTGTATCACATATCTCCAAAAATGCAAGTGTGGGTCTTCATTATCCATCCTAAAAATGCAATGTTTCTAATAAGAGTTAAGAGAGTAGGGTGTAACTCCAAGGTTCCTTTAGTTATTGGAGGCAAGACAATACAAGGTTGCCTCTTACTTGTAGTATTAAACATATCCCCAAGTGTGATCTCTCTTTCAACCATGTCATTAAACTACCTTAGAGAGGTTTGATAGCTATCTTCATTGGACTACTCGAATTTCACCATGGTTGCCTTTTCTTCTCAAACCTTTTAGATTTGTTCAAGCTGTCCTTTAGATTTCAAGGTTAAGGAGTTCAATGGTTTTACCTCACATGCAAAGTTGTCTAAAAGAATCAATAATAACAAAACTGTAAATTATCAAAGAATTGAAAACAAAACAAAAACAAAGTATATATTCACAACTATGAACATATAAATAGGTGTCTACACAATAATTGCCTAATTGAACTAAATTACATTCTAATCTCTGGCAATGACACCATAAAACTTGTTGAGGACTCAATGGTGCTTAAAATACACATATAATTCTCAATTTCAGTCCCTTTTACAACAAATGCACTAGTCTATAAGTAGTAAGACCTGATAAGTAAGATATCATTCTTCTTAAGGATTGGAGTAGGATGACTTAATTCAATTGTTCAACTATTACAAAGGCGAGCAAATTGTGCTATCATGTACACAACTGCCAAAAAATAAATTATAAGAAATTAACTCTAATGTTATGTTTATGATTTTCAAAGGTTTTTGATAGTGATGGTAAAAGTAGTTAGGGATTTGAATCTTGTGTTCATCCCCTATATTTTTCCAAAAATTTAATATAATCCAAATAAGGTTTAGAAGTTCAAATTTCACTTATGTAGATTAAACCCAATTCTTTGGCATAAAATCACTATGATTTAACTCAATGTTCTACTTTCATAGCCGCGTTGAATCAAATTAGGCATTAAGATCGAAATCCATGAGCATACATGTCTTATGAAGTACTATTCCTAGGCTTAACTTAAGACATGGTAATTACACTCAAATTAGAATACATGCAAATGATTCCTTATAATACACACATTTAAGATCAAGCTTAACAATAGGTAATTGTAAGAAGCATTAAAAATAGAGTAGATTACTCTTAAACATAAGGAATTATATTAAATCAAGAGTTAATGTAACACCTTAAAGGGTATTACCGTAACTACGCCTAGATTTCTATGAACGCGAAAACCTTAAAACATAAAAATACTGTGCGAAAGTTGCTTATAAACATAAACAGATTTTTATACAAGAGTGATAAGAAAATACAAACATGACTAATACAATTCAGCTATCGCACAAGGATATCATACAAACATAAGAAAAAAAATACAAAACTTAAACTAAAGCTAACTATGTCCTTCTTACACATGACTCCAAGCTCCATCAGCACACGTCTTCATCTAGTTCCTCAAAAAAGGAAAAACTGAAAGGAATGAGACAAATGTCTCAATGAGTGCTTTAAGGACTCTATGGCTGGGTTAGACTCTTCTACCCGAACAACCTTTATCACTTATCCCTCATGGCTTTACTCTCTCTAGGTCTCTAATAAATCTCTATATCTATTGTCAGATCTATAACTTTCAATTTTCAATACATCCTATTAACTTCCAATTCATTCTTATAACTATTACACTAATTTATTCTCATTATTATCTTAGTATTTCATCTTTACTTATGCCTTTTATCTACAACTTACTCTAGTTAACTAGACATTCTTGTTTAGAATCTACCCTTCTTCGCTTGATACGTAGAGTTGTCCACTACGGTCAAACCTAAAGGTTGTAATACTCTAGGATACTCTTCACATTCACCTTAACACACGATCATATTTCTCTTGCTAAAATCATACTTTCCTAATACTTCGGGTGAGAACTTACCCATTCTCTTTCTTATCCACGACTATTTGAACCCTTATATTACTATTCTAAAATATAACCTCTCATATCCTTAAGGTAGCAAAAACATTTATTCTTACTTAAGGTATAAGCATACTTTACATCTTTCGCCTAGTAGTTAGACACATATATCTCATTCTCTATCAAATAGGAACAACATACATGTGTAGCACGATCATAAACTCATAATATTAACACTTCATCCATTCATATCACAAGACACAATTACAGTTTTAACATATATACCATATAACAATCAGTCATGAACAAAGGAACACAAACTTCAAATAATCATAATATAGCACAATTCAACATATCACACAACAACAAGATGCATATGCATGTCATGTTCCTCAGTCTCTATTTCATGCACATGTAGTACCAATTCTAACTCAAGAAAGTAGTTTAAGAGTACATGCTAGCCATAAGGAAGTGCCATCAGCGTACTGATGCCTTTGACTTAGCAATCTACACTATATTGATATTCTCTAGTGACTAGTTAGAGTTATCCAACTTTCGAAGTACGCCTCAACTCCATGGGATCAGCATGAGTCATTGGGGTTTCCACACTAAGTATAATCACCCCCAAGGCCAGGTTAAACAACTCCTCAGGGCCTCCACCATCCAAATTCATACATACTTCCTACCAGCACAATAATCTCAAATGTTATGATGCATGTCTCATACATACAATGCACACAAGTGTTTCTCTAAACCTTTTATTTACAAACAAGTGAGTCTCATCCTTACCTCTTACAGGCTAAGTCCCTTACAGACGAGATATTACTCAAGTCCATTCTCGCCTCTCATAGGTTAGGTCACTTGTCACAATGATATCAAGTCGTATCATACATCTCATAGCATGATACACACAAGCATAATATCACAAGTCACAATCACCATGCAAGTAAACCAACATTCATAACATCACATACTCACTTCCCTTATCCCATATCATATTCCTATCTCTAAGTAGTCTAATTACTAGTCTCTCAATTTAGTTTTTGATTTCCTAAGCTATTCTTACTACCTTTGTACTCCAAAATCTGCATACTTCACAGCGGACTCAATACGGATATACTTTATGGACCACAGGCATGTTAGATCAACCAATTTTAAACGTTTATTATGGCTTAGTATTTGGATTTATTGAATGTTGCTTTGGCTTAATATTGGTGTTCTAGCTGAGTTTTGCGTGTATGGATTCAATTGGACTTTAATGAAAATCTTAATTAATTTTTGAATTTTTATGGGTCTTGACCTTTCATCCTTTTTTAGGTCATAACTTGGGCTACAAAGATGCATTTAAGGTGATATTGGTGTTTATGGAAGGATGAAAGAAAAATCTACAAATTTCATGAAGAAGTCATGAGCTGATTTAGCTTAGATCATGGACAAACATTGACTCAAAATTGGACACGCTGCTTCCCGCTAACAGCCTAATATAGGTGTGGTATTTTGGGCATATATTGAGTTATACACATTATTTTTAAGTGATTCTAAATCCATTAGTTAGCTAACATCTAGCCATACAATGCTTATGAAGATCATAAATCCTAATTCATTCATCTTCCTACTCGTTTTTGCCCCCTAAGTTAACATTTTCTATTAACAAGGTAAGCATGAACTTGCTCACCACTCAACAATTGCAATATTGCGATTTCCAAGCATGGAGGCTTCTTGAGACCTCCCTAAACTAGCAAAATTCTGTAAGGTCATGTTCATACTATCTTAATGTCTAATTGCCTAACATTCTATTTCAAAATAGGGATTTCTTATCAATTTATGTCATTCTTATTTAAGCCTAATCCTTTCATTCTTTATCCAAAATAGGGAAAACCCTCAAGTTAACAAAAACCCTCACAATAATCTTATTCTACCATCAAACAGTCATATGTTCAACCAATTCACATTAAATTCATCTCAAGGGAAACCAACATAACCACACATTGACACAATACACATGAAGAGCAATAATTACAATTCATACCAAACCCTAACATACAAAAGGCATTACAATCAACCCTCGAGAATCAATCCTAAGGATTCAAGGGTTTGGGGAATTCGCATTCCCCTTCACAAATATAATTAAACACAAATATATACCTAAAAGAATTGGGATCTAGGGTCAATCCCTACCTACGACTATTGTCACACCCATGAGCAAGATAGTCTCACTCCTTCCTTACATTCCTAAACATTAATTCAGTCCTCTAACTCACCAGTCATCCATGATCTCAATAACTATTCAAAACCCCTAATCTTAACAATATAATTAAGATGGGCAAGGAAAGGGAAAATATCATAAATAATGAAGGTAAAGGCTTGGGAAGGGCAGGGGAAAGCACTCACTTGGAGAAGACCGTGAAGATAAGCTTTAAGGCTTGGGTCTCCAATCTCCTTCTCTTCCTTCCTCTTCCTCTCTTCTCTTTTCTTTTCCCTTCTATTTTCTAACGGTTAACCTTAATCTCTCTCTATCTTTCCATTTCATAAAACTTGGTGGTTTGTGGCTTGTTGGGCTTAGTCCTTTATTAGGCCTTAGTTGCTTTCTTTGGGTCCTATTATTTCATTTTCAATAATTTCCAACACTAAGATATTTATAACAATAATAATCCTTATCCTAATAATAATAATAATAATAATAATAATACTAACAATAACAACAACAACAACTAAGATATCCTTTATCAAATAACATAATATTAGAGTCCTAAAAAGGTCTCCTTATGCTTTATTTCTACTACTCAAAATTTTGGCTATTATAGTTAATAAAAAGGAATCCCACAACAATCATCTAACCTTAACTACAAGAGGGTTTAGTAAAGCATGTTGAAAGATAAAATGTACAAGAAAATGATCATAGATCATGGTGAATATACTAAATTTTCAAGCTCTTCTTTCAAGGGTTAAACCTTCAATGGTGGAAATAGAGAGAAAAACTTAAAGATGAGGGTGAGTGAAGGGAGAAACAGTCTTTCAACGCATTCTACCCATGAATGGGCTTTGCAAAGGATTTAAATATTAGTTAGAATGGGCCTAACATGTCAGCAAAACTTGTTATGACCTTTCAAAAAATTACTGCTAGCATCTTACGCTGGCCAGGCTTTTGGACGTTAAGCAAAGAAAATATCTGGCATGTTCCAAGCAGTTACACATTATGTAATATCTTAGATATTGTTCATCCTATGTGAAAATAATGTTCCAACATCTCCATGTATATCTGGCATCTGACATGTTAGCCTACTAGAGAGTTCCAATATTCCAAGCTTATGACCTTACATCTGCTTTCAGTTTTAGTGCCCAATGTTGGGCTTCCAAAAGAGAGGTTGTTGCTTGTCTTTATAGTGTAGGACGCTAATCCAGCATTTCACGCACTTCACTCCCAATTGCATATGTTTTATTTTATTTTCCTACAAAAATGTGAAAAATATTCTCAAAAGTCTATTTATTCACAAACTACTAAAAGTAAACTATTTTTATCAATTTATATATTTTTCTTTTTATATATCTTTTTTTATTGAAATCATGCATATAAATTCATCAAATGTAGATTTATCACATAACTATTGAAAATATCCATTCATCATCATATATATAGACATAAGTCAAAATATAAACAACGGTTCTCGTGACATTATAGCCCATGTACAAAAAGATAAATTGTACCTTAAAAAGGTGAAGAGGTGTGTGCTAATACAGGTGTACCCATTAGTGAGTATATATAAACAAGAAGGAAAGAAAATATATGTATGCTACTCACTCCCTAGTTGGCCACCTCTAGGTACTACACACTATTCTTTAGGAGAATACAGGCAATAAGAAGAAGCAGAATCAAGAGTCCAACGGTCTCTATTCTAGTGACGAGGTCTTAGAGCTTGGAAGAAATGTTGGTATGCCCCCATATATGCAATAGCCTTCATTATCCATATGTACACCCTCCACATCTCCTCTATGGGCCAGCGACGATATAAATGATCGTAATGGTACCTTGGCACCATACCTGTTGGGTAGCCTAATCTACCTGCCATGCCACACTTTGCCGTCCCTGACGACAAAGTCTTAGAACTCAATCGTGAAAGGACATAGCTGAAGATGTCTTACCATCTACTCCTACAATAATGTCACAATCATCACAATTAAACAAATTCACAGACAAACAACGAAAGGATAAGCTTACAAGATTTAATATATGATATATTGCATACATGTCTAACAATAATATTCACACCAAATTGCACATTCACAAAAGCAGATAGTGATAATATACAGTAATTCCTACAAGCATCACATCACTCATTCTCATGCTTGAAGACGGTATAAACTGAGTCATGAAATGAATGCAGACTCGACTCTATGGAATTTTCACCATTTGAGCGTTCAACATATATATGTCCCTTTGGGGTCAAATGAAAAATTCTCTAAGTTTGGAAGAATTACAAAGTTCTTGAGAAAGATGAATAACTCTGTCAAAAGAGTAGAAGATCAAATGTAGAGTAGTTGGATTCAAAGCATTCAAGTGTCAAAGTCACTAGAATATAGTTTTTGAGAAAATCAAAGATGGAGACGATCGAAAAAAGCGATTCTTTGAATCTGCATCAAAAGCACGCTTGAAATAATGTTCTAAGCAATTGGGAGCAATTGTCTGAAGTAGTGAGAATGGACAAATGTCAGCATCTTAGATAGGAATAAATTAGTTATTATACACATGTCAAAATCGTATAATTCAACTATTAATGTAGTTTGCCTATAAATAAGAGACTGTGTAGCCATTTTTCTTTTTGGTTGAAACATTTTACACATTCCTGTAATACCACACACGCCTCACTCATATAGTTATCGGTTTCAAGGATTTTGTGTATGTTCTCACCCATCTTTTAATGCAATTTCATTTTCATTTCATTTGTGTTTAATTTTATTTACTGCTTTTGTCTACTTCTCCGTAAATTTCTTCTCAAAACTCTTACTTATTCACTTCATAATCTCCATTTCTTCTCCAAACTTAACGTTTTACTTCTGAATCACCAATTCTTCTCTAAACTCTATCTTTTCACTTCTTAACCCTAGTTTTTCTCGAAACTTAACTATTTCACTTCTTAAGCATCATTTCTTCTCCAAACCTTACACTTTTTATTTTAGAAGTTTAGTTCTTTGTAATATTTTCGAATATTTGGAAATGTTGGTGTTAGATTCAATATAAATGTGTTTCATTTGAATTTACTTATATGTTGGTATCTGTAAATCACCAAACTTATTTAAACTTCAATTCGAGTAATTTGTATCAATAATAACATTAAAATTGAAGTCGTAATCAAAATTCAACACTTCTTAAGTTGAAACTATACGTTGCTTGTTCAAATAAAAAGAACTTACAAAGATTTTTTCGATTCTAAGTCCCATTAGTTTAAAATCTTATTTGTTAGAATTATTGTGAGAAGTTATCTTTCAAGAGTTACAATCAATTAAATTCTTAAAACGAATTTCCACTAATAACAGTCCTTTAACATGGGACCTCGTAGATCCAAAGGTAGAAAGTACTATAAACCATTGGGGGACACCGTTAATTAATTTATAAAAATGATGGAGTGGTTTGTCGAGATAGATAAATGTAGGTAATGGCTCAACGCAACACAAGGCATACATTGACCTTGATATCAATGTGTATTGTGCCAATCTACCTATCCTTAAGGTCCATTGACAGTTACCACGCTAACCTTTCTAACACTAGGTTGAGGCTTCTCATCAACCCATCATCTTACGTGCCAGCTTGCACCACAACTACAACTGTGGACTCATGCAAGTCCAACAACAACCAATGCTTTGTTATTTAAGTTTTCTTTTGATTTAACATTACACTGTAAAGGTTCCACAACTACCTTTATAAACAAGGCATAGAGGTCCTAAAAACCAACCTTTTCCTAGTAAGGTCCCCATTGGGCAACCACTACTAAACAACATGATTGCTCCTTAACATTCAACGCTTATGTCAAATCAGAATAACATACATTATAATTTTTATGAATAAATTTAAATAAGTTCCACTTGAATCTTTTAGAAAATTTTAAATTAAATTTTGATTATACTTTTATCCCATAATTCTTTAAAAATAAATTTTAATAATAAATTGCAAGAAGCATGAATTCATCGAAATGCCCTTACTTCCTCCAAAAAGCCATTTAAGCTTAGAGATCACTTTTAAACACTTAGGATTTTTTTCTAAAATTTTCCAACCTATTTTGAAGTGAAATCATTGAATTTAGTTAAAAATCATTTAGAAAAAAGAAAAAACATAAGGCTAAAAACTTCCCTGTTTCAGAACTAGTTTCAAACATAATTTCGAACACTTAAACAATTTTTGTTGGAAACAAACCATATACCATTTTCAAGATTTAAATGTCTATTTTCAAAAAAAAGCACATTTTCAAACCAATTTTTAACATATCAAATGGATGAATTAAAAAGCACATGACCCATCATTTTAAATTTCTTTAAGTATAGTTTTAACCATATATTTTTGTTTTCTCAAAAGATTTATACAAAATCAAAAATTTGAAAAACAAGCCACTGTGGTCAATCACATTTCCAGTATGCTAGATTCAACTTCAAACTCGTTTTGAAAACTCATTTCTTAACTTTTAAGGATGCTTCTTGTGCTCGTTTCATAGCCCATTAAGTATATTTTTCAACAAAACAAACAAGCTCAAATCTATCAAGCACACAAAAAGATACCACAAAAAATGGGACATGTTCATGTGAAAAATCAACAAATAGTAAGCACAACATAACATGCTTTTGCACATTTCCAGCAAATCACCACATTTCAACCAACAACCATCATAAACACTTCTTCAACCAACAATTTGACATAAAAGTAGAAGAGATCAAGTAAGCTTTCCTTACCTAGCTTAAGTACAAGTAAGAAGTAAAGAGGATTTGAGAGAAGGAGGAGGTGATGAAGCTTTTAGAGCTTATTGCCTAAGCTTGAAAAAAACAAACCATCATCAACCAAAGGGGATTTTTTCCCATAAAAAAAATGAACAAGAGTTAAAACCAATGTTAGATGGAACAATGAAGGAATAGAAGGAAAGAATGGAGAATGGAAAAGAGAATAAAGAAAAGGTTTGAGAAACCTTACCAAAGCTTAAAACTTGGTCTTGAAATGGATGCATTTTGCCTAAGTTAGAAGACACCAATACTTATAGAGCTCTTCTGAGTGAGTTAGGAAAATGAAAATCAAAGTATAGGAAAGGAGAGGGCATTTGGTTAGACTTAGAGGGGTAAAAGAGGTGGGTTTGTGATGTAAATTTACTAGTTTGGTCACACTTAGCAATGGCATAGTTAAGGCAATCAATTAATTCACAAAATGGATTAAATTTGGCTTAATTTAAGTGGTTAAAAATTTGAAAATATCTTCCCAAAAACTAGCACACATTGGATGACCATGAGAGGGAAACCATGGGCAAATATGGTTTTTTGGTACAATTTTTAGTACAAGGGTAAGACATAGGTAAGAGTAAAAGTAACAAAGATATTATACATGTAATTAGGGTAATTTAGTTCAATCTCAACTAGACAATTAGGAACAAACTTTGCTTTGGTTTTGAAGAGTGTGAGGGATGTCTTTGTGCTTAGAGTAGCTTAGGGAAAATTTTGTTTTAATTTGATGGTAAGTTGTGACACAATTAAAGCTTAGGAATTTCTTGAGAAAATAATGAATTCAACAAACTTGATCAAATAGTTTTTTTGTGTTAGGTCTTCATTTAATAAGTACATGACTCATTTAAATGCCTTAGGATATCTTTGGAATATTTCTATAAGGTTTAGGAATTTCTTGAAAATTGTGTGAAGAACCGGATTAAAATAAAATTTATTTTAATCAATGATGTCAAAAAAGTTGGAAATTAAAGAGGAGGAATGCTGTCATGGCAAAAACCATTGTCCTAAAAGAAAATTCTAGTGGGCCTTTGGTGCAATCCAATTTTCAGTTTGCTCCCCAAGGTTTACATAGCAGCGTGTTTAAACTCGTTCACTCAAGGATAAACACGTTAGAGCCTCACAAACAATGCCTAGAAGAACATAGAGCAGAAAAAAAATTATACAGGAAGGAAAAAGAGAAACTTTGAAAGGTAGAGAAATGTTCTCTTGGTGTGTCAAAACTCTTGTTGTCACCCTTTATATAGTGCAAGAGAAATCAGGTTGTTGGCAACACATTAAGAATGACTTTTAATTCTTTAGAAAAATGTATGAAAAAAAATTGAATGGCTATTAAAGCCTTTAAAAAAAAAGCAACGTATAACACCAATGGTAAAAACATTCTATAACCACTAAATAAAAAAAAACTGAACGTTTGAATTCAAATGGAAAGAATAAAAAACACTTAATTGACATTAATTCTATAAAAAAATTTAAAATTTCTTACAAGCCTTAATTATAATTAATATTAATTAATTACAATTAATTTCTCAAGGTACTTTATTGTTTGTTCACTTTTATAGTGAAGTCTTATCCTGTTAACTTACAATACAGTCTTAGTTTCTAATAGAATTCTCTACAAAAATTTAAGCAGAAAAATCACACATTAATTAAATTAAGTTTTTCGTAGGAATAAATTTAATTTCCTTTATTACTTATATTTAATCACTTAATCATAGATTAAGATAAACAATAGTGTTACATAAACACCCAATTTTGTCTATATAAATAAAATAAAATATAGAAGAATGGAGAAAAAGAAAAGGGAAACTTCTAGTTAAAAATAGAGGTTATTGTGTCTTTTCTTTTTATGTTAGGAAACATAAAATGATGAAGTCATAACTTGAGTTATATTTATCCTATTCAGGTGATTTTTGGGTCAATGGAAAACTACAAAAAAAAAAATACGTAGCTTTTATTTCTCCTTTGCACTTGCAAATATGTAGGAGCAAAGGTTACACCTTATCAGACTAAAAGATATTTTTAAATATACTCTTTCCCAAAATTCCTCCTATAAATAGTTTTAAAATAAATTAAATAAATAAATTTTAAGAATAAACAGGTTTTAATAATTTTACAAACAATAGAGGAAGACAATCATTATATTTACACATTAGGTTAAGGATACTCGTTTTTGATAACAAACGTTATAAGATGTTAATATTTTTGGTATACATAATCAACTTCCAAATCCAATTTCCAGTTTAAAACCATATCTTTTTGAATCTTTCCAAATATTTTTCCTAATAAAATAAATTTTTATAATAACTCTCATTTTTTAAGTTTTTCGTGGTCTTGTCACGATTCCAGTTACGACAATATCCTTACCATTGGCCACTTATACATGCATATCAAGATCCTTTATTCACATTTAATTTTAGCTAATTCGAACATGGTTTCCCATTATGCATGTTGGGCAATTTTATACCATTGTTCTTAAATTCATTATGAATTTTAAGTGCTAACTAGATAGTAATCTTGGCGATAAATTATTTACTCTGGTGATGCTCAAAATCTCAGCACATATTTTATCCCAAAACTACATTTTTTTTTCCAATTAATTTCTTTATTATTCCATATCTGATTGGTATTTGGATTTGAAATTCCAGATTCTGTCCGTTTTATAGACTGCATATTATTTATGTTTATTTAGTTAATGAAAATCAAATCTTAGAGTTTTGTTTAAATTTGGGTATATATTTGGGTTGAAAATTATTTACTATTTTAAATATATTTTTGATTAAATTTTCTTTAAAATTATAAAGTTATTTTTTCTCATTTATATTAAGATTTTTTCTGCAATCTTTCCTTGCAATCTTATACTCCATTAGTGAGCACATATAATATTTTTTTGAGTAATACACTGACACCCCCTAAAATTTTTGAAATTGCACAAAATCTCTCTATTTTTTTAATGTTTACAACAACCTCTCTTATAAGTTATAAGGGTATACAGTGTAATGTTTTTCAAACAATTAAGGGGTTAATGTAATATATAAGAAGTGTTAGTGTAATGTTTTTCGAACAATTAAGTGAGTTAGTGTAAGAGTAAAAAAAGGAAGAATATCAGATAAAATTTGACGAAATCTCAAGGATTGTTAGTATAATTTACTTTATTTGTTTTGTTTGAGACTTATAATCTAAAAGTCATATTAGTCCTAATTAATTTTATTCGAGTTCTAGACTCTTTTAGGAGAATAAACACATAGAATTTAATATAGAATTTTTCTTCCTTTCTTTTTTTGACTAGTACAAATTATATTTAATCTCTCTCTCTCTCTCTCTCTCTCTATATATATATATATATATATTGAACTTGGACTTAAATGCAGATTAGTTCAAAAAGAATGGTAAACACCATTTGAACAAATTTGAATATCAACCCGTGCATATCTTCACTCAATCACAATGGAAGCGTAGGACACACGACCTACATATCCATTAACCTACAAAAGTACATAAAAAAAAAAATCAATTACACAACTCAAACTCAACACTAAAGTAAAGAACCATAATGCAACAACTACTACCAGTATGTAGGGGTAGAAATAGGCTAGGCTAGGCTAGGCTTTGCTAGGCCTAAGCTTGGCCTCGATTAAAATTTTATGGCCTAAGTCCTGACCTATTTACTTGTCATAGGCTTTTTTAAAGGCCTAGCCTAACCTACATAAAAGTCTGACCTAACCTTACGAGTCTGTTTAAGAGTATACTTTGTGATAATTTAACACCATGATAAAGGTATGATAATTTATTTAAAACATATTTTGCAATAAATATATAAAAAAGATAAATATTTAAAAGCATATAAGCTCGAGTCTTTATGTAGGTCAACATGCTTATCATTTAAAAAGATAAATAAATATATAATATTAATACATTATAACAAATTTAATACAATAATAATAATATTGACAATAAATATTTGTTTATGTTTATTTAAATAGGCTGGCCTATTAGATCTAAAAGGCTTTTTAAATGGCCTAGACTTAGTCTTTTTAACTAAACAAGCTTTAATAAAAGCTTTGGTCTGATCTATTTTCGAAAAAACTCTAGTCTGTCCTGGACTTAATATAGGCTAAGCCATAGGTCCTGTCAAGAGATCTGACTTATTTTCATCCCTATCAGTATGGCAAGTAGAATACAACGCAACCGTAAAACTTGAACCTTCTTTAAGCGAATCTTTTGTTCTTTTACATTTCCTTTCTTAATGCCTTGTTTCCCCCTCGGCATTAATTCCACACCTTGATTGCAACAGGTGGGGATCATACTAGGTAAAGAAGTCGCAGCAATGTGGAGAAATCATACTTTCCACAACCAAAAAACTTCCGATTATGGTTCCTTTCGGTCCACAAGGTTTTGTTGTAAACAAGGAATCCAACACTTGAAACTTTTTCTAAATTAATTGAAGCTCAATACTCCCTGACCTAGGAATAATGTTCTTTTTTTTGTAATCACCGTAATTAATTAAGGTCTTTAACTTTCTGATAATATCCCCCACAAACTTCGATCTTTTGAATAGCTATAGAATTAATCACTTGTCTGAGACTTAGTCACACTTAAAAATTCTTACCCATTCCCAAAGATCTAGAAACAATATTGTTTTAGTAAATATATTTTGTTAAGGGTGGAATGTGATGTATGATTTTCTTTGATTCATTTAAGGTGAATAAATATATAGAATACGAAAGTAAATGTGCAGTCACTGTTAGTAGTTTAAGTAAACACACCTTTTCCTTCTCACTTTGCACATTTGTATACGTTAGATGGGTTAAATTTGATTTTATACATGGGTCAGAGTACATTAATTGTACTTTAGTAAAATTTGTCACGTTTGATGAAAAACGTAAGAAAACTATGTGACAAGATTGATGCATTTTCAAAGCAGAAGTATTGGGTAGCTTAGTGGTCCTCCTAGTTAGGTCTCGTAGGTTGTCTTGCTCTCGTGCATTGTGGATGGAGCTCGTGGGAATATTAGGATTCAGAAAATTAATTTTTAAGATATTTATGGGTTTTGGAAGATGATGCTCACGTACCTCTTATGTAATTGGCTTAATTTACTTCCAAGAATGCCTCATACACCACGTGGTGTCTATAAGTGCAAACGTTTTAGTGTGTTTGATTTGTAGTTATTACAACTTTTAGACATCAATGAAAGCTTGTGTCTTATTGCATTGGGTCAAACGTCATTCTGGGCATTTCAAATGTAAAAATAAACACACTATTAACAAATTTCAGTCCAAATTTAAACCGGACATTAACATTTTGGAATTATGTGTATATATGAAAGTTGGAAGGCACACATAATCTCAAGACCAAAATACACGCATCAAATAAAATTGAAGAGTCTTGATGAACTTTTCTTAAAATTTAAAACCAAATATCGATTTCAAAAAGTGGCTCAATTGACATGATCATGTGCCTCGTACACTTACATCACATCAATATGAATAAATCAATAGGAGTAAGGGACTTTTTTCCAGGATGAACAATATTGTGTTGCGCTTTGGTCCCAATGTGACGATGGCCTCAAAGCTATTACTTAAAACAGGCTGATTTTATCTTTACATATTTAATTTTATATATATATATATATATATATATAAATTGAATAAGAATTTAATTACAAGAGTAATTTTAAAATACATGTAAATTATATTAATTTTTAAATATTTTATTAAAGTGCACTACACTTTTCTTCAAATAAAAAAGTTAGAGTAATAAAAACCTGAGTGGGGCAGCAACTTCCATTATACAAGGATTTTTAATTTTGATTCATTAATTGTAACTGTAGAATTTTTACGTCTTCATCTAAATAATTGTCATATTATGAACATCATGATTATGTTAGCTACGAGTTTCAACTTTTGAAATTAATAATGCGATAACACATAACTAGCTGGATAGAAGTATGAATAATTTTACAGTGATAATATATTAAAATTAGGTTCTTTAGACAATAATATGATTGTTTATTTTTATCATAAAAAGTTTAGATTAGAAAAAGGCACGTCCCCTTGCAAGGTCAAGGAAGACCACCAACTTCAGCGAGAATTTATAGCAGAGTTTACATATTGTCTACCAACAGGAAAAATTTAAGAATCAAACCCAAATCACAATTAGTGTGAGCAGAAGACTCGACCGGATATATTAACTCCTGTTGGATAGATTGTGATTTATTAAACTTAAGATAGTTTGATTTTGATACATGCTAGTGTTAATATTTAGCCTTTGCAACCGCAAGGCAACTGAGGCGGTAACCTTAGGTTCTAATTAAATTATTTTCATATATTTTTATAATCAGGTAATAAATTTTATTATGATATGATATATTATTTTTGTTAGTAAAATTATGCAATTATAAGATGCATTTAAATGTAATTTTATTATTTATTTAAAAAATTTAAGAAAAATAATTTTATATCTATTTTAGATTCTAGGTTTAAATATGTTTTTTGTCTCTTAAATTTGAGAAAAATTCGTTTTTAGTCCCCCAAATTTAAAAGTGATTTTTTAGTCCCTTTAATTTAAAAAAAGCTGTTTTTAGTCCTTAAGAACCACCTACAGTATCATTGATAGGACTAGATGGAGTCAGCTATGCAGCATCAGTGGAGTTCAATGTGATGTTTTTACTGACAGAGACATTACTGGGTGGGTTTTGTATAACAAATTCACTAACTTTGTTTGGATAAAAGGACTAAAACATGTTTTTTTTTCTTCAAATTACAGGAACTAAAAAGATCACTTTTAAATTTGGGAGACTAAAAACGGATTTATCCCAAATTTGAGGGACTAAAAACATATTTAAGCCTAGATTCTATCTCCCCCAATAGATATTACAGCAAAAAAAGGACTAAAAGCAAATAATAACAAATTAAAAATAAAAGGTGTTATATTTTGCAAAGATGTAATGATACAGACTTAAAAAACTTATTATATTTGCAGTGATTAAAAAACAAAATTTACTATATCTTTTCTAAGGACATAAAAATAAAACTTATATTTATAAAAATATAAAGCATACAATAGATTCAGGCATGAATTAAAATAGATAACAACAAATATTATAGAGATAAAAATAATTTATAAATAGTAAAAATAAAAATAATATGTTTACAGCCACTTAAACATATTTAAACTAATAATTTATGCCTTTCAATCTGAATTATATCGATTATATTTTTAAACTAATAAAAATAATTATATTGATTTTTTAATTGGCCATCGATTATTCACTGTCACAATAATGACGAACCTGTACATGATATGATTTTTGAAATTTACTGACAAAAGTTAAATAATTAACCATATAAAATATAGCATATATGATAGCAATGGAAATCATTTAAAAAGGTATTTGATTCATATAGTTCACCACACTCATAGTGAATTACGACACTGAAAAACTAAATCAAATTTTAAGGTGTGAGCTCAACTTATATAAACAACTAGTTAGTTACCCGTATATTTGCATGGGTCACGTTCGTCTTTGTGCATGTTCTAAAACGATTTATGTATACAATTATTTGTTTAAAAATAAACTATAGAACATATGAGATAGAACCAAACATTTTGACTAAAACCAAATAATAAGAGAAATCTATTTATATTTTTAAATTTTAAAAAATTAACATGATAGAAAATGAAATGAAATTTCAAAAATAGTACTTATATATTTAATTAATTACTTTTTTATCTCATAATATATCATTATAAAAATTTATTGTAAGAATAAAATGCAATGTAATGTAATTGATATAATATTATCTCATATTTAAATTGAATACATTTCAACTTTGCAATAACAGAAAATTGAATAATACATTAACAATGCTTGCAAATTGATGCTTACAAAATAGGAATGAGTTTAATAATAATAAAAAATATTGTTTAATTTGGTTGGCGAGACAAAACCAAACATTAGAACAATATAGCAGAAATCTACTTATATTCACAAATATCAGAATTATTTTTTAATTCTTTATAATTTCTAATTTTATTATATCTACCGTACACTATAAGTCTATAATTATGAAAGAATTGCTAAAAATATATAATATAAAAATCTAGTAAATCTAATGCATTGAATCATAGTTATTGGAAAATTTGTTGAGTATCTATCATTTTATAGATTCATAAAGCATGTAACATTCAAGGTTAAACTAAACTCTAAAATAAAAGAGGATTACTACCACTATCAGTATCAATAGTTAAGTCATTGCTTTTATTGCTTTCTTTGATATTATCAAGACATACCTTTAACCAATAATAGCTCCTAAAGCCAACAAAAATTGCAAAACCACACATCTTTGGTAGCCTAGTCCCTTAGAAACATCTTTATTCCGTATGAAATTCCTACTCGTTAATGTAAGCAATTTCAAATGGTTTGCAAGTTCAAATCTAATAGAGATGCATCTTGCTTATACTAATTGAAATATATTCACTTTGAAAACTATGCACTTCCACCTAATAGGTTACAATAAATTTCATGTTTTTTAAAGCATTTTATAAATCTCCTGAAATTAAGAGAACATAGTGATATCATCAATTATGATATATCATCGGCATACAATAGACATTCCAAGAAAACAATTTGTACATAAGATACATGAGTCAACCAAGATAGTTGCAGAGAAAAATTAGTGGTAAAGTGAAATACTCCAATAGATAATTTAATTAAGAATATTCAATTTTAGATGAATGAAATATAATTTATACGAGTTACTTACCTTAACTGTTTGGTTTATTTCTTTGCAATTGATATGTTTTTTTAGAATATTTCAATTACATATATGGCAAGCATAATTGTAGGTTCAATTATTAAATTTATATTTTAATTTTTTTGAGTATGTATTTTGATTTTTTTAATTTCCATAAGATATAGATTTTCAATAATGCAAAAATTATTTTCTTAAAAAATTATATATCATTATTGATGTATTTAACAACAAAAAATAGTTTTATAGTTAATTGATAAAGTTTTATCTCATGGCGTATAATTATTAAGTATAATAAAATAAATAATTTAATTATTTTAAATAATACATGTAATCAAATAACTTCGTTATTTTGTAATTAATAATTTCTTATTATTATATCAAATGTTCACTTGACATTTATTTTCAATTTAATGAAAGACAAAATCAAAATATTTTCATCGGTAGAAAATAAAATATATAAAATACTTTTTAAAACTTTATAATTTGTAGAAGAAAATAAAAAAGAAAATACCATATCAAAAACATATATATTACTAATATTAATGGGTACAAATATATAATTAAGGAGTAACATTATTTTCTACACAATAGTTAAAAACGCGAATCACTTACATGATAAAAAAAAATATTGACAATCACTATAAATAAGACAATGCACGTTAGCATGATGCTCTTTTTATATTAATGAAATTAAGATTAAAAAGATTATAGCTAGCAAAAGTTAACCGTTGTCAATGTTTTGTGCAAACTTGAATGAAGAATAAATTAAACTAATATTTAAATGATAATATTTTAAACATTCGTTCTTTCGGTGAACATATTAAACTATTTTTCATTTAAAAAAGATTTTGATATTTTTTAAATGTTTTATTTCTTGTATGTTCGTGTATGAATCCATATTTAAAATTAATAAATTTTAATTCCCAACTACTTCGTATATTTATACTGTACATATTTTTACATGTATACCTATATGGAATATATTATAATATATCATAAATATTTAATATAAGATACAAATAAATATGTACAATGAGGATGTATTATTTATCTTTTCTATGACAATCTATCTTTATTATATGTTTGCTTCAAAGTTTTCTAATCTCTAATGCAAGAATTAAGAGCACTGAAATTTGCAAGAAAATATATTCCTTGCTGCCAATGCTGCAGTTTAATTCAATTCTTAGAACAAAAATCAATTAGTCCATTCTTTTAGGAAGTGAACCTTCATAAGGTACGGGAAATTAAGGTGCGTTTCTTTGATTAGAAGTACACAGTATGCATTCAATCAAGTTCACCAAAATGATTATACATGTACTATATCCCTCTCTTAACCTTTTTTCACGCATGAGCCCATGACAAATGCAAGTGAAATCTGATGACAATTCTTTCCCGGAACTTAAGATGCATAGCAAGTAGTTATGTTATTTATAGGAGGACAATGTACTCAATTAACATTTCACCCCCTCCAAAAACAATAGTGTGTGTAAGAAGACCATCCTTCAACACCTAAAAATAGTTCCAAAAAATGATTTCAGAAAGCATTTCCAAAGCAAAAATATATATAATACAGAACCGGTGTTAAGTAGAATTACTTACTGTGCACTAACTCCCCAAAAGTAGTAGGCATAACTCCTGTGTCTAAAGTGGTTTCGCTCTTTAAATGCTACGAATATCAATAACCATTATGTATATCAAACTAGGACATATTTGATTCAATAATATTTTTAAATATAAAAGGATTGGATCAATAAAACAGAAACAAGGAGAGCACCAAAAAAACATAATTGTAGGACCAAAAAAAGCAACAGTAACAAAAGCATAAACTCTTGCTTCAGTAGGTGCTACCCCTCCTAATGAATCTTCCCTCTATGAAAATGAGAATTCTAGTTGACAATTCTAAATTGATGACCTGACATAAGTTGAAAGGGAAAAAAAATCATGACCATGTAAGTGTTGTATGCAAACTCAGAGCCAAGATAAATCAAAATACTCCAGTCACCTTTTAGGAACCTAGTTTGTCACCTCAAATACATCTCTATAGCCCAAGTTATGACTCAAAAAAGGACAAAAGGTCAAAACCAATAAAAATCCAAAAATTAAATAAGATTTCTATTAAAGTCCAATTGAATCTAAATATGCAAAACTCAACTAGGACATCAATATTAAGCCTATAAACATTCAATTAATCCAAATATCAAGCCATAATAAGCATTTAAAATTGCTTTACTTGTATGGTGATTGTGACTTGTAACATTATGCTATGAAATGTATGATATGACTTGATATTATTGTGACGGGTGACCTAGCCTATGAGAGGCAAGAATGGGCTCAGGTGATATCTCATCTGTGAGGGACCTAGCCTGTGAAAAGTGAGGATGGAACTCACTTATTTGTAGATAAAAGGTCTAGAGGGACACTTGTGTGCATTAATGTGTGAGACATGCATCATAACATTTAAGATGATTGTGTTGGCAGAAAGTATATATGAATTTGGATGGTGGAGGCCCTGAGGGGTTGTTTAACCCGACCTTGGGGTGATTATACCTGGTGTGGAAACCCCAATGACTCATGTTGATCTTATGGAGTCGAGGCATACTTCAAAAGCTGGGTAACCCTAACTAGTTACTAGAGAATATCAATATAGTGTAAAGTGCTAAGTCAAAGGCATTAGTACGCTAATGGCGCTTCGTTATGGCTAGCATGTCCTCCTAGACTACTTTCTTGAGTTAGAATTCGTATCACATGTGCATGAAGTAGAGATTGAGGAACATGGCATGCATATGCATCTTATTTTAGTGTGATATGTTAAATCATAACATATTGTGATTATGTGAAGTTTGTATGCCTTTATTCATGACTGATTGTTATACTGTATATATGATAAACTATAATTGCGTTTTGTGATATGAATGGATGAAGTGTTGAGATTATGAGTAAGTGATCATATTACACATGTGTGTTGTCCCTAGTCTGATAGAGAATGAGACAGTGTGCCCAACTTCTAGGCGTAAAACGTAAAGTATGTTTGTATCTTAAGTAAGGATAGATGTTTTAATTAGGAATTCTTTTGCTATCTTAAGGATATGTGAGATGTTATACTCTAGAATAGTGTCATAAGGGTTTTGATAAATTGTGAATAAGAAAGAGGAAAGGTAAGTTCCTACTCAATGTATTAGGAAAGTATGATTGTAGCAAGAGAAATATAATTGTGTAGGTTAAGGTGAATGTTAAGAGTATCCTAGAGTATTACTAGCCTTAGGTTTGACCATAGTGGATAACTTTAAGTATGAAGCGAAGAAAGGTAAACTCTAAATAAGAATATTTAGTTAGCTAGAGTAAGTTGTAGATAAAAAGCGTTAGTAGAGATGAAATACTAAAGAATAAATCAGTGTAATAGTTGTAAGAATGAATTGGGAGTTAATAGGAGCCATTGACAATTGTAAGTTATAGGTCTGACCATAAGCACAAAGATTTGTTAGAGACCTAGAGAGAGTGAAGCCACGAGGGATAAATGACAAAGGTTGTTCAATTAGAAAAGTCTAACCCAGCCATAGAGTCTTTAGAGCACTCACTGAGACTTTTGTCTCATTTCTTTAAGTTTCCTTTCTTTCAAGAACCGGATGAAGACTTGTGCTGATGGAGCTTGAAGTTGCGTGCAAGAAGAACATAGTAGCTTTAGTCTAAGTTTTGTATTTTTATTTCTTATATTTGTACGATGCCCTTGGGTGATGGATGAATTGTATTAGGAGTGTATTTACTTTCTTTATTCCTCTTGTATAAGAATCTGTTTATGTTTATGAGTAGCTTCCGCACAAAGTTTTTATGTTTAAAAGTTTTCACGTTCATAAAAATCTAGGCGTAGTTACGGTAATACCCTTTAGGGTGTTACAATACCACATTAAGCATCATTGAAAAGTTAGTGAAGCCCATTACGACCAGTGTTGGAGTGCCACATGCCATATGATGCGCTAAGCCCTAGGCTTAAAATACAAATAAAATAATTTTTGTTAAAGAGCATTAAGGGCATGATTGTCGCACTAAACGCTAATTGAAAACCTGTAATTATATAGCACTTTTGTGTGTGGGGTGCTAAGCGTCATATTGACACATCAAGTGCCAATTGAGTTCCTAATTGAGTAACTCTTTAGATGTAGAGTGCTAAGTGCCACGATGTCGTGCTAAGTGCTAACTAAATTTTCAAACAAAGGACTCTCTGGATAGAGATCACTAAGCACCACGATGTCGCGCTATGCGCCAACTAGAACCTACAACTAGATGACTAACAATATGTAAAGTGCTAACTACCATGTTGTTATGCTAAGCGTTGAACTTTTTTTGCTTTTAGGAAAATTATTTCTAAATTAAAAACAATTTTTATCCTTAGATAATTATTTTCCCTAAGTTAAGAAGAACTATTTTTTTTTTATAATAGTCACCATAAATTCCAAGTTTAAGTGATTTCATAGATTTATTTAAAATAATACTACAAAACTTTCTATTTTAGAGGAAAGCACAAAAAAACCAAAAAAATTAATAAAATCAATTTAAAATTTGCAAGTGGAATTAATTAATTACCTTACATAAAAGGTAATAACGTAAGTTATTCGTTGTGGACAAAAAACATTGAACGTAACAAAAAGATCACTAGTAGGAAATTCCAACGAAATTCCCCTATGACTTTACCTTAATTCTATGGTGATAATAAGTCTTAGTACCTTGTGGTTGGCCATAGTGAGATGACAACATGATGTTGTTGTGCCTACAACCACAAGGAGGTGTAAGCTACAATGATAATTAAAAACAGAAAACATGTAAAAATAGTGCTTAGTACGTTGACCATAGTGAGATGGCAAGTATAATGTTGTTATTTCTACAACCACAAGGAAGCATAAGCGACATTGATACCACACTTTGATATTGAGATTTGACATGATTGGTTGATCATCCTTTCATGCATTGTTGTTTACGAGCATTGTCCATAAGATATGTCTTTGGATCCACATAGTCCTTTGTTGTTGTTGTTTCATGTTTAAGAGAGATGTCTGACTAGTCACTCAAGTTGTAGAGAATCTCCATAGAATCGAGTTTGCATATATTACGTGACCTTTGTCACGTCGCATTGTTGTGCATGTTTAATTATTGTGATAATTGGATGCAATGTAACTGCCATTAGTTTTGTGAACGACATGAATTGAATATTCTATTTTGTTTTTGAATGCATGCAAAATTAATTTTGTTTATGTTGTCTCTATGATCTTACCTTTGCATGTGTGTATGTGATTGTGATGATCGTGATGTTTGCGTGCATGAGAGTAGATTGGTTTGGATAGCCTATGTTCTAGATGAAGATTCTTCACACGAGATAATGAACTTCTTCAAAAACAAGTTATAGGGTACGAGAGATCTCCTCCGACAAATAGGAATTATGCTTGAAAACTCTAATAACATGGTTTTGTGTCAGTATTGTTCAACACAGTGCTCTAGTTATGATTAGCTTAAGGAGTGAGGTTGTTTAGTCTCCCTTTCCCCGCTCTAGAGTTTGTTTTCTAAGCTTATAGATGTACTGTTCTGATATTTATAAATCTTTATTTGTTGTTTCAAATTTAAAATGAAGTTATCTACTGTATGTTGTTTAGTTACTAACTAAAAAAATATACTCACATTTTCACAAGCAAGTTAATGAAGGTTTTACTAATAACAAATAGTAACTACATTATCATGTTAGTTGGTGTCATATAGTGAGAGCGGGTTGTTATACTTCTCAATCATAGAGTTAGGATTAGATGTTATGGCCAACGTAGGGATATTTTGATGTAGTGGGACTACCCCTTTCCCCTTTTGGATGTGTTTTCATTTTCTATTAGCATATCCTTTTGGACACATCATGTGTGAGTTCATTTTGAAATACTCTTGAATATTTGGTATTACTATTTATCCATTCATGGGATGTAGTGTCATGTTACAGTACTTTATTTATTTTTCTTTATGCATGATGCTCATTTAGTTAATTCAGCTACAATTATTTATTTATATTAATTGTTTTTGTATGATGTTTTAGTTTTTCGTATTGAAAAAAATTACTCATATTTTCATAATTCAAATTAATTACCTTTTATACAAAATTGAACCTTTTGCCACTTATTGTCATTTTAATCCCTAAACAGATATTAATATTATCACTTAAGTCATATGTTGCATGTAACAATTGGACTAACATGAGTGACAAATTACAGTTTTAAGGACTTTATTTTTTTTAATTTCCTTAGTTTTAGGAGTTAGGGTGACAATGCCTAACACTTTCAAGAATGAAATAGGTAATTTACCTTAAATATTATTTAGGCTTAAATGTGTTTTTGGTTCTTATAGTTTATCCAATTGGTGATTTTA
This sequence comes from Spatholobus suberectus, assembly GCA_004329165.1. Classification (NCBI taxonomy): domain Eukaryota; kingdom Viridiplantae; phylum Streptophyta; class Magnoliopsida; order Fabales; family Fabaceae; genus Spatholobus; species Spatholobus suberectus. The sequence goes on along the minus strand of CM014734.1, from coordinate 54,871,675 downwards.
GTCCTTGTAGCTTCAATTACTCAAATCAAATCCCATGTTTTTAAAAATAATGAATCCAGTGCAACACATAATCATGTTACTTTCCTAAAGACATTAGGTAACATAAATTTAATTTAAATATGGATTTTGCTAACATGGCTTGTTAGATATGATGTGGCACTGATATGTTGACATGGTGCTAAAAAATGAGGTTTGAAAATTAAAAAAAAAAAATGTTCAAGGTGGAGTTTGAACTCACTACCCTAACACCATATATAAGAACTACTAGGACACTTAACTTATTTGGCATATATATGAAAATATGTTATATATAACTTAAATGTGTGGGAAACAAAAAATGCACACATATTTACTACTAGTAAATAAATAATATAATATGATAAAATCACACAGACAATAACTTATACATTTTAATATTATATATCTTAGTTATAACTTAATTACTCCATGTTAAATATTTTTTTTAAATGGCATTTTGTTTAGTGAAATACGTATCCAAATCATAAGTAAATACTCTCGGTGGTTTTTCTTCTGTTTAATTGGGAATCTTCGTTATTAGGGTCGTGATGGTGGTGAGATCTTTTTGACTTCTGTTAGGTAGGGGTGTTTGTGGCACGAGTTAGGATGGATTTACCCATGTCTCTATTCAACTTGATTTTTTGATAGGGTCAATTTTATAAACTCAAACCCAACGCGATTAAGACTTAACAACATATGGGACAAGATCGAGTCAATCTAACATGTTGACATAATATATTAATTTTAACATCATATATAATTTAAGAAGCATACAATTACAATTAAGATATATTTTATAATATATATTTTATGATAAATAATATTATATATAAATATAATATTATGTTAGATAAAACATTATTTATTAAGTCAAGAAGTTGCATTATTAAACATAATTTATTAAAAATTATATTTTTTAAAATAATATATGACATTGGACTGGGTTAGGACAACTTAAAGTATAATATAAATTTATCCTCAAAATGTATTGAGTCTAATTTCTTAAATATGAGCTCATTAAATGTCCCTTTGAGATCAAGTTAGTGGGATGAGACTAATCAAGAACACACCTACTATTAGGGATGGACGGGGTGGTGTCATGGTGGCAAAATTTAGAGAGAAAGAGGGATCGTTGCTAGAGAAATGATGGATTTTCAATCTCTTGCAAAGGTGTGAACACTAGGTATAGAAAGGGGAGGCCAAAATAATTTTGAGGGAAAAGAATAAGAATCTGAGTGTATATCCCCGACAACTAAGGTGGAGTAACCCCTGTTACTTACCCACGATTTAACATTAACCATCAGTAATGTTAAAAATTTGTTGATGGTCTACTGGACCACGAATAAGGTTGGTTTTCTCCATAGTTAAATAAATTGTTATTAATAAACTGTGGTTAAAATAATATTTTTAGTGTCATAACCTAAGAATTTAGAAAAGTATAATGAAAAAGAAAATAAGAGAGAAAGAAATTAATCTTTAAAATATTAGGCCCAAATCATTCTATTGTGGGCAGAATGTAGATAAAGGACCTGAAACAAATCGTAATGAAAGTGGAGAAGATCCGTCCTACAGTTTCAAATTAATTAGTGTGTTAGGCTGCTATCATGTTGTCATCTTTGTTATTCTGTTATGATTAGGTTAGCCTATGAGTTTTATCTTCACTCTTTCTTTCTTTTTTTTAACACCAACGATATGCCTCAACTAACAGTACTAATTCCTTCGAGGCGTAAAATTATCGAAGTGAGTACTACCTCTCAGAATAAAGTTTTCTCCATACACATAATCAAAAACCAACATACTTAAAAAACTCAGGTTAGTTCTCTTTTCATGTTCTAAATTCATCTATTTAATCCAGATACATACTACTACTGCAAACTTTAAACTATTTCGTAAATGGGTTAAATATGTTTTTAGTCATCCAAAAATTGACCTGTTTTAGTTTTAGTTCTTAGAAAAAAAAATTTTGAAAAAAATTTCTCAAATATTAAAAATACTCTAATTAGATTCATATGCTAAACTTTGTTTAACTTTTCTGTTAAATGGTAGTCATATCAGCTTTCAAGTAAAATATTTTATTATCTACAGTGCCCAGTGATAATTTTTAATAAAAAATAGTATAATTACTTTTATTTTAAGATTAAAAAAATCTATGGTTTAGAATTAAACATGTGATAATTTTATTCAAAAAATATGTTATTAATCTGACCTGAATATAACAGTTGACATAAACGACTATATCAACAAATTAATGATAACTGTAATATTGATATGACTATTATTTACTAGAAAAGTTAAATAAAATTTAGTACAAGAATTTAATTAAAATATTTTTAATATTTTAGAAACTTTATTCAATTTTTTTTTTGAAATCTAAAACAAAAACGGATCAATTTTTTAAAGACTAAAAACACATTTAACCTTCCTTAAATAATCACAAAAGCAAAGGCATTGGACCAAACGACGAGGAGGTGGCACTCACGAAGGATCCACGCAACCTGGCGTTTTAGCTGTCTTTGTGGACCATAGCGTCATCTTAGCTTGCCAAATTTCAACCCAGACACATAGACGTGCCATGCAGCAAATTCCAACTTCTCGTTACCCTTATTTGTTTATTTTCTACATATGACAGAAAAGGATATAGTAAACTAGCAAATGATAATAAATTGACGAATCAAAGCATTAGGAACATGATTTATTCAAAATTAATTAGGGCCATTATGATTAGCGCAATATTAATAAATTGATTAATAATAATAATAAATTGATTAATAATAAAAGAGTAACTGAAGGGCCTGGACACATGGCTAATTGTGGGGATTATACTTGCGGAAACGGGCTAGGAGGTGCTTATCGACACATCACGTTAATTCTACAATAGACAAGTGTCCAGTGACTTAATTTTATATTTGTTTTTCGAAAACAAGAGTATATTTCAATCGACAATAACTAATAAAGTAATAATGAAATGGTCATCGTGACACTTCCTAGGCACGATAGCTCATAAACTTCAGATCGAATAATTAACTAATATCCAATGTCACGTAAGTTTTTATTTTTTTTATAATTTTAGAAGCCTAGTATATAGAAAAAATTAAACTCGTATCTTGATAGTTTATATCTCACATCTTAATCAATTAATTTGATGCGATAGCATAAGGCCACGTAAGTTTTAACCGTGTATCATGTTTGCATAGTTTATTCATAATTTAATGTGATATTAATATTTTTATTTTCATATATTAAAGTAGAATATACATTTTTAACTATAACTTAATTTATTAATTTTTAAAAATAACAAATAATTTTGTTAATTTGTGTGCTTTTAAATTTTAAATTCGAACTTTCTTGAATCAATTATGTATATTTTATTTTGAATATTTTTATTTTAAATTTATATTTTTATATTTATCCAATTAAAAAAGATATATTCATACGACGAGATATTTAATAATTATATATAGGGTTGATTATGTCCGAATTTTGGTCAAACATTAAACAGACAAATAATATAACCGGGGATAATGATTGAGATATCGTTTATCATATAAAAGCTGGATAATAATAAAAATAAGTATCCTTTACTTGGAATTATCAGCTGCACGTCAGTATATGAAAACCATTGACCACGTAAATCAACTGACAGAGGGTTATTTTACCTTAACTAGTAGTTTCGAGTTTAAATTCGAGGTATGCAATTATGTTAAATATTTAGAAAAAGAGCTTTGTAGTCTATAGTGGTCCCACCTGACTTGAGTAGGATTGTCTTTAGCAGAGGATACCTGTGATTTCTACCAAAAAAATAAAGTTTTCTCTCCTTAAAAAATATATGTAAATTCTCTTATATATTCTTTTGAATACACTCTCTTATTGGTTAACATTTATTGAAAATTATAAAATTTTGTCAATCCCACATTTTATTTAATGTTTATCTCTCATGATTTACAGCTTTTAATAATTTTTAAGTAATAAAGAATATGTTTAAAAAAGTGTGTTAAAGAATGTATTACTAGTATTTCCTATCGTTAAATTTAAGGTCAATACTCAACCAAGATTTTAATAATTAAACAACAGGCAATCCAGTAAGCGCGTTGGGATGTTTATTATATTAATCTAAATGTCTAAGGACAGCTTTCCCGCATTCTTAGCCACTAATTAGAAATCTCGTCAGCACTTGCTAACCGTGAGTTGAGATCATGCCATTTTTTTATATGCTCTCGTTTTGTATTTGGTAAAATTTATGTCTTCTTTTCATCATATAAAAAATTGAATATACATGCCAAGAAAGAGCTTAGTTTAGGATTGGATCAAAATGAAATGTGTATTTTCTTTAGCTTAAAGTATCTTGTGTTTATAGTTATAAAAAAAGAGTTTAATGACCATATACTATCAATGTAAAAAGTTTTATATCGACAATTAATTAGGAATTACTATTGGTATGACCTTTAAGGTAGTTATTATAAAAGTCAACAAATTTATCATATATGGTAATTTGTAGTTGGATGAAAGTGTAAAATTGCTTCACACTTGTTAGGGTTATTATGAAATTTGCCGAATATAGTTGTCGGAAAGACACACGAGGGTAAGTTATCAAACATATGTACTTTCTTCGATAAGACTTAGATTTTATTGAAATACCCTGTTTGACATAATTAGAGTTAGTATGCAAGAAATTTGCTTGAAATTGTTTTACCCAAAGAATCCTTTAAGGAATTCGAGTAAAAATCCCTCATTCGAGAAAGAAATCAAATCGTGTTTGAGGAAGCATTCAAGTGACATTCAACAAAAGATCTTGGACAAATCAGAAAGGCATATAAAGAAGAGCAAAATAACGTTGAAAGTAGTTATTACTATAATACAGTTGTATACAAGTGTCAACGTATTATTTAGAAGTTATTTGTAGATTGTATATGTGTCTTATTGTAATTATTTTACCGTTAGACAAAAATATCTATAAATACGTGACTGTGTAGCCATTTTTCTTTGGTTTTGACCATTTACACAAAATCCTGTACACCACACACGCCGCACACATGGCTATCGATCCTAAGGAAAACGTGTATGTTCTAACCCATCTTTTATTTCAATGCATTACAATTGTTTGTAATTTCTGTCTATAACTCTTTCTCCTTTCGATGACTATCTCTTCTTTCAATAACTCCTTCACAATCTAGTTTTATGTTTATGTTCTTATTCAAATGCTTTATAATATCTCAAAATCATATATTTACATGTATCATAAATGAATTTGACACTAATTCAATTTGTATTGGGAACATAATAAATTTGAGTATTATATGAAATTACTGATAAAATACAAAACACCAACCAAATTATTCTCAAGTTGAAAGTTTTAACAGCTAGTTCTAATAAAAGAATCCACATTAACACTTTAGATTCTAAATCCCATTTAAAAATATTTTATTTGTTGATTAGAATATCTGTGAGAAGTTATTTATCGAGATTCGAAACAACTTCGATTTTTCAAACAAATTTTCACCATCAACACTACAGTGTATAGCTTATTTTCTCTTCTTTTAATATATATTTAATTTTTTGGTAGAGACCATCACAAATATCCTCTACAAAGGGAAATTTTGCTCAAGTCGGATAAGACCGTTATAAATGACAAAGTTTTTCTTTGAGTATTTAACATAAGTGTATGTCTAGGACTTGAACTTGAGACTACTAGTTAAACTAGAATAATCTTGTTCCAATTGATTGTTCTCAGTGGTTATATATATATATATATATGTTAGTGTAAAAATTTTTGTATTGTTAATCAATTAGAAATTACCCTACAATTGACTTGTAAAATAATTATTACAAAAATCAATGATTTTTTTTCATGCGTTCTAAAATCAAATTCATTTTTATAAATATATGTTGATACGTTTCTAAAATCAAAGTTCTCTTAAAATAATTATTATAAAAACCAATTTTTATTATAATAATTCATAGTTAGATAAAAATATAAAAAACATTTATATTATTATCAATATATTTTAATTAAATTCCTTATTTAGACTCATATATGTTAATACATATGCATACTTATATATAGACACATATAATCACAATTTTAATTTTAAAATCAGGTTATAAGAAGTATTCGTAAAAATAAATTAAGTATAATGTATTAATACATGTTTAAGTCTTTTTATATGAGAGTGAGAGAATAAATTTGGACTATACGACTATATATAAGTAGTTAAGGTTAAAAATTTTCTAAGATTATTTTATTACATAAAAAAATCATGTGATTTTAAAAAACTCACATAACTTATATGTTTTAATCTTAACCAATCCTCCCCAAAAAAGAAAAAAATCTTAAGCAATCAAGATAAAATTTAATGGTCAATAATTATTCCTCTTATAAAAAAGATTCTCTCACTAAGTACATCTTCTAATATAAACAACCTAAATTTAGTCTTCTCACTTTTTTAAATTATGAAAAAATAGGTTATGCATTAACAGTATAAAGTAGTTTTACACTGTCATCTAATTACAAAGCATCATGTATAGTAAGTTTGTTGACTTTTACAATAACTACATTAAAAGTCATACTAACATTGATTTGTGATTGATTGACAGTATAAAAGTTTTTACACATTGATAGTGCATAGCCATTAAACTCTTAAATTATTTATCTAAAATTGTTAAATTTTAGACAATATATTCAAAACTTATATTTAGGTACAATTTTTAAACCTATTTAAATAAATATAAATAATATATTATTATTGTTGTAAGTTTTATTAAATTTTTAATATAATCTCCAAAAACATATATTTATTTGCTATTTTGAAAATTTTGGTTTTTGACATATATAAATTCCTTTAACTTAATGATAGATTTTTTAGCTTTTTCAAAAGGTCATATTATAAGGCATGTTAATCTTTTTAGTTAGTTCAAACTTTTAAGTCAATATGAACTTCTAAAAAAGGAAAATATAATTATATTAAATTATAAAATAGACTAAATTTAAACTATGCATCAAAGTCATTTCAAGTAAGACTTAATCTACCCAAATCAATTTCCAGCCCTAACTTTGAGAGCACAGTCTTTTAGGAATTTGACTCTAATGATTGAAGAATTTTTGTAAGTTGTATAAAACCTTTTTTTTAATGAAAAAAGAAAAACTTTTAATATAAAACCTCTATAGGTTGTATTCTCCTAAGTCATTCATTTACAAGGAAGGAGTCACAGTATTTTGGCACATGAATTATGGGTTGGTGGATTTGTCTCGGGGGTACATCTTTGGTCAGACCTTGATCGTAGGTGGTTGTGGTTCTTAAGTTTTGCTGCTATTATGATACGGGGAGATTTCCTCAATTATGCTACTACTGTTACTCATATGTTACATTAGCTAGGTGGAGTGACTTTTATTAGTCCGGTTATGACTTTATATGAAGAGGTGTCCAATTATAATCACAGCACCGTATATGGAGCTTTATTTACACCAATGCTAATGTGGATTGTGTAAGTCTAATTGTCTAGCTTGATGCTGGAGTTAGAATTAGTGGGAGGGCAGCACTAGGTCTTGGTGGACTTTATCATGATCATTTTATTCTTTTCCTTTTGTTTATGGGATGGGTAGGAAGGATAACAATGTACGTAAGGGTGTATTTCCTGACGGGTGCGTTCGTGGTGTTTACTACAGGATCTATTGTGGTACGATGTTGTTATGTATTGTGTGGCAACCATTTACTTGCACTTGTTGTACTGTGTCTCAGTTGTTTTGTCTTTTATTAATAATATTATTTGCTTACAAAATAATAGAAAAAAAAAAAACCCTGTATATGCAATTTGGGAAGAAATATTTTGGTGAGAAAAGTATACGAATTAAAGGTATATATACATGTTTTGCTCAACTTTTACTGTTTTTTCTTTCTTTCTATTTTTAATTATTATAATTAATAAAACTATTAAATAAATTTAGTTACAAAAATTTAATTGAATTATTGTTTAATTGAATTATTTTTTTTATTAAAATATTTAATATATTATCATTCTTTTAGTCCTTTCTTAATTTGAAATTTCATTTAATGAAAATATAGTGTTATAAAAATACTTCTTTTGCTTTTTTTAACAATTTTTTTGCCTATCAAAAAGACATTGAAACCTTTTTTTTTTTTTTTTTTTAAAAGCAACAGAAAAATTTAAACTTATGAAGTATTCTAATAGCAAAACTCGATGAATTCAATCGCTAATAACGTTGCGTGACGTAGAAAACTAAAAGGCTCTGTATTTTCATGTGGCAATGCTTGTTTTTTGCATTGTTGTTACATACTGATTCGTTCGTATGTACACCAAATTATTAAAGCCAAGGGCTTCATATGTGTGTGGTAAAGACAGACGAGCAATTCGTCGGTGCCTAATAGCCTATATAAGCCACTGCATATGCACGTGATTCTGTTTCCTCTCAAAATCTCACCCAAATCAGCTCGATCGACCACAAGATTTTCTTTCGTAAACACGGGGATGCCAAATGAAATAATTGGTTCTGCTGGGTCTTTCCCGGGATGAATCAATTGATTTGTCATATTCTCTCTTAATGATATAAAATATCATGAAAATTGTAGCACATAATAATTGAATACTGATACTGGACAGCAAGGTGTCCATGGTTACAAGCATTGTTTGTGGTTGATGTACGTGGTTTTGTCAAAGATATGATAACCTAAACGCGTGTGTGTGCCATGATTAGAAGAGCTGAATCTTTTGGAAAATAAGTGCCATGTTGGTAAGTTACAAACAAATTAATAAAAGATTATATAAGAGAAGAATCTAAAATGTAAAGGTATTGTTTTCAAGACATTTCTAGACAAAAGCATTATTAATTAGTCTTGAGGGAGAGTATTAAAGCCCCACATTAGTTGGTTAAAAACATAAATGAGTATATCAACAAAAGAGCTGAGTCTAAACTATCAAGATAATCTGGTCGTTTAAGTAGAAAGTCCACATTCTATTGCACTCTTGGACATATATTCTAGTTTTCCAAACATCTATACAGTAAATAAATTTGTGAGATATTGCTTCCTTAATCATATAATTCATTAATATATAATTTTTTATATTTTTATTATACTTTTCAAAGTTCACCAAACATAAGACTGTTTTTTTTCTCTCTAACCTAGCTAATTTTTGTTATTATGTACAAGAAGTAACCTAGCTATAAATAATAAATACTAGCTATATGATTCAAAACCTAAGTGGTAAAAAAATTGACTAGGATATGAAATCATGCTTTGTTGTTTTTTTCGTCTAGAAGGCAAAACAAAAAATATATATATATGTGTGTGTGTGTGTGATTGATTATTATTATATATGGACCAAAAATATCGAAAGCCATCACATCAGGGGGACTCTGGTCCGACCTAACAACAGATGAGAAAGTTCTCATTCTTCCCTTAGCAATCACAAATGAGGGAAGTCATTGATCATACGAATCCGGCTTTACAATCAACTTATGACAATACTAAAATAATTAAGGGGATCGGAGGAACCGAGTAGGTAAGAATATAATTTTAACACACATGAGCGATGAAGTATTATTGCAGATATCTATTCAAATGCTAGCAGAGCGCAACCTGAACACGTGAAGAGTCCCAAACTAAACAAATATACATGTGTACATAAAAAAGTCAGTGGAAAAAATTGGTAAAATTAAAATAGTAGAATAGTCATAAAGAGAAACAAAAGTTATAACGTCACTACTAACGATAAGTATAACGAAGAGAAAATATCTTAAAATGAAGTGTCTGGTACGCTATAAAGTCTCATCTTTTAGGAGTTGAAACCAATGCTAGTTTATATATACTCTCCTTTTTTGACCCACCAATGCACCTTTTTAAGACAAAACCGTGACTGCCAACCCATAGCCAAAGAGGACAGTACCTCGGATGCAATGACCCTAACTATGCTAGCAGACTTGAGGTTGGAACATTGGCTGTAGAAGAAGAACCTAGGTCACTCTTGCTTCTTAACCTCGACTGTGGGGTTTGTTCCAGTAGCCAAAAAGTCTCACATCGCTTAGGAGCCAAGGCCAAAAATAGTTTATAAACACTTTTCTCCCTTAACCTATTAAGGTGCTTTTTCAAGACAAAACTGTGATGACCAACAAAGTGCCAAATTGGACGATATCTGAGATACAGTGACTCTAACAATGTCAACGGACTTGAGATTGGAACATGGAGAAAAATTGAAGAAAAAAAAGTTGTAGAATCTCTCATTTTATCATTATTAGGTTATTGTTTTAAAAAATAATTAAAATAAAATGAAATATATTTGTGTTTAATGTTAAGTCGGAAGATAATCAATCAAAAAGTTAGAGTAATATTGTTTTAAATTTCTATCAGAATGTGAAATAAATAATGACCTCCACGAGATTAATCTCACATTAATGTCTATGAGAATACCATTCAGAGACTAATATGAAAATAAATCCTTAAAAATAACATGAAATAAAAAATTAATAGAAAATTATTTTATTAACAATAAATATTGGCAGTAAAGAAGGTAATATGCAATTTTAATTAGCTATGAAAATTAATTTGAAACTGAAAAACTGGCATTCAAGCAATAATTGTCTTCATTCCATGACAGTACGTCGTTCAGTAACAAAGTTGGGGAGGACCATCTTCTGAAGAGTCGCTCTCACGACATGAAAGCTAAATATTACATGCGTTTAAAGTGCCGCGGTAGGAAGCTGAATTTTCTCAGGCACCTAAAGCTTTTCTATTCCGATCCAAACGTATGGTTACAAGCTTGTTCCTTCATTTCCCACCTAAATCTAGTCCTTATACATAATTAAAATAACTACAAATTAAGGTAGAGGTAGTCATCGCACATGTATCTTTAACTCAATTGGTCATGGTGTATAAATGCTTAATAATTTAAGTGGCCCTAACTATTTATTAATATACAGCTAGCAGAAGCAAGTTGAACCCAGAATGATCCATGTATTCTTTCGTATCTTACCACAAGAAAATTGGTTACAGAGAGACATAAATAAGAAACAAATGCAATATTAAAAGTTACATTGCTAACTTTTTTTCTTTTGGTCATACTAGCTACGACTATACTACCAAGTGTCTTTCGGTCACTGCCTTAGGTAGCTGCAATACACAATAGAATAATTTATTAAAATACAGCTAGCAGACGCAGGTTGATGCCAGGAAGATCCAGGGATTCTTTCGTATCTTACCACACCAAAAAATTGGTTAAAAAGTGACGTATAATAAGAAAACTGAAATGAAAGGTTACTTTTTTTTTTTTTTTTTTTACTACTAGCTATACGACTATACTACCAAGCAGGGACAGATCTAAAAGGGGGCAAGCTGGGGCCTTGGCCTTCTTTTTTATTTTACTTTTTGAGAACTATATATGTTATGTTTTGAAATTAATTTTTTATGTTTTAATTGTTATAATTGAAATATCATTTTTAATTATGAAGATGATAAAAAATAGACTTAAAGAAAACAATATTTATAATTTAAATAACAATATGATGTATTTAATTATTATAATTTAAGGTTTATTTAATATTTATTATTCTTTTTTTGGTCTCCCCACTTTAATAGGTTTTTGGATCCGTCCCTGTTACCAAGTGCTCTTTCGGTCACGGGCTTAACCTAGCTAACTGCAATAGATACAATTGAATAATTTATCTAATATTGGCATAAAATTTTGCAATTTTGATAGCCAATCGGTTAAAATATTAATCAACTAGCTAGATGTTATGTTGTAACATTTCTTTCAATAAAATTATTTTGCTTATAAAAAAATTTTAGCTAGTTGTTAAATGTTAATTAATCGGTAACCATTTTGAATGGAATCATTATGCACATACAGGTTCAATCGATCGAGTTGGATATTTCTTTATGCAGCATGCATGCATGATGAGTTATATGCACGTATAAGTTGATGACAATGGTTATCACGATTCGATCCTTTATATGGGTTGTCATTAAACCATAATTAACAATTATCAACATTTGGAAAATAGTTATATTATAAGAAAATCTAACTACAAAAAAAAAAAATTCATTTAGCGACTAAATTTTTTAGTTGTAAGAGGAAGAAATATGGTCATTAACCACCGTAGCAAGAGACCAAAATAGGGACGAAAATCAGTCAGTCATTACCTGATTAATCGTAGTTTAGCAACCAAAATTTGTCTTTATCACTAGATTAAATGCTTTTATCGCCAACATATTGATAGCTTTTTATATTGGAGACCAAAATAACGATTGACAAAAGTCATCGCAAGGTTATTTGCTGAATAATAAATATTTTTAAAATAAAAGTAGTTGATTTGGTCGCTAAATAGTGACCAAATTTATTCAATCACTGAATATGTCTCTAAAATATATAATTTTTTGAATTAAAAACAAATTTTAGTGATCGATATTTCAGTCTTTAGCTGAGTAATTATTATATATACTAATTTTAAAAAATATTTAAATTTTAGCGACAACAATTTCAATCTCCATTTCGATCGCTATATGTGTTTCAAAAACCAATTATTACTATTATGTTATGAATATTTATTAGTGGTTGTCCATATTTCCTTAGAAATTATGATTATTTATGTTTCATCTTAATACATTAACCATGTGTAATTGTTGAGTTATAATACAACTTTGTACCTATAAACAGGCTACCACATTTGTGGAATATTACAAAAAAACTCTTCATTCTCTCTCTATTCTCTTGCTCTCTTTATTCTCCGTCTTCTCTGTTTCTAAATTCTTATAGTTTTATGTTAATTTTTATAACACGTTATTAGCAAAATTATCTTTCTTCTATTGATCATATTCATTATTGGCATTGCAACCTATAAGAATGTAAAGAATTTCATTGGAGAAAGCCATAGTTTTCAATTCTTATTGGGTTAAATATATTTTTGGTCCTCCAAAAATTTGGGAAAATTGGTTTTAGTCTTAAAAAAAAATTGCTGAATCTAGTCTCTCAAATATTATAAACACCCAATTTAAATCCCTATGCTAACTTTGTTAATTTCTTCCATTAAAAGATGCCAAATCAACTTCCACGTGAAGTATTTTTTTTTGAAGTGGCCATTAAAATTTTTTTAAAGTAATTTTACTTAAGGGTTAGAGTTAAACATGTAAGTAAATTTGCTTAAGGGTGAAAACAATTTCTTCACTCAAAACTCTTCACAATAAGAACAGAAGCCTTCGATTGAACCCCAACTCTTTTTGATTCCTTTAGCATTAGAGAATCAAAGCAAGTGAGAAGTGTAGCAGTCGAGCTGGTGTAGAGATGTCAAGTAAGTTATTCTATTTTTCTTTCATACTCATTGTTGGTTGTGTTACAAAACAGTGATGATTTGCAAAAGGGTTTTTGTTTGGTTTCTCTTTTTTGTTAATTTTTTGTTGGTTTTGTTCTATTGGTTAATTTTTTAATTCAAGCAATTTTGCTATTTTTTGTGCATTATGAAACAGTGGTGAAGAGAAACGAGTTTAATTTTTATTGGTTTATATTTTTATTTTCACATGTGAAGGAGGCTACAACTTTACATACAAAGCATTCACCGAAAATAGTAGCATCTTGAACGATCAAGAGGAAGCATAGACAACGATGTGGACAAAACCCTGTATCAATATACACTGAACATAAAATATGGGGTTTAATTTTCTTCCATTTTTGTTTATGGGAACCTATTATGTGTAAATTGGTTTTGTTTACTTTTTGCCTTTATATGGAGCAAAATGGATTGATTTGGACTAGTGGGTTTTATCTTTACTATAGTGTATTTGGACTAATTGGATTCCTGTTATTTTTCTTTACTATAGTGTGTTTGACTGATTGGATTCTTTAGTTATGGTGATGGGATGTGAAGTTTCATCACTTTAAAGATTTAAGAAATCTCACTCTTCATTTCTGTTAAAGCACCACAACCATAATCACAAGCAACCTATGCTAAAAGATTTGCCACAACAAAAATCAATGCATAGGCATATCTTGCCATCCAAGGATTAGATGCATTTCAGAATTGACTACTGTTGGAATCAAAGATGTTAAAGCGTCTAGTCCCTCAAAGTTTTAAAGATAATAAACTTATTAATGTTTAAGTCTCTGTTAAAATTAACGAATTTACAGCATCCAAACTTGTGGAATCCAACACGCCAATCTTGACGAGCGTCTGATATACTTGCATATGGAGACCATCCAAGAGTAAGTCTCTTTTATGGACTATGTGTGTCAAGCATTAGACACTTAGACTAAACGCGTCCAAACGTAAGCTCTTGTAAATAGCTAAGCTTTTCTTAAACTCTCGTCCAATTTATACATCTTATAGATATATATGCAAGCTTCGAAACTAATGCCTTATCTTTTTAAGATCTAACATTCAAATATTTCAAGCATTAAATGATAAACAGAAACATTCTAGTGCAAAAGCGCAACTACACAGAAAAAGAAAGTTAATCTATCAAGCTGCCAAGCCAAAAGAAGTATGATCAGAAAAGCAATATACTAACACAGTCCTGCACCTTTTGTTTTAGTACAAGCTCAAAAGCTGTTGTTTCTAACCTGTCTGGAAACTGGATAAGTGCACCTCCTTCTTGAAGATTGAAGCTAAGTCATCTTCAACGGCTCTTTTCTCGTTAATGACTATATATACCAAAGAAGAAGAAGAAGAAGACAGAAGTGTGTGACGAATCAAGCAAAATTCTTACAAACGTTGACTGTGAACTTGCTAGTTTATGCGTCCACTGGACGATAGTTAAAAATTCTCTGATACAATACTGTTATGTGCTTAAGCTTTTAAATCCTCACTTTGTGAGTTGATTTCTTTTATTGTAAAACAATTTTACCTATTGTGAAAGCTTAGAGAGGCTTAGTGAGAAAAAATACTTAGGTTGTTACGCAATCTAGGCTGATTGCATTGTAAAGCCTGAAGAGGCGGTGAAGAATACTTGTAACCTAAGGTTGGTTAGTGAATACATTCTGGGTGAAGGGACTAGATGTAACTCAAGGTTGAGTGAACCAGTATAAAATTCTCTGTGTTCTTGTCTTCTCTATCATTATGCTCATAATGCTTTCGAACTTGTTTTAAATTGCAAAAGTTTTCTTTACGCACAATTCAACCCCCTTCTTATGCAAATCTTGTTCTTTCAACTGCACTATGAAGAATCCTTGGATATGATACACCTCTCAATATTAGATTTAAGATGTATCAACATTCATTGAATATGGGTACAAGATTCATGGCATTATTGGTAGGAATAGTAATAGTAAGTCCTTATTTGGATTAGTAATAGTAAGCTGCCACATGAATCTTACTAGTAAGCTACACAAAATAGTAATTATTTTGTTTAATAGTCACCACAAGAATCTTGGTAGGAATAGTAAACTGCCTAAGTTTTCAACTAAATCTTTTGTCTACCAAAAACTACCCCATGTCTCAAGTAGGTCCTTATTTGGTTTAGTAATAGTAACATGCAATAGCTAGAAATACAATTCCGGTTTAAGGTCATACATCCTTTTCAGCCTACTTAACTTTAAAATAAAACCAATCATGTTCACAAACAATCTCAAGAGGAAACACCCAAAAGGCATTGGAACCATTACAATTTATAAAATACTTGCATCTACATTAGTCCAATGTACAAAATGAACACAACCTTGCATTAGTAGCAACAAACTCAACATTCATTCATTACATAAAAAAACCATAAATACAAAATAAACCACTAATACATCACATCCTACATTACCAAGTGCACCAATCATCTAACCTATGCTTTGTAGTGGCACTTAAGTGCAGATGTAAAACATAACACTATAGACACTGCCCAATAAACCACCAGAAATAAATTACAAATTTGTCCTTTTTTCCTCTTTCTATCCAACTTCAATTTTAAGCTCACATTCTTCCTGAACAACTCTTTTAAGAACCTCACATTTGACTCCCCTATAAGTTCATCATCACTTCTTCCAACTTGTTGATTAAAATCTTCATCAAACCAACGAAAGTAATTACAACACCCGTGTGTCTGAAAAAAAAAAACCTAATAAGTCAATCAAGAAGATAAGGAAGTCGTTACTCACCCCAATTTAGGCACCTCTAGAAAAGCCTTCCAGGGTTCATCAAAGTATTTGATCTTAAAAGCAATAACTCGTCTCCGTAGCAATACAATCTCAACCAAGCTAGGGAAGATGATGTCGCCATTGAGAGTAAAGAAGACGCCCCTTCCCTCCTCGTGGAATTTGTCCTCCTTGACCACTGCATTGCTAAAAAATTTTGTGATCTTTGTTGTGTGATTCAAAAAGGAAGGGGAAAGGGAAAGGGAAAGAACAAATGGAAGAGGAAAGACAAAGGGAAAGAGATGGGGCAAGGGAAATGGACAAAATATGTTTTAGGGTTCAAAGGCTTTTTTGCAAACCAATAGAAGGAAAGGACAAATATTTTTATATCATGAAAGGGGAAACAACTTTTTTTTTCGTTTATTTAATAATTTTATTCAAAAAAAATATATTACTAATATGACTTGGATATAACAATTGACATGGATGGCCACATTAACAAATTAATGGTGACTGTAATGTTGATGTTGCCATCATTTAATAGAAAAGTTAAATAAAGTTAGCATAGGGATTTAAATTAGGTATTTGTAAAACACGGGGAAACACAAGAAGGGGGTTAAATTGTATTTCAAAAATTTTTGCAAATCTTTTTAAAAGACTTATTTTCTTCTGTAAATAAGATGATGTAATAGCTTGGCTAAAAGACTTTTGTTTAAAAACTTTTATCAAAGCGTTTTGTAAGGACAAGGTTATATGAATTTTGAAGCACAATGTCAATTAGTAAAGCAGGATAAAAGCGAAGAGATAAAAACATAAAAGGTTTTATATTGGTTCATCTCTACCCCAAGACTATGTCTAGTTCTTGGCACACCACTAAGTTCCATTATAACTATTCCAAGTTACAAAGATTCTTTCCACAAGCCTCTTTAGGCTTAACCTAAATAGTATTTCACTTGTCTCTCCACGCAATTATTCCAAGTATTCCTTGTTACAAAGCCTCTTCAAGCTTTCACCAAGTTCATTTAGAATTTGGTAAGGGTAAGGCTAACTGACTATCTTCGTCTTATCAGATGGATGTATGAATTTAGGTTCTAGTCTTAACACTCAGTGAATTTACAACAACTTTGCACAAGAAAGCTTAACAAGAATCAAAACAAAAATGCTTAGAGAGGAGTTCAGATTCTTAAGCTTCAGTAATTCAATTTTATCTTGTACAAATCTTCACTGGCATTTATAGAGCTTATTCAAAAGTATCCAATGAGAGATACATTGATGCTTTGTTCTTCTATTCTCCTTTGTGGGAACAGTGCTTGTTGGGGCATTAAATGTTGTATTAAATGTCTTTTACCAATTTGTCACTTTGATAAGATAAAGCAATATGCTTATCTTCCTTTTCTTGTACCATATCTTGTGATAGTGAGGATGCTTGTTTTTTGCTCAGACAAGTACATTGTTGTACTCTTTTTTGGTAGATAATGGGATAGGTACGTTGACATGCTTTTTAAAGCTTTTCTTGAGAAAATTGGCACATTAAGTCCTGAAAGCATTATAGATTAATAGACAACTACTGATATGAGGTTCAGAGTAATTAGGTATTCATCTGTTGATAAGATTCAGTCTTCGTCTGTTTTAGTCTAATGCGCATATATAATGGGATTTGAAAATTTTATTAGTTTGTTTGATATATTCCAAACAATTAAGGGTTATAATTTGTCCTTTGTTCTAACAGTATTTTTAATATTTGAGGGATTTTATTCAACGAAAAAAATTCTGAGGACTAAAACCAATTTTGCCAAATTTTTGGAGAACCAAAAACATATTTAACCCATTCTTATTTCAAGGTAAGTTTTTCTCTCCCTAATCATATTATTCATAATATGTGTTTGATTCATATATTTGTTTGTTGTATTGTTTATGTGCACGAGAAATTCATTTAGATGTATTAGGTCTTAAGGACATTATCATAAAAATTAGGGGTGTGAAAAAGATCCAAACTGATCTAAACCATTCCTAAGTTGAACTGATCCAAATCTAAAAAATCGATACCGAATCGGTTTATAAAAATGATTCGTTTAACCAAATCATTTTTCATAAAACAAATCGATTCGGTTCGATTTAGTTCTTTCAAAAACTAAACCATACATGAGTATGAAATGGATAACCAAACCAAACTAAACCAATCTGAATCCAAAAAATACTTAACCGTTTTTGAAAAATAAAATCCAAACTAAACCACTTTATAACAAATCATTTTTCATAAAGCAATTCTGTTTGACTTAGTTTGGATTAATTTTTTGAGATATCCATTTTTTGCACAGCCCTAAAAGAAATTCTAATAATAATTTTTCTCACCAAAAATAAAAAAAATATGAATATTGAAAAGGAAAGAATGTTTTTCTCACTAGAAGTAAAAATTAATACAAAAAGTGAAAAAAATTGACAAAGTAACAAATAGGATGAAAATATATTATGTTTATTCAAATCCATGATTGGTTAGCATTATACATATTGATCTAGCATATATATTGGCAACTGATAGAGCTTTTAACCTTCAAAAACAATCTTAGCCATTTAGCTTTCTTGCAATTTTTTCATCTCTTTGTTTGCTTTGTACTTTAGCATAGTCTATCATCATTTGTTTAATATTTGTGTAGTTTTTATTTGTATGTGTTACATTTTATTACCAAAAATGGCTTTATCATTCGCAATTAGTGATTTGTGATCAAATTAAAAATTTGTCTTACACACTAAAGCACTTTAGTTTACAATATGTTATGTGGCTATATTCACTATATTTTTTTGCATCATAATACATTATATTTGAAGAACTATAACTATTTGATACATTGAGATATTTTGGCTTGAATTTCAAAATATTTGATTTGAATTATTTTATTAAAAGAATTAATTACTTGCATATGATAATTTATTTGTCAATGAAACTTTCATGTGTTGCTTCTCTTTTTCTATTATAATAGGTAGTAGTTTTCAGGAAATTATAACTTGCCCAAATCATAGTAATTGATTTCAAATAAAGATAATGAGATAGTTTTCAGTTGTAATTCTTTAGAATATTTAAATGTTTATTTCACGTTATAATTTTTGTTGGGAAGACTTTTTGACTAATATTCAATAACTGAATATCTTATTATATTTTTTAAGTAGAGATGGTGTGCAAAGGCATCCAACAGAGGATGGGATCCCAACTAGATTGGTACCACAACCACTATCCATCATTTACAACGCATCATACTTTTATTAAAAGATGAAAAAATAATACAAAAACCATGAGGGGGCGAAACCTAAAACCGTGGAAACAGAACAAGAGCAAAACAAGGATCATTTGAATTTATAATCAATAAGATCTAATCTATTGCTATTAAAATCCTCATTAATGAAGGCAGGTAAAGAATCCCACCAACAAAACCCTTGAGAAATAGTTCCATAAGACACGAGTTTGTTAATGCAGTTGTTTCCTTCTTGATGTATATAGGAAACTCCAAAATGCATTTTCTTGGTAAGTAAGATGCAATTATTCCACCATGTTCTAAGTTATATTGACTCATGCATATGTGGGCCTATACTTTCACCGATGCACCTTGTCATGCCATCATTTGTTATTGGGATGTGATTTAGGAGTACATATTCCTTTCCTCAATGGTTTTATCATCATTTGTCCTCAAGGATTGGCCACATTAGGCTTTTACAATTAAGGAATACTTTCAACCAAATTCTAATGATTCTTGGTAGATGTTAGGGTTGTTGAGTTAGTTTATGTGATTCTCCCGATTTCGGACTACATGTCCAACCATTAGGACTTGACAACTTGACACCTTATTCTCTCCCCCAAGGCTTAGCAAGAGTCTTTGCCTTCATCCTTCAGCTACCATGTTGTATACTTTCCCATAACATTCTCAACCAATGAAAATGATACATGGACCTAAACTAAGACAAGAAACCTATTCCAAGGTTTCACATTTCCTCTGAAATTTGGCAAAGTCTTCTCGGTATTTTCATACTTTCCCTTATACCTCTTTATAGGTATGGCAAACAAACAATAGAGGCCACCTGATAATAAATTTATATTACAACTTCGATCCTCAACGTCATAAACATCATATATATCTCAAATTCTCTTTTTCATGGCTTATTTGTCGAATTCAAGAAGCTCCCAAGCCCATCATATCATTTCAATCCTTATACAATGTCATAGTTTGATTCAATACAATCATTCCAACATCATAGCCAAATCAATATATCATCATTGCTATAATTGATGCATATTCTTTACCTCTTTATAAAAGCAACCACATGAACCATTTCCAATATTTTACCATTACTAAGTCATAGACTTACCACAAACCACTTATTTAAGGTTACTAGCTACTCCTTTTAATATCCAAACATTGGACTATACTTTATTAATTAATTAGTTAATTCATTTCTAAACTTTGATTCAAGGTTGTCACAACCAAAGTCGTGGCGGGACAGCGAAAAAGAGTTTTAAAAATAGGGAGTTGCCACCAATATTTATTAAGGAAAAATATTGAAAAAATCTAAAAAAAATGGTCTACGAAATCAGATTTTGGACTAGGGAGTCAATTACGTGTAGGGAAGGCATTAGCATCCTACAACGTCCGTCATAAAGACGGTTACCTCTAATTGATTAAGCAAATTATTAATGACTTTTAAAATATTTATCTCACCCTAAAAAAATTGCAAGAAGAATTTTATTATTATAAAAAAGATTTTTATTTTATCTTAAATTTTATTATTTTTTTTTAGATCGACAGGAGTGAGCCCCTACTCCTACGTGTCTCCCGGTGCAATGAAGAATCAGACTCACGTAGTTCTTTTATAGAAAATGTTTGTGCGTTGTCATTTTTTTTTAATTTTTAATTTTGGAAATTTTGAACCGTCACGACTCATACACCCTAAAATATAAGATTGACAGAGGTGTACACCTAAGCCAATTTATTATTTAAATTTTGATTTTTGTATTTTATTTTCATAACAATTAAATTTTAGTTTAATGTTTTATACTCAAGAGAAGAGTTTTTTAAGACATCAAACTGTACAGCTTGTGTCTCAAAATCTCAGGATTAAAAAGATGTCACATCTAATTAACCCATTCTCTATTTAAGATTTTGTTATGAACAAATTTTAATTAAATTGTAAGACTTGTTTTAAATTTTATTCTCCTTTTAAATAAGTTAAAAAAACATTTTTTAGAAAAGAGCTTTCAAACCACAAGCTGTACAACTTGCATCCTTAAACTCTAGGATTAAAAGAATGTTACATCCAAATAATCCTTTTTCTATTAAAGACTTTTTTTGTAATTTCATTAATGTTAAATAAGTTATAAATAACTAATTTACAAAATACTATATTTAAATTATTTTGCTACCATTATTTACTTTATTACTTCATTATCATTTTATTATAAAAGGAAGGCCTAATTTATAATACAGGATCCGAAAAGTTCACGTTCATTCTACTTTGCAATATATTTCCTTTTATTTGTCATTTTGTCATTTATTAATCTTGAATTCCTTTACGTGTAAATTAAAAGCAAGCTCGTGACTAAGGTTATCTGGGAGAAACACAAAATCATATCAGCGTAAACTAGGTCCAAAGATTGATCCGTAAAAAAAACACAAGCCCAAATTTACGTCAGAAAGAGTTAATTAAAAATAAAAGAGAAATAAATAATAACAGGGAAAGAAGGGAAGAGGACTTCAGCGTTTCACGAAGCTTCTGCACTCGACAAATTGGGTTTCCTTTCCTTTGCCTTGGTCAGTGCGGCGGTTAGAGGAAAAAAGGGGAATGGTTCTTGCGCCATGGCTCACAACGGCGACGATGCAGCCAGACAGTGGTCTCTGATGACCCGCGCAAGGGTTCTCTTGCGAGCGGTGGAGGCAAGAAAGGACTCAGATGCGGGCAAAGGTGGCTACGGCTGTGCCAGAGCAGAATCGTGCGGTGGCAGGTTTGGTGGCAGAAGGGTGGTGTATTCAGGCCTCTCGATGGTTATGGGTGGTAACACGAAGGCGGTCCGTGTGGCAGCAGAGGGGGGCGTGCGGGTTTAAGCAAGGGAAAGAGAAAGCGAAAGTGGGAGAAGAAGTGAAGGGGAAAAGAAGAAAGAAGAAAAAGTAGGAAAAGGGGTAGGACAAGCCACCGCCGGAGGCTATTTTCGGCGATGGTCAACGGCGAAACCTGCGGCAGTGGGGTAAAGGTTTCTCTTCCCCCTTTTTTTGTTTGCTTCTTTTTCTGATTGTTTTTGGTTGCAAGTGGCTTACGAGTCTTAAGGATGCCATCGACGCTGCGGTGGTGGTTCACGAAGGCGTGTTCGAAACACAGTGGTTTGCGGTGTGATAGACAGCCTTGTGACGGTGGTCGAGTCTTACAGGATTGATTGCAAATGCTTGGAAATACACATAGGCTTGTTTAAGCAAATTATTTTTATTTGATTTCTTTTTTTTTTCTTTTTTGTGGAGGTGAACAACTGACATTGGTGTTGTAGATATGTGTTTCATTTCTAGTAGAGTAATGGTTATTCACACTTTGTAAGCAAGGACTCTTGAAACATTGAGCATTTCTATTCTATTCTTAACACACATTTAAAATAAATTTCATGCCAATGCAACAGAATCAAAATAACATAGAATGAAGGTGTAGTAATTATATACCAGAGCACAGCTTTTCTTTCCTCCTTAACCTTCTTTCCCTTGTTCCTTCCTCTTCGGTGTCTCTCTTCTCACGCACCCTTTCTGTTTTTTTCTTTTTCCAATTTCCAAACCCCCTTTTCTTTTTATTACAAAGATATTTATAGACCTAAAAAGTGTTCATGGTTGCTTGAATAGTCAGAAAGTATGGTTAATTGAAGAAGAAATGTGTACAATTTTGCAGCACTAATCAAGGGAATTGGAGGATTGTAGAAGCAAATAGGACAATTTGCAGTGTTAGTGTAAAAAGAAAAGGTGTAGTCTGCGCAAGGAGTGGGTGAGAGGTGACAGCTTAAAAAAAAAGAAAAAATAAAAAAAGAAGAAAAAATAAAAATAAAAATAAAAATAAAAATAAAAAATTATAGAAATAAATAAATATGTAAATAATTAAAAGAATATTTTTTTGTTGTGTTTTGATTACAAAAAGAAAAGCTTAAAAGAAGTAAATAAATAAAATAAAATAAATGGGTCAGCATTAACCCAGCCTGGTAATAAGAAGAACGCTAATAAAGAACCAACTTTTAAGTCCAAAATAAATTCGTCTGATTAAAATGAATGATTGAAAGCATATAGGAAGCAATGAAATTAAGTTATTAGATTATCATTAATTTAAAATGTTTGGACTATATGTACAAAGTAACAGCATTAATAAAAAGAAACAAATAAAATATATAACAAGGTGGACAAAATTAGGTGTTCACAAAGGTTCTTGATTATTCACTCTTCATTTAATTTGAATCCTAGTTATATAACTTTATAAGGAAAAGTGAAACACTTGATAATTCTATTCCAATTTCATTTTTTCTAATTAATATACTTCCTTTTCATAGAATTCATCCCTAATTCTTTTCTAACTTACTATCATTAAACTAACTGATTCACATTAATTTGTTGTCAACATTTTTTTTCACTCACCTATTATATAGTTTTCAATTTAAACTTATGTCATACTCTCTATCTTCTAGTTACTAACATATTCTCCTACTCAAGTTATAATTCATTCTTTATAATTCAAGAGTAAGATGTTCACCTACCATACCATGTGATTCTATTAAGTTGACTAATTCTTTATGTGTTTAAAACTCCATGTTAATCCATTAAATTATCTCGATCATTTAAATTCATTCAAGTCCCCCTTTTATACAACTTGGCTGAATTCACCAAGGGACCAAGACATCAAAATTCCTATTCAATTCAACACTTTCATGCTTTACTTATAAAAACAACCAATCAATAAAAAGTGAAATCTATGAATATTAGTCAAAATCATTTTGGTTGTGAGCTACAAGAGACAAAAATCAAGGCATATTCAACTTGTATCAAGCAAATCCATAGCACATGACCATTAACTTCTCATCATATCATTATGCACATCATGTAATCGAGGAATAAAAAATTTAATCAAGCTCACTACATCACCACCACCAAACCATGGCAATAACACCAAATAGCCAAAGAAAATTTCATTATTTTTTTCATTATGATAGATGTGCATAATCACTCAAGTAGCCATATTAATCAATTTAACATAAATACCATCATATAAAAATTGATTTAGGCCATTGAGAGTAGAACCATAGCCATTCAAGACATAGCAATCATATTCTACTCAATCTCATGCTAAAAATCATGCCAAAATCACCAAGAGGACTTAGGGGTTTTCCCTCTACCCATCAACCCATTTCATTACTAATAAATAAGATTAGAGCCCCCTTCTCCTTTAACTCCTATGTTAACTGAACCAAAGAGAGAGAAAAGGAGAGGACGGTGCTTGCTTGTTGCCTTCAAAATAGCTCCTAAGGAAGATGGTTGAATAATAGCTTTAAGATCTTGATGGATAAAGGTATATAAGAGTGATTTGCAACAAAGGAAATGAAAATGGAAAGGGTGGTTTGATGTGTGTGTGCTACGCTGAGAGAGAGAGAGAGAGAGAGAGAGAAAGAAGAAGAATGAGTGAGAAAGGCTTGTTTTTTAAGTATTGTAATAAGCTTGTCTTAAAATGAAATTATGGTTTAGGATTTTCTAGAGCTTTATTTAACTTTTAATCTAAAATGTAGTAATAGCTATAAGTAATCGATCTCATTTTTAACTAATGGAGAGGCAAATTGATTTTTGTTTCCCCCATTAGCTGCCAACTAGAATTTGGAGTGAAAAAGAAGAGAATTTTTCTTTTTATTGCATATGCTAATTATATGAGTTACTTATGTACTCAATTTTAAATGACACCTTGAGAGCTTTCTATTTCGTGATTTTTCATTATGTTCTTTTCTATATTCACTAAAGTAACTATCGTAATTTTCTTGTAATTTTTGGGTTCCACTTAGTATTCCTAATTGTGTTTTAAAAGTTACATGTGAGTATTTTGAGTCAATATTAAAGAAAATCTAAAATTTTTGAAAAAATTCTAAAACTATAAAACAACATTCTAAACATATTTCTAAGCTTAAAATATCATTTTGTTGAATTTTTAAATCATTTGGCATTTATTTCATAATTTTACTCTTTGTAATTTAACTTATTTACCATAATTAATTTCAGTTTTACCTAAAAATTACAAAAGTTATTTTTATATCTCAAATACATTTTTAATATTATTCTAAGCCTAAAATCAAATTTTTAAAGTGTCGTGTTAATTATTTAACCCTTTTTGAGTTAAGATAGTTATTATTATAACTAAATCTAGATATTATTTATCATTCTGAGTTAAGTTAAATCTCTCAAAATTTTCAAATCTTTTTCTAGATTTCCAATCAAAATCACAAGACAATTAAAGAGATAATGAATAATACTAAATACAAGCATAACATTAGAGGATGTTACAACATCAATGATTCCATCTTTGCCTCTAGTTACCTTTCCCTAGCTGTCTTTACAGTAAGCTCAGTATTTAATCCCTCAATTGTCTCATGCATGCCCTATATCTCTTCTACACTCACCATTGATGCCTAGGTCACAGTAGATTGAGCAAGTGATGATCAGATGATGTGCAATTTCATAAGTATATGGATGTCATCAAGTAATAAATATTGAATCCATGGGAATTGCATCTTATGCTTACCAATTTATCATAATTTAAGAAGATACAACGAGGAAGAATAATATATGGGGGAGATTGATTGGGGATAAAATTAGAGAGTAAGAGCAAGTAACAAGAACATCAATTATCAATTAAGGAGCAATCAATGGCAAGATTAGTTTCTAGGATTAGGTTTCACATAATGACAATCAATGGATTATCTCTATGACCAGATTGATTCAAATTTGAAGGTGAATTAACATAATGTAATCAACATTCCCTTTCAAGATATGAAAGTTGTGTTTAACCAAATTAAACTCTTTCTTTCATGGTAGCTCAATTCAAGTTAAACCATTTACGCTCTTTGTTAATTCATTTAATCCTCTAAGGATCAAACATACTTTTGTGATTCAAATCCTAAGTTCCTTTTGTAACGTCCGGCTGCTTTCAGGATGAGTGACTGTCCCCACAAACCAATACAAGACTTTTCAGCGTGCTTTGTTCTCACTCACACGCTTCCTGGGAAACTTCCCAGTAGGTCACCCATCTTTAAATTGCTCAAAGTCAAGCACGCTTAACTATGGAGTTCTTAAGTGATGGGCTACCAAAAAATAGATGCATCTTGTTGGTATAGGTAGCACTTATTAATTCCTTTAAGTTATCCTCAACTGTACAGTCCCATACCTGCACAGCCTCTGGATCTCTCTCGTTCGGGTGTGTATTCGATTCATTCATGTGCCCTTCTCGCTGGAAGCCTGCCAGGAGCCACTTATTGTCCGTGCCTTATCTCTTTTGCACCAGCGATCACTCCCCGCCCTCGTCAACGCCCAGGATGTTACATGCCCACCAGCTTCCGCTTGGTTCGTCCTTGAACCACACCGTACTGGAAGAGAGGCCCTGCTCTGATACCACTTTGTAACGCCCGGCCGCTTGCAGGATGAGTGACTATCCCCACAAACCAACACAAGACTTTTCAACGTGTTTTGTCCTCACTCACACGCTTCCCGAGAAACTTCCCAGTAGGTCACCCATCCCTAAATTGCTCAAAGTCAAGCACGCTTAACTATGGAGTTCTTAAGTGATGGGCTACCGAAAAGTAGATGCATCTTGTTGGTATAGGTAGCACTTATTAATTCATTTAAGCTATCATCAACTGTACAGTCCCATACCCGCACAGCCTCTGGATCCCTCTCGTTCGGGTGTGTATTCAATTCATTCATGTACCCCTCCCGCTGGAAGCCTGCCAGGAGCCGCTCATTGTCCGTGCCTTATCTCTTTTGCACCAGCGATCACTCCCCGCCCTCGTCAACACCCGGGATGTTACACCTTTCACATAAGTCCAATATTTAGGTTCATCTTTCAATTCTTCCCTAAATACTTAAAGTTATGCAAAAAGATGGTAAATCAATTTGCATAATGAAGCATGATAAGAAAAGAATCAAATAAGGAAATTGGTCTTCATAAATTCGACATTTGTTATTTTAGTACAGTTAAATTTATCTAAATTTCATCCAAAATAAGTTGTTCAAAATCTAACGCATTCTCTTTGAAATTCATATGAAATGTGCTATTTTAGTAGTAAAATTTGTCGAAAACCCATTTGAAATAAGTTGTCTGGAATTCATCAAAATAAATTGTTAATTTAGTAGTTAAATTCACGTGAAATATGTTTTAAATAAGTGATTCAAAATCCACTTGAAGAATTCTATCCAAAAGTTGTTATTTTAATAGCTAAATTTGTCTTAAATAAATCATCCAAAATCTATCTAAAACATTTTGTCTAAACATTTTGTCTAAAGTGAGCAATCTGAAATCCCTCTAAAATATTCTATTCAAAATGCATATGAAACTTATTATTTAGTAAAGTTAAATCCGTGTGAAATTTGTTTGAAATAAGTCATATGAAACTATTGTGGGGATTTTAATGACTAAGCTAATGATTAAGAAGTTTGACTAATCTCAACCTACTCACCTACTCACATCCATGTGAATGAAATAAGAAATTTGAAAACAAAATTGAAGTTAGTGGCATGGAAGTGAGCAAATATTTCTAGCACAACTTATTATTAATTCACTACCTCCCTTGTCGCCCCATCACCACATCCCCCCTTCCACACTGTAACCACCACTTCACCACCACACTACGGTGTCATCACTACACCACCAACACCACCACAAGTAACCCTTGATCTATGTCTCTTTTATTGTTTTTCCTTTATGTAATTTGGTTTTTGTGAGTTTAAGGTGCTTTGTACTATTGGTTTAATTTTGCTATGTTTTGTTGTTGTTTCTTCGATTATTAATGCTAGAATTTTGCTGTATTGTCTAAGTTGAATTTGCTCTATATTCCTAGTTGATTTTGATATTATTTTTTATTTGAATTTTGATACTATTCTTTGTTATGAAATTTTAGTGCTAGAATTTTTCTCTCTGTTCTTAGTTGATTTTGATATAGTTCTTAGTTGATTTTGATATAGTTCTTAGTTGAATTTTGATGTTGAATTTTCCTCTATGTTTTTAGTTGAATTTGCTCTTTGTACTTTATTTTGATATTAGTCTTGGTTGAATTTTAATACTGGCAATTTGGTGATGAAATTTTGATGCTGAAATTTTATACTTGAATTTTGTTCTAACTTGTTATTACGTGAATATTGTTTTGAATTTTTTTTAAAACTTATTTCAATCATGCTAATAAGGAAATGGAAGATGTTGGAATGAATAACCAACACTTTTCCTTCCCAATTTAAGCTTCTCTTTTAAGGAGGTTTCTAAAATGTCTTGCTAACTAGTGCCCTCAGGCATTGGTTAAGGAATCAATAAATAGAAAGTTTTTATTGGCAGAGTGCATCGAAAATCATGGAAAAGTTCATTGATACATCTCCCATTAAATAAATTTCCACATTTGATTCCTTAACCAATGTTCTTATTCCTTCAACAGAAGCTCATATTCAAACACTATAAAGATTTTCATCTTGGGGAGTGTGAGTGTGAGCTAAGAGAAAACTAGCAAGGTAACTATTTCCAATTATGCCAATTGGGAAAGAGAAAGTGTTGGAGTGAATAACCAACACTTTTTACTTACCAATTTAAGTCATCTTTTAATTAAGCCAAGGTCCTAAATGTTGGTGCATAATTTGGATCGCCATCCACCTCCCTATGCAACATTTGGAGCTTCTTCATCTTGTGCTTCAAGGCTTCTTACCTCTTTGGTCATCCTCAAAGTACGCATCATGTTCATTGTCACATCTTGCAGGTTCCACCACTCAAACCAACCACCCAACTCAAATCCTCTGTCCCGTCTTTTAATCTCCGTCCATGCTCACCATTTTGGAACCACCACTTTTTGAAAGTAAAATTCATACAGGTAAACAATGTAACCATGGTTGAAGAAGATGAAAAAGAGAATAAAGTAATCAACCTTTGTGACAGTTTTGATTTTGTTGTGAAACAATAAACACAAATTACTATAAATGCTTGCTAAAATAGTAGGTACAAGAGCTATTTTAGTCGTTCTAGGTAGATGTATGGTAATAGAAAAACATTTTTCAAAATGGCTTTATGTGATCTAGTAGGACAAAAAACCTTGAAACCATTACGAGAAGAACTCCATGCTTCACTGACTCTTATTCCTCATGAAATGCTTCATCCATGAAGTATGATATGCCTTTGTGGCCAAATATTTGAAACAATCTAAACATTGCAATCAATTCTTGTTTTATTTCTTTTTCTCTGTACTTAACTCTTTACCACAATTAAGCGACCATATCAATACAAAAATATTTCACAATTTGCCTACTCCTATTCTAATTAACTGAATCCCATAATTAATTCAATAGGCCTTTCAAATACCTCATTAATTTCAATAATTAGTCTGTCTTTGCTCAAGTTACCACTAGCAAATTTTCTGACTAAAAACTATTGTCACTAAACTTAGAGTCAAACCAGATTTGAAGTATCTTAAAATTGCCATTAAATATCTATTTAAGATCTTTCAAATCTTGTTTGACTTCAATTTTAGTGGAAACAATTTGAATTAGGAAATTTGCTAGTGGACAATTTTTAACTTGGGCAAAAACAAAATAATTATTGAAACTAGTGAGATATTTGAAAAGCCATTGAATAAATTATGGGATTCAATCAATTAGAATGGAAGCGGGCAAATTGTGAAATATTTTTGTATTGTCATGGTTGCATTATTGAGGTAAAAAATTAGTCCATGAAGAAAGAAATAAAACAAGAACTGATTGGAATATTTATATTATTTCAAATATTTGGCCAAAAAGGTTGACCATACTCTGTGGATGAAACATTTCATAAGGAATGAGAGTCATGTGGAGCATGAAGGCTTTTCTTGGAATGGTTGTGAAGGTTTGTTTTTCCTGCTAGATCACACAAAGTCATTTTGAAAAGTATTTTCTACTATAATACATCAACCTAGAGAGATTAAAATAGCTTTACACCTTTTATTTTAGCAAACTTTTATAGGGATTTGTATTTACTAATTCACAACAAAATCAAAATTGCCTTAAAGGTTGAATATTTATTTTTCTTTTTTTATTTTCTTTGACCCTGACTAAGTTGTTTACTTGCATGTCTAATACTTCCAAAAGTGATGGTACAAGAATAGTTAGCAAGGATTAAGATTCAAGTTAAGTTGACATTTGAGTTGGATGGGTTTGAATGGTGTTGAACTTAGCGTCGACCATAGTCGGTGCAAACTAGCGTTGTCTTAGAAGTTGACTCAAATTGAGTAGGTCACTAAGCCGACAATAGTTGCATCTATTTAGTGTTCGTCACATGGGCGCTAGAATGTAGTATTGGCCATTTTTTTTTGTTAGGCTTCCAATTTAGTGTTCATTTTTTGCCAACACTACTTAATGTCGATCGAAAAGTTGGACATAAACACTTAACTTCGAGAAGCATCAAACTTTTATCTGACGCAAATTCAATGTTAAAGTTGATTTAGCGTCTGCTTTCGTGTTTTAGCATTAGCCAAAAGCTGACACTAAGTTACAAAATTTTTGTAGTGTTAAAAAAAGTGAATGATTACTCCATATATACACCTCATGACTCATGATAGATCTAGTAGTAATAAGGTTAATCTAAGTAAGAAGGACAAGAACAAAGGTAAAGCCCCAATGAAGGTCAATATAAAGGAAAGGTTTGAAAGGAAAACAAGTGTTACTTCTACAAACAAAATCTGCACTTCAAAAGGATTCTCCAAAAAGAAATATTTAGTAGTAAGAATAATGTGCATAATGAGGGATTTGCTTATTTATGGCATCAAAGCTTAGGTTACACATACAAAGAAAGTATAATGTGGTTAATGGAAAATTAACTATTGCCTTAATTGGATTTTTATGATTAGAACATGTACTCGAATTACATTAAATGAAAGCAAGTGAAACACATCTTAAAGAATTTGGCTATTAAAAGTAGTGAACCATTAGAATTGATACACAATGATATTTATGGTCTCTTTGACGTTCCATCTTAGGGCAATGAAAAGTATTTAATCACCTTCATTAATGACTTCTTATGTTATTGTTACTTGTATTTGTTGCATGAAAAGTCTAAAACAGTGGACATCCTAAAGTTGTTCATTAATAAGGTGGAAAGGCAACTAAATAGAAAAGTAAAAGTTGTGAGATCTGATAGAGGTGATGAGTATTATGGAAAATTTAATAAGAATGGACAAGTCCATTTGCAAAGTTTCTCAAAAATTAAGGCATATGTGAATAGTATACTGTGTCAAGTACAATATAAGATAATGGTGTAGCCAAAAAGGTAGAATTATACTATGGTATATATGGTGAGGACAATGTTAAATTATAGTATTGTACCTTTATCATTTTGGATGCATGCATTAAATACAACTAGATATCTACTTAATAGGATTCCTTGTAAAGGTTCCTCAAACTCTTTATGAACTGTAAACAAGAAAGATACCTAATTTAAGGCACCTTCCTATTTAGGGTTTTCTAACAAAAGTAAAGGTGTATAATCATTGTGAAAAGAATTTTGATGCACGGACAGTTAATGGTTTTTTCATTACATGTCTCAAAAACTCAAAATGTTACAAATTTCACTTCCCTAATTATAGTGCAAGAATAGTTAAGTCTAGTAATGTCCACTTGATCAAGAATGGGCAATTCAATGGGAGTCAGAAATTTTAAAAGTGGTATTATGGAGACTTGTGGTAAATCTTCTTCATACGATGTTTTTCCATAGGTTATTGTTTTGCTAGTGGTATTACAATGATAACACCTTAGGGGGCATTATCATACATACATACTTCCTATTGCAAAAGACATAAATCACACAAAAAATAAAACCTCAAACTTGTATTGAAAAAACATAAATTCCTGATATTGTGGGTACCCAATGTACCTTACAAAACTCAAGGTAATAATACAACATAAAGGTGCCTCAACATCGAGGGCTTAGTCTTAAACATAGTAATAAATACTCAAAGATAAGCCTAAAACTTAAATATGAAGCTTGCAAACTTCCTCCTTATAAGCAATTCAAGGCTTCATACCTACTCAACCTGAAACATTTAAACTTAAACTAATGAGACAAAAGTCTTAGTGAGTGCCCTAGGGACACTACAATATCATTTAAGCATATAATATACACATTGATAGTTAATTCTCATAAATTGAAACATTAGAGCATATAAACATTAATAGAATATAATAATTTATAACACATCAACATTTCTTAATTAAATGTTTTCTTTTCCTTTACTTTTCTTATCCGTCCTTTTGGCAGATTTGAACTCAAAATCTCAAGAAGCATCTCCCTTGTTTTTGCCAAACAATCTCTCCTTATCGAAGGTTGACACCATCCTTTGAGGACCAAAGGAGACAGATATCCTTCCCTTGTCAAAGGGGATGTTACATCTTAAACATTCTTTCTTTTAACATTTGGTTTTTGGCCATCCTTTGGAGATTGAAGAGGTTTCTACCCTTCCCTTACCAAAGGAGACCCTTTCAACATTCATATACAGTCATCATACCATGTTGTATTCATTCATATAGGAACATTCCTTTATAGTCATCCACATCACATTGTATTCATTCATATGAGAACATTCATTTATAGCCATACATATCACATTGCATTCATTTATAAGAGGATAGAGAAAATCATACAATAAAGGTAATAACATAAACATGTATATTCATCTTGTAGACACATATTTTATCTCATGTTATAGGTTAGACATACATTTTATATTACCTTTTGGGATGGACGTACATTATATCTTATCTTTTACTTATTATAACAACTACCTATTTGATATTTAGGATTTACATTTTGTTTTATTAAGTTCTTAGGTACTATCTCATTCATTTCCTCTTAAGCTTCTATGACCTCTGTAAAGTGAAAACACAATATCTAGAGTTATACTAACCTTATCAAGTTGATATTTATCTCATTTGAAAGCTAAGAAGATTATCTACAACTTTTATGCTGACCTCGAAAACTAATTTGATCATCCACTATGCCAAAACTTGTGAAGAACATGAAATTGTTACCTAATTTTGACAACTTGACCTTTGCTCACTAATTTGATCATATCTTGAGCTATAGACATTAATTTTAGATGATTCTAAAACCATTAGTTAGCTAACATCTAGTACTACAATTCTTATGAAGACGCCTAGCCAAATTCTCACTCTAGGGACTATGCACGAGCATGATAAACTAAGCACAGTTGTGCTTCCTTTCGAGGCATCGATCCAAATTTTATGCACGATTGTGCTTCTCGTATGCATGGCCATGCTTCCTGTCATTCACATAACTTGCAAAACTAAGCATGGCCATGCTTCCCTAAGCATGGCCATGTTTCACTTTGCATAAAAATCCACAACGAAGAAGTGAAATTGATGCACGACCATGCTTAGTGAAGCACGACTGTGCTTATCATCCTAGTTATAATCATTTGAGCATAGGTGCTCTCAATATAAGCATGGGCACGCTCAACTTAAGTATGGGCATGCTCGACATAAGCCTGGGTACACTCAATAGTAACTGAAGACAACCCTAACATGGCATCCTAATCATACAAGCAAGCAATAAACACATAGAAGATACACAAGAATGGCATCCAAATCATAAAATTATATATTTCAAATCCCCACTCATGCTATAAACATTTGTTTGCACCAAAACTCCAATTGAACCCTATAATAGCATGTTCATACAACACACACAAGGGATATAAGACAAACATACATGGGGGAAAATGGAAAACATACAAAGGAATACATGTGAGCAACAATACAATTATAGGGAGGGGGAAATAGGCAAGAGGCTGCACTCACTTGGAGGTGCCCATTATTCTGTTATGGCTTGCCTAAACTTTTGCTCTTCCTCTCCCCTCCTCATTTCTCTTTTTCCCTTATTCTCTCTCCTCCTTTCTTTCCCAATCCCATGCATGATATGGTGTGTACATATGTGTCTTAGGATTTATAACTCCTAATTCCCTTATTGGGCCTTAGAGGCTAGTCCTTTTAATAACCTTTCTCCCTTTAAGCAAGGCCCACTCTTAGATTATTCGTTAAAACACTCCTAATTATTAAATAACCTATAGTTAATATTAAATTATTAGACCTAACATTTTGCAGGGTGTTACAACAATCACAAAACACATAAAGACAACAAAATAAGATTCAAAACTTATAAGAGAATGTATAGGTGATGAACTAGCTAACAATGTGTGGGTGACCAATGTATAAGTGATAGAAGAGGTGCAAAAAATAGCACCAAGAAGATATGAAAGGAAAAGAAGGCTAGCTTTTTAAATGATTATATTGTTTGTTCACTTGAACATGAATATGACTTAAGCATTGATTGAAATACGAAAAAGCGCACAAGAAGGGGGGGTTGAATTGTGCCTTGTAAAAACTTTTTCGAAATAAGTAGATCAAACAAAAACGTTTTCAAGCGTAGGGATAGAGAGAAGAAAAACAAAGAAAGTTTTATACTGTTCACTCAACCTGAGCTACGTCCAGTCCCTTCACCCATAAGGTATCCACTAACCAATCTTAGGTTACAAGTATTGTTCACGGCCTCTTCAGGCTCTACAACGCAATCTCCCTAGATTGCTTAACCCAAGTATTCTTTTACACTAAGCCTCTCTAGGCTTTCACAACACACAAGTGTTTTAAAAGGAAGGGTCAACTCACATAGTAAGGATTTGAAAGATTAAGCTCAAGATCACTTTGAGGATCTTTACAAAATGTTGCTATCGTCCACTGGACGCTCTTAACAGAGTATTACAAAAGTCTTTACGTTCTTGTTCTTTTTCACAGACTTCGCCTTTTTCTATTCATCTTTTCGTTTTTCGTTCTACTTCTGTTTTCGTTGGTGCACGTATATATATAGTCTTTAGGAAAAAGATCCGTTGTAGAGATTTGACTCTTTACGCAATGAGAAGCGTGCAGACTATCTTTTCAGAAATGTCAGGCGTGTAAATTTGTAGACTTGCACTAAAAGGAAGGTGCAGGACTGCGCTGGCAGTCTGTTCTTCTGAATCTTCTTCATTTGTCTTAGTCAATTGATAAGTTGACTGCTTTATCTATTCTGCTATGCTTTTGCACTGAATTGATGTTGATGCTTCAAATAGATTTGAACATTAGTTCACAGGAGTAGTAATATGTAAGTTACAAGGCAGACTTAGCATAAATCTAATTGACGTTCAGACTAAAAACTTAGCCAGTTTGAATGTATGATCTTGGAGACTTGGATGGTCGCCTCTAGTTTGTTCAACTGGACGATCTTTAAACACGTCTACTGGACGTCTTAACGTACTGCGTCTTGACATGACAACTGGACG
The DNA here is from genome assembly GCA_004329165.1 of Spatholobus suberectus. Taxonomy (NCBI): domain Eukaryota; kingdom Viridiplantae; phylum Streptophyta; class Magnoliopsida; order Fabales; family Fabaceae; genus Spatholobus; species Spatholobus suberectus. The sequence continues at coordinate 54,836,019 of CM014734.1, read as the reverse complement.
GTCCTTGTTGGTGAGTCATTTTCTTAGTTGTGACAGGGTTAGTCTATACGCAAAATATGAACATTAATAAGCTTTGTTATCTTCAAAACATTGAGGGTTTAGACGCTTCTACGTTTTTGGTTCCAACATTGATAAAATTTGGTCTTATTCAAACAAATCATAGGAAGTGACCATTCTAAAAAAATGTCTCAATTCTATGGAAGAAGAGTTAAAATCAATTAATGATAATGTATGTGATCTAGTTGAGTTGTTTGAAGGCCAAAAAGAGTTAATTATAAATGAGTCTTTAAGACTAAAAATGACTTAGAAGACAACATTAAAAGAAATAAAGTTAGATTTGTCACCAAAGGTTTCATTTAAGAAGACGACATTAACTATTAAGAGACCTTCTCTCTAATTTCTAAGAAGAACTCTTTAAGGATTGTTTTGGTTATGATGGCTCATTATGATTTATAACTTCATCAAATGGATGTAAAGATTACCTTTATGAATGGTGACCTAGACAAAAATGTTTATATGGACCAACCTTAAGGGGTTTTAGCTAGAGGAAAGGAAAATATGGTGTGTAAATTTAAAAAGTAAATATATGGACCAAAACAAGCTTCCAGACAATAGTATCTTAAGTTCAATAGTACCATTACATTGTATGGTTTCATAAATAACACTATTGATTGGTGTTTCTATATGAAGGTCAGTGGGAGCAAACACATAGTCTTCGTTTTATATGTTGATGATGTTATGTTTCTTCTAATGATGTTGCTTTGTTACAAGATGTAAAGAATTTTTTCTAACAACTTTGAAATGAAAAAAATAGATGAGGCATCTTATGTGATAAGAATAAAAATTTTCCATGATACATTGTACAGATAGTTGGAATTGTTTCAAAAATGATATATTAATAAAGTATCAGAGAGATATTCAAAATGGAAAAATGCTTTGCAAGAATTGTTCTAATTCAGAAAAGGATTAAATTTAGTCATATTCAAGCACTAGAAATGACTTGGAGGAAAAGGAAATTGAGTTTATTTCCTATGCATTAGTGGTTAGGAGTTTGATGTATGCTCAGGCATGTACTTGATCGACTGTATACTAGTTTTACCATTGAAATATTGGGTTGATATCAAAGTAATCCCAAAATATATCATTGAAATGTTGGAAAAAAGGCTCTTAGATACTTACAAGACACCAAAGATTACATGCTCACATACAAAATTAAAGGTCAAATCAGCTTCAAGTGGTTGATTACTTAGACTTAAACTATGTTGGATGTGTGGATTCAAGAAAATCCACATTTGAGTGCTTTTTTCTTTTGGTTGGAAGAGTGGTGTCATGGAAGAGTGGAAAATAACCTGTTATTGGTATCTCTACCATGGAAGCTAAATTTATGGCATACTTTGAGACAACAGTTCAAGTATTATGGTTGCGAAATTTTACCGTGAGTTTTGGGATCGTCAATAATATAGCTAAGCCAGTCAGGGTTATTTTAAGAATTTGAAATAAATCTATCCTGTCTCCCTTCACGAATGTGTATTGTTCGCACTATAGTAGATTTGCCCAAGGCAAATGTGCACAGTTACTAAATTTTCCCCTGGGGCAATTGTATATAAAGACTGTATGGGAGAACAATAAAAGACACAAACACTTCTTTCTCATAAAAGTTACCACACATAATAAGGTTTACTAATCATCAAAAAACAAGAAAGGTAAAGGCAAAGAAGAAAGAAAATTACTTTCAAGAATCAAGAAATTAAGGAGCAAAAACATAAGGTATCAAAGACTAAAACATGGATCTAAGTAAGGGTTTTTAAATCCTCATCATTGGGCTAACGAGAATTATAATATCCAAAATTCTTATGATTAGCGTAATTTTTTACGTTGATGAGCGCTTAAAATATCTATCTTATAGATTTATCTTATACTAAAATTTTATTATTATCATGACTAAAATGCAAGTTGTTCCATGACTAATTTATCCTCCCATGAAATATTTTTGGACACAAGCAAAGGAGTCAATATATTATAGTGTCATTTCTACTAGTTGTCATGACGCTACGAGTCATGAAAAATGAAAATTTGATTATAAGAGGTTCATTCACACTAAAATAAACTAAAGAACATAGTATAACGTAAGTTTTTAAATGATCTTTCTCAATTAAGAATACTAAATAAGGTGTATTTAATATATTTAATATAATTTTTTAATTATTTAAAAAATTTAGCATGTACTGATTTTTATATTTTTAATATAATAAATATATTTTATTTTATTTTTCTTGAGTTTATAAAGACACTTATTAGCACTATTAATTTTTTAAAATAAAAAGGAATATATAATGTAATTTAAATTTATGTCATGAGATGATAGTGTAATTTACTCCTTAAAAATATAAAGATGAATTAAATACATGATAAAATTATTTGAATATATATAAAAAATCATAATTACTTATATATATAGTTCTAAATATTTATATACATCTACTAATTATAACATGTTTTCTGTTAAATTAAAAAATACATATGAAATTATAATAAATACAAGGCACAGATTATTACATTAGTAAATAGAAATCATAATAAAAATAATTTTAAATTTAACACTTGTGCTTATTACACTAATAAGTAATAATAATATAATTTACCCTTTAAATGAGTCATCTCAATTACTAACAAAAAATAACATTTGATATTGTCATAAATACATGCTTACATATAACAAATTATGAATTTATTTCACTCCTAAAGTTGACCCCTTACATAAGCTATGTCAGTATTTTTCACTATCATATCGACTTTGACTAGTCCAATCAAATAGACATGGACAATCATGAAAAAAAAATTATAAGGAAGCCAAATCCTTACACGAGTTAATTGGGACAAAAAGAAACATTCTAAAGAAATCTAACAAAAAAATAAAGAAGAGAAACAACTAAATAAACAAGAAGAATAAACCTAAACTGGTGCCATAATTAAGAGAAGTGGCAGACCCTAACAAAGTAGAAAAAGGTTGAACCGGTACCATCACTCATAGGCCTCATCTCTGATAACTTTAGAAGAGAAAATAGTCATATATGCACTCATTCTCGTTTATATTAGTTAGATTTTGCTGTCAACTAAGGAGAAATCTTTTTATTTTTATTTTTATAAGCAAATAAGGAAAAATCTTTGTCACTCTTACTCATTATAAGTGGATATGATGAGTTAAAGTATTTTTAATTTAACGGAGTATTAATAGCGTGTCCTTTTTTGTTTTATTTTTCATACATTAGCCATAACAAATATTTTACTTAAGTTCCCTATTTCACACGTTTTGATTAAAAATTAATTTTTATTTGTATTTAAAAAAGAATAAATAAAAACTGGATGCATGGGGCGACATGAAATATGCAGTTGGGGTCATCGATGAGGAAAAGCAATGACGAAGCAGACAAAATGGAAAGTCAATTAACACGAACTCGACACCTTGTATATTCTTTCTTATCCATAGCCATATCCAAACATAAATTAACTGCCTCCACGTCTCAATCATAACAGTGATTGGCAAAAACAAGAGAGCAACAAAGGCTAACTCTTGAACCGCAGACCAGCTTATTGTCTCACGAGATGGAAATGCGGAAAAGCAAGCTGGATTCAATTAAAAGTGAACAAAAAATTGTTTAATGACAGAATAACATTTAAAGCGATTCCTTTTATAAAAAAAATAATAAGATTAATTTCATTTATGTAACGATCCTATCATGGAACTTTGTCAAACTAATTCTCCTATAGGCTACAGCACACAATAGCTGTTCATTGACAAACTTGAAAATCAATAGTATATAGATAATTTTACAAATTTTATATCTTAAACTTAATGAAAAATGCCATATAGTAGGAGACAAAATTGGAAGAAATCTGTTACACCATTATTGTAAGATCTTCTTTCAACTTTTGATGCAATATTTATGGAATTTTGATAAATATTCAAAATTATGAAATTTTAGTTTGAGTCGACAGGCTGATGCTTGACATTTTGTGAAATAGCTAGGTTTGTCACGGCTATCAGTCAGGCCTTAAGGCTTAAGCCAAAGGTGGGGAATGACCTCATTTGGAGTCACTATTTAATAATTATGTAATTTGGCAAATTCGTGGGTAGATATATTAAAAATTTAAAATCAATCGTATCGAAATTTGTGAATGATGTAACATCAAATAATTTATAAAGTAGACAGGTTCATTTTGTTTACAATGAAGCATTATAAATTTGTCCGTATGACAGGGTGATGGCATCCCAACATTTTCAAGAACAATTTCTTTCAAATGTTATTTTTTAATAAATACAAATTCTTTAATTTAGCTCTTTTTAATAAGCATTTTATTCTTTAATTCGACTCGCTCGAGAAGAATATTCTACTATTCTGTCTTGTTAGTAAAACTAATATTAAAAAAAATTGGGTTCATAAACTTCTATAAAGATAATGATATAGATAACATTATTTAATTTCTTTTCCTCTGCTATAATACAAAACTATTTTATTGGTATCATTTTATCAAATTGTTATGGTATATGTATATTTGGTTTGAACAAGCAAAAGATTGACAGGATGGTTTGATAATTTTTGGGTATGAGGAATGGGCATACGATGGTTAGGTGATGGGCGGCGTGAGTTGGTCCTAATCCCATAATGCCAGAAAACTGGAAAGGATTCCAGAGAGTCGGCGTAACCTCTATGCTTTACTGCAATGGATGTGGTTGGCGGCTATTATCTTTTCCTGTCGAACATGCATATATGATATATCTCATACTTTGCGTCATCCCATACAATTGGCGTCAGTTTATTAGTTTTAAAAAGTTAGATTGAATTAATTTTAAATTATTCAAAGTAATTAAAATGTGTGTGTAAATTTAAATTTGAAATATGTATTAGGTGAAAGAAATTCAGTTTAGAGACAAAACAAACATGCCTATGGTCCGTTTAGTATGGTGAAAAGAAAGTGAGGGGGGGTGAAAAAAGTTTAAAATTTGAATTGAAAGTTGTTGGGGTTGATGGAAAATTTTTATAAGTAACATTGGGATGAGACCTTCCAAGGTATAAAAAACGAGCTAAATCAAAAGATGCATCCAAGGCGTACGATAGATTGGTCGAAAGGTATGCAAGCAAAAGGTCAAGAAAAGATTTAAGTTTCTAAGTGTCAAAATTGATGGGATGATCATTCAAGGAAATCGAACAGGGATGTGCTCGAAAGAAGTCTTTCCAAGTCATTATAGCAGAAACATACTCAAAAAGGAGTTCATACAATAGTTAACGGTGGGTTTCATAAGAAGACAAGTCAAGATAAGTGGCAACATCTTAGATTAGGTGTCTTTTAGCTACTGTATAAGTGTTGAAATCATGTGATTCAACCATTAATTGTAAAAGTCGATAAATAAGAGAATTGGTAGTCATTTTTCAATTGGTTGAAACATTCATACAAAACTTTATAATACCACATACGCCGCATACATGGTTGTCGATTCGAAGAGCAATGTATATGTTCAATTCCACATTTTAATTCAAATTCTTTTTGATTCACATCCCATATCTATTTACTATTTTCATTTGTTATTGCAATTATTTGAAACTTGTTGATTTACAATCTAATTTTTTAGAGTTAGAATGAGCTGTCATTGAATTCAAAGAATTACATGATTAAGAATTTCTCTAAAGACTACTGCTGGTCCAATATGAACTTAGTCAAAATTCTTATTGTTCGATAAAGTAATTTTATATGATGAATGTACAAGTACCGATGCTTGTCAAAATTAATCAAGACAGATCATCAAGTCATACACATCACATAACTTTCGAAATCTTGATTAAAATTGAATTCAACTTCTAATTAAATTCATACAATCAAGTTGAAAACTGTAAAGTTACTAATTCGATCAAAAAGGACTCACGACTAATTTTGAGTCTAAGTCCCATAAATAAACAATTATTTGTTAATTAGATTCACTTTAAAAAGTTATCTATACGAGAATCAAGGACTCTTCGATTCTTGAAACAAATTTTCACCATCAGCCAAAGGAAAGTATAAGGAAATAAAATTTTGAAATTTTGTTTCTAAAAATAAGCTTTTCCTCTCTCTTTTCTTTTACTTTTTCTCCAACCAAACAAAAGAAAATACATTGTTATTTGTGTTTTCTATCCTCTTTACCAAACATACCATTAGGAATGGGCAACTAGTAAGATTGGGAGACTGAGATTGAGTGTCAAAAGCTGTGTATGGGGAAAGAGAGTGTCTGTAGATGTATACTTGTATTTGAAAACATTCTAAGGTATATACCTCTCATACATATTCCCTCCATCCTCGAATATAAGAAAAAAAAACTAATTCACATTAATTAAGAAAGTTAGTTAACAATATGTAATTTTATTTAAAAATATTTTTTTAAATTATACTTTATTAAAACTTGATATCAAAAATAAAAAAAGATTATTAAAAACAGAATCTCAATTAAATAAAAGGTGGTCTTATTCAATAGGGTATCTTTATATGTAAAAGTAGTTAAGTCACTGAAGGAATATATTTCCTACCCAAAATAAGGGTAAAAAAGATATTTTAAGCTATTGTATTTAATAGGGCCATAATTATCTTTTAAAATTTTATTTTACAAATAACATTATTATAAAACTATTTTGAAACAGTGGGAATAAAAGCAGGCACAGTTTCCATAGTGCCCACTTAATGCAAATTGGGCAATTCCAACACCTCAAGTATTTATTGCATCATTCCCTCCCATTGAAGAGACACTTTTTTCTCAATAAAAAAAGAATCAATTGGGGCAATGACAATTCTTCTACCTTCCTTCTATGCTCACCTTCTCAAAGAAAGAAAAACCATTTTCGTAAGTAGTTTTGAGTCTTCAACAATCATTCTCTAATAATTGTTTGAAAGAAAAGCCTCTGAACTCAAAAAAGGTTTAAGTCTCCAACAACCCTTCTTCAATTTTTATTTTTTTTACAGTCTATGATTTTTCTTATCTTTCTTTTGTTTTGTTTAAAATGGTTTATGTTTTGACAACATTCATGGACTACAATGAGAAGTTGTGAGTGAAGTTGTATTTTTTAAGTGAGAGTAAATGACTTCTTTCTTTTCTTTGTTGTAGCCACAATTTCACTTAGATTATATCTTAAAAGCCTTCTCTGATAATCATTTGAAAAAAAAAGTCTCTAATTTAGAAAAGGTTTAAGTCTCTAGCAACCCTTCTATGAGAAAAATGACTTTTTTTTAGCCTACGATTTTGCTTATCTTTCTTTTCTTTTAATTAAAATGGTTTATATCATGACAATATCTTGAAAGTCAATTTTGATAATTGTTTAAAAGAAAGCTTGAGTTAGAAAAGGTTTGAGTCTCTAGCAACTGTTCCATGAAAAAATAACTTCTTTCTTCTTTTTTCTAGCCTACAAGTTCGCTTATCTTTCCTTTATTGGTTTGAGTAAAATACAACTTATTTGATTTGTAATTTTGAAATGAATTGGAAATAATATATGTTAGAATTCCTTACTACGTCAATTTTGGTCATTGAGATTTATGATCAATACAAATTAATATTTAAGGATAAATGTTACCTTTCTTTTTACCTTTCGAACTAATAAAAATGATTGGAGTTTTTCTATTTTAAATCGCATTAGGTTTAATTCTTATTACTTTGGCTGAATTATTTGTAACTGCCTATTTACAATACCGACGAGGTGATAAGTTGGATCTTTGATTAATTAATGTCTCTTTTGTTTATGGATTTCCTATTTATTTGTTTTAATCCTAATCCACAAGGATAAAAAAACTCAGACTTTAAATCATTGTTCAATTATTTTAGTGTAAATCTCAATCTAAAGTGTGTTCTTAACTTAATTTTGTAGTCCTACAATTGACCCCACATATTTATATTTATATTTATATTTTTTTTATTTTAGTGTAGTTTGATTGACCGATCGCCGCTATTGAAGCCCCATTAAAGACACCAATCGATCGGGCCTCGAGGGAGCGTGCACAGCTCGCTACGCTCTGCTCCGCCACTGCTTGGGATCCTGCACCTCTACAATTTCTAGCCCCTTTCTTTTGTTTAAAATTGTTTATATTTTGACAATATTCATAATCTATTAAAAAAAAAATGGTTGCTAGAGTCATCTTTTCCCCAAAACAGGAGAACAGAAGTCTTTTCAAACTTTTACGTAATATAGTTATATTTGTCCTCTCATTTTTCAATAATCTAAAAAATAAGTTTTATTATTATTTTATTTAAAATGAATTATTTAAACTCTTCTATTAAATGAGTTTTGCTTAGCATGCATATTGTTATAATTCCAATGTCTATAAGATAATTGAGTAATTATTTTTCATTTTTCCATCTTCCATTTCTCTCTCTTACATACATTAATTAGATAAAAAAAAATTCAAACTTTACATTAGGGAATAAAATTTAAATTTCAAACTTTACATTTATTAAAAGTTATAAATTATTAAAAAAAAGTTGTTTTTAATAGGTGGGTTTTGGAAAATGAAATTTGGATGGTATGCACTATTTTCACTTCTTCAATTAGAGCTAATTATCAGGGTGGTAATTACACGTTTCCATTGGATTTAGTGAATACCAATACATTGTTAAACAATTATAACAAAGAGTCTTTATATAAGTGACATAGTTTGACTATTTATAAGCATTGCTAATTGTATTCAAAATCTAGAGACCCTTCATATTATAAAGATATGTTGATAGATTTATTTCATATTATTTTCACTAACAAAATGAAGTTCAAGTGCTAATTTATTTCATGAGTTTAATGGTCGTGCACTGACAGTGTAAAGTAATTTTACACTGTCATCTAATCACAAACCACCATTTATTATAGGTTTGTTGACTATTATAATAAATACTAGAAAATCATATTAATGGTAATTTCTGATTAGATGACAGTGTAAAATTTTTTACACTGACAGTGCATGATCATTAAACTCTTTATTTCACCATAACTATAATTATTTGTTATAGTTATACTAATATTAATTCTTGTATTTTTTTGTATTGACTTAAATATTTAGTGTTTTATATAATTCTCATATGTTTTTTTTAGTAATATTTAATTATTTTTGTATTTTATTGTATGGTTTAATTCTTTACTAATATAAAATTTAAATTAGATATCTTATTATGAAAATATATAGATATTACATAAACGTAGGTATATAGAGAAGGAGAAAGACAAAGATAAAAAATGCTTTGACGTTGTTTATTTGTCTTTAAATTATATTTAAATGATGATTATATCTATATATCAACTATCCTTGTTTATATGCATTTTTACATATATAAATACATATGTGTGTGTGTGTGTTTTATTACTTATATGCATGTGAATTTATATAACTTTACTATTTTATTTTATTTAATAATTACTTTTATTGTTTGCATTAATTAATTAATCGTTTATTATCTTATAAATTTAATAATTTAATCTTTTTTGGTTGATATTAATTAAAATTTATATGTTATTTTGTAAATATATAGATATTACATAAATCTTTATATACTTTTATATATATATATATATATATATATATATATATATAAATGAAGAATTGTCGATGCACTTTTTTTCTCCCAAAACAAAAATAAATATGACATTTTATCATGTTTATTTAATAAGGTTATATGTGTTTTTAAAATTTTAATTTTCAAACAATATTTGAAAACTATTTTCAAACTATGGGTATTCGGTATTCATTAAGGCAATAAAAGCTTGCACTTTTTCTATACTGTGAATTTAACAATTCCAACATATCAAGTAATGAGTGCACTGTCCCCCATCTATTTAGATATGCCTATAGAACATGATCTATTTGTTCTGTTGAGTTCCCCTACACTTTGTTTAAGGTGACTTTTGGCTTTCAATATCACTTTGTTTGTTGCCTTTACCTAATTGTTAGTTTGAGGGTGCTCGAGCAAGATAAAGTGTTGCTTGATATGCAAGCCTTTAAGAGGAGCTTTGAACACTTTGTTAATAAATTGAGTGTCATTATCTATCACTACGACACTAAGGACACCAAGTCGGCTAATGTTATTTCTACAGAGGAATTTCCAAATTCTATTTGAGGTAATGGTGGCAGTGGTTCAATCTCAATTCACTTTCTGGAATAGTTGATTGTTACTATCAATAATTTTACTTGCTTAGGTGCAAGGGCAAAAATCCTAAGATGTCCATTCCTTATTGGTAAAAGGCCAAAGGATGGATGTTACCCACTGCTCTCCTGTTGGGAAGTGGCATATGTCAGCATGTTGTTGGCATTTCTCACATTTCTTTGCATATTCATCCTAGTCTTTATTACAGTGGGCAATAGTATCTTGCTCTTAGGGCTTTCCACACTAGGGCCTTTCCATCGAGGTGATTTTTGTAGTTGTCGTCATGCAACTCAATTAAGACATATTACTGCGCCTTCATTGTCAAGCATGTTAATAGGGGTTGAAAGAATCCTTTTCTATAAAGTGTTCCATTCATGACCAAGTAACATATTGCTTGTCTTCTGATTTGCCTCTCTTCTCTTTTTTCTTTTAGGAGGATTCCTTTTTTCCATATAATTTCATATGGGTGTCATCCAAGTAGGTTTGACTTCTATCTCCAAAAATTGACTCAATGGGTAAGATACTAGGACTTGGTAGGGTTATCTAAATCATAAATCTATTATTTCTAACCTTCTTGGTGCTAGCAAGCCTATATAAGACATTGACTCTCACATTGTATTCTTTGGGGATGTGTTGGAAGTGAACCTCCATGAATGATTTGCAAACCTTCTTCACCTTCACCAAGTATTATTGTAAGATGTATTCCTTGGCTTGGTATTTTCCCCTATCTTGCAAGACCAATTACTACAAACCATCATATAATGTGATAGACCTGGCCTCCAAGTCTTTAGCCACCAAGAGACCAACCAAGCATGCCTTATATTCAGCCTAGTTATTTGACATCGATAATTTGAACTTCGAAGACTATTCTATTACTTGATCATCATGTCCTTTTAGAACTATTCTAGCCCCAACTCTTTTATCATTCGACAATCCATCAATGTATATTGTCCATGCATTTAAATTTATTTTCTTTGAGTTTGTCTTCTCTACTTTAAAATTAGCCAACACTTGGGCTTTAATTGTCATCCTCAATTCATAATTGATGCCATGCCCTAATAGTTTGACTACCCTACTTATCATCTTCTAATCAAATCTAGTTTATGTAAAATCGTGTGTATTAGCAAGTCAATTTAGACCATTATAGGGTGTGCATGAAAATACTAATGAAGACATTGAGCTATAAAGACTAAGACAAGGTCTGCCTTCTCCAACTTCTAGTATTTCAGCTTAGAACCTTGTAAAGACTTGCTAATGAAATAAAGTAGGTGTTGGTTTTCTTCTCCTTCTTTTGTTAAGGTTGAGCTAATTAATTTTTCCTTAGGATTGTAAAACTAATATTGGTGTGCTTGCCAACACTTTCTTCAATTCTTAGAAGGCCAATTCATATTCTTCATTCCACCAGAAGGTTTTTCCCTTTTCAAGATGATAAAGAGGAAATGACTTATGAGTTGCTTTAGCTATGAATCGAGTTAAGGTTATTATTAGGCTAGTCAACTACTAGACCTCCTTTATAGACCTTAGACTCTACATCTCTAAGACAACTTCGCATTTCTCTAGGTTTGCTTCAATTCCTTTGTTGGTTAACATGCAACCCAGGAAATGTCTTGAAGGTACTCCAAATGTGCACTTGAGCAAATTCAAGTGCATGTATTGCCTAAGTCAATCAAAGACTTCTTTAGGTTTTCCACACAATGTTCATCGACCAAAGTCTTGACAATGATTGTCATCCACGTACATCTCAACAATCTCCCCAATCATCTCATCAAAGACTTTGGTCATAATTCTCTTATATGTTGCCCCAGCATTTTTCAGCCTGAAAGCAATACACTTATTTGTCTGTCATAAAGGCAGCTTTGATCTTGTCTTCGTCATACATTGGTATTTAGTTATAACTAGAATAAGCATTCATAAATGAAAGAAACTTATAGCTAGAGGATTTGTACACTAACTTATCAATGTTTGGAAAATGGAAAGCATCCTTTGGACAGGCTTTGTAAAGGTCAGTATAACTAGTGCACATTCTGCATTTTTCATCAAAATTCTTCACCAAGACGACACTTACCAGCCAAGTATCATATTGGATTTCTTTCATGAATTTGACCTTCAATCTATTCTTGAGCAACTTTTTGGCACTCAAGATCCATGTGCCTTTTCTTCTAAGCCATCGATTTAATGGTCGGATTCACAAAAAGTTTATGACAACAAAACTTTGGATCAATGTCCAACATGTTAGCCATAGTCCAAGATAAAAGGTGTTTTTTTTTCAACAATAATCTCTCTAATCTCCCTCTCAATTCAAGTCCTAGCTCGATCCCAACCTTTGTTGTTTTCTCCATTGAGTCCCCATCCTGGAAAGGCTAACAGTCATCTACTGGTTATGGTTGTGGATTATCTCCCTCATTTACATCGATCTTTGGATTTAGGTCTGCAAAGAAGACCTCAAGTTGTATTAAGTTGTTAATCTCATATCTTTGCCTCTTTTTTTATGCCATTCTTTTCGTCCTTTCTTCAAACTCATGTTGTAATGATGTTGAGTCACCTACTGGTCTCCTTTCACTATTAGCAGTTTGGATCCAAGCACAAGAAATTTTATGGTGAGGTGTGACACCCATTCACATTGAATATAACCCATACTTATTTACTTATTTAATAATAAGAGTAAAATTTTTCTCTGCTTTTAATAATAGAAAATTTGTAAATTTAACAGAATTTGAAAACGATAGTCAAAAAAATAAAATCTGTATGTATTCATCGTAAAACTATACATCATGATTTCATAATCAGAAGAATTACTGAAATACAGGGAGATCAAAATATACATCAAAATAGTTACTACTTATTTCCAGCACATCAAAAGATCTTAGTTAGAGCAATGTCTGTCTACCCTATCCTATAAAATAACAAACTACCAGACTAGCCCTATATGTCCTCATCAACAACCGGGTCTTTATTAACCACGATCAATCATGCATAAAAGAAAAAGTAATTGAGTGAGGTGATTTGTTCTAATATCACTTTTACATGTATGGTAGGAATTCTACCACACAATACAAATAAAACACAGTTGACAATAAAAAGAGAACCTAAAGTTTAATCTATGTTATATTATCCTTGACTCGGTATGGATCCATAATTTCCATTAGTGGGCAACAGTTCTTAACAAAACCTGAGAAGTAACTAGGAGTACATATATCTCTCTCAACATTATCACATGGTATAGTCCTTATCATTATTGAGGAACAAAATAACAATTTAGGATATCTATTTATAGAGGTATACTCTCACCAATCCTAGTGATGCTTAGCAGTTGTCAGGGTTATCAAGTTGGTTAAGTGATTGTCTCAGCTCAAGAGCGCAACCTTGGCCATCAAAGTGCTCACCACTCAATACCATATCCTCTAGACCTAACCATGGGTCCCTACCTTTCATCCCACTGTGTACCAAACTGTATCTTCCCTAACAAGGTGCCACGCCACTACATGTCATTTGCTTTACATTACTCACTAATTTGTCACTTCCTAACTTTTCAAACAGAGGTCTCCCTGGTCTCATTTAATTTGAGCACCAATATTTCTGCCTAATATTGCAAAAATCACACAATACCATAATCACATAAAATTTTAGCATAGTAATTATAATTTAATTATTAAAATTTTGGCAAAATAACAACTAAATAAATACATTTTAATTTTCTAAATTTAAGCAGAGTAATAGCATAGCAAATATAATTTAATAATTTAAAATTTAAGCAGAGTAACAACTTAACAAATATAATTTAATAATTTAAATTTGAGCAGAATAACAACTTAGCAATTATAATTTAATAGTTTAAATTGAGCAGCGTAACAACTTAATAAAAATTAAAGTTTAGCATCAAACATGATATAATAGTAATAGTAATTAAAATTATGCCTAAACGGGTTTAGGGAAAAACCCTTCCTACCAACATGCAAAGTGACAATAATTTAGAACCAACCCCACTCCCCCCATTACCTCTAAGGTGGTTAATGTAAAGCTCCTAGGAAGAGAACTTTACTAGTTGTTGGAAAACTAGTAAAATTTTAGCATAAAAGCAAAGTAAAAGAAAAAAAATTGTAGAGAGAAGCTCTCTAAGAATTTGGTAGCTTGAGAGAAGGAGAGGTGCTGAAAAATGATCCAAAACTATGGCTATTTATAGAGGAAGAGAAGGGGTTAGATGTCCACTTGAAGATGTCATAAATAAGGTTTTTGATTTATTTTTAATTCAATTAAGGGACAAATATGCAAAACTAGGGACACATATCAATTTTAGGTGGTGAATCACCCCCTTTTAGGCTGAAGACGTGCTGGGTGAGCTTTCCTAAAGCTCCCTAGTATAAATTTTAACTCTAAGTGATTAGTCGGTATCAATAAAATTGCCTAAACTTTGAAAAAATAGCTTTTAATATCAAAATAATGAATTTTAATGTAAAACTGGACAAATACATTATTTTTCATCAAAAATAAATTTCCAATAATAAATTTTAATTTGTATTAATTTATTTCAAATTATATGTATTTATTTTGTATTTTTAAGTTAAAAAATTCATAAAAAATCCATTTTAATTCAATAATTACCAAAATTTTTATGAAAAATATAAAATTAAATATTTTACCCATAAATAAACTAAAATTACCATTTTCACCCTTTCTGGATGTCAAACCAATATTGACTAGGCTTAATAGACACCTAAAGAAATTTTGGTTATTTTACACATGAATTTCATAAAATTCCTAGAAATTTTCTAGAATTATATTTTAATATATATTACATAATTTCAAGCTCAAATTGATATTTTAATATCAATTGAATCTTTTTCTTACGTCAACCCTTAATGTTGAGGAATAGGGGCAAAATCGTCATTTTCTAATTTCTTCGGACTCCGACTCAGAAAAATTATTAAAAATGATGATTAAATAGCTCTTGAAATTCTGAGAAAAATGATGAAAATAAAAATTTTGAAATTCCTTCCCAATTTTTCAGAATTACATTGCAGATATTAGAAAAATAGTTGAAAAAAATTGAAATAGGATTATTATATTTTTCATTATTTTTCTTTCAAAATAAAATTTTTATAATGAAATATACTTAGTATAAAAGTTTCAAAATATTTTAAAGTCAAAAAGTCTCTGGTCTGCTCCCGCAGTCAACCAGGGCTATTTTGGTCATTTCACAAAAATTGTCTTAATAAGTTTTCGAAAAATTTCTAAAATTATTATTAATTATTCTAAGCACATAAGACTTAAAAATAAATTTTAGATACTTCTAACTATTTTTATTATTTTCTCAATTATCTAGTCCTTTTAGGGGCAAAATAGTCATTTTACCCTTTTTCGAACTCTGTTTCCAAAAAATTATTAAAAATCTAAACTAAGTACTACTCACTAATATGATCTTAACCATAGGGATCAAATTTTTGAGATTCTCATCCGGTTCTTCAAAAATAAATACAAAATAATTAGAAACATAATTTGATGGCAAAAAAATAGGGGTGTTACATGAGGTGTTTTATGGAGATGATTATTCCTAGTGCATTGAGGAAATTAAGGCCAACCTAAGATGTTATTGTACTAACTAAGGCTATCTACTACCAATAATTTTGTAGGGATTATCTTTTCTGCCACCACTTCTGCCATAATAAGTCTCCAAGTATCCTAAGGGTTGAATTCAAAGACCTTTTTTTATGTAGAGTTTAGCAATAATAAGTAATTACTAAATTCTGCTGTAGTTATTGGTAAATGCTTCTTGTTGGAAAATAATTCAAATTTTTCATTTTCAAATCTTTAAGACATGTTTTAGATTTAGAGATATTATTTTTATTTTAGGGATTTATTTCCTCTTTTAATATTGAGATGTAAGTTGTATAAATAGAGGGTTCTTAAGATGAAAAGAATCACCCGACCTATAGAAGGGGTCACCCCGACCTAGAGGGGGTCATGGAAGGTTTCACAAGTTTGTCTAGAAAACTTGTATTATGATGTAATCATTTGAGAGAATGAATATTACTAAGATGTTTTTATGGACGTAGGCAAGAGGTGCCGAACGACGTTAAATAAATTGTGTCCTTCCATTTGTTTCTATTTGGTGTTATTGTTTGTGTGTTTCCCTAACATTTCTAGATATCAATTTGTTAGTAGCTTTGTAGGACCTAGTTTTTCTACCTTGTCATCTACTTCAAGCTAGTGTTTCATACACTGGTTCAATTTGTATTCCTTTATCTGTGCATAGTTGCCAATTCTCACTGTGATACATCTCTTTAATAAGTCCTCTAAATTTGCCTATGTGTTTTTGCCTTTTTGTATGGATATATGCAATAATGTAAATGCTACTTCTTTGTCCACTAGTAGCATGGTTTGAACATGGTCTATCTTGGTCTAATGATTTAGAAACTTATTGACATTGATTTCTATGCGAATGATATAACATTTGCTATTTAGAAACTTGTGTTGTATAAGTTTTCTAAGACAATTAACATTATTAGCTTCTTAGATTGATTAAATGGCTTTACCATTCTCTATTTGTACTATCACATACCTTCTCTTAACTAGATATTATTGGCATGATTTTTTATTTATATATGTTCAATTTCTGTAGTCTTCCATATTTTCTTTTTTTTCTTAAATACTATGCTTTTAAGATATTATTGGCTTTATCATTCTCTACTTGTACTATCACATACCTTCTCTTAACTAGATATTATTGGCATGATTTTTTATTTATATATGTTCAATTTCTATAGTCTTCCATATTTTCTTTTTTTCTTAAATACTATGCTTTTAATCCTCATTTTTTAGTTGTTTGTATGCTTGTCTTGTCTACTTGATACTAGAGTTATCAAAATTCAAAGCTCCTTAACTATATTTAATGTTATGTTTTCTACAAACGATTCTCTACCTCAGGTTAATTTTATGATATTATATGCATTAGGATCATCCAAATCCAATTGATAGCCTTGGACAAAAAGAACAACTATAGAAGCACGTCTGTAGTTTAATTTTTTTATTTTATTTTATGTCTAATTAAACTCTTAGTGGTAATATTTTCTAACATAATTGACTGTTGCCATAAGGAATAATGCCACGAATAAGGAGCTAAATATTAATTGGTGATTTGGTGTCATAAGATATGTTGACAATTGTTAGTTAGATTGATGGTGGGTAACAAATGACCAAAAGAGTATAGCAACTCCTCTTATTTTTAAAATGCGACAGAGGATATGACAACATAATCTTATTGATTGTAGTTAGTTTCTTTTTTCTTTTTTTCCCAATGTGATCGTGATGTATTTTGCAATGGTCAAACTTTCAAGTTATGGACTTTTTGTTATTTATTTCACCTTGCAGCCTATTATTCATAGAAATTGAAAAACTTGTAAAATGTATAGACCAATTTGTAAAATGCAAAGTCTAATGTTTTTTTTTTTTTTGGTTGAAAGTATACTAAGTCATTACTTTGAATATTGTTCACTTGTTTGCATTGTACTATTGTATTTATATAATCTAACAAATATTTACTAAGCTTGTAAATATTTGTAAAATAGAAAAACTTGTAAAATGTATAGACCAGTTCGTAAAATGTAGAGTCTAATGTTTTCTTTTTTTCGATTGAAAGTATATTAAGTCATTACTTTGGATATTGTTCACTTGTTTGTATTGAACCATTGTATTTGTATGATCTAACAAATATTTACCAAGCTCTTGAAATCAACTTCCATGGAATCTAAAAAATAAAATCATAGCAAACAAAAAACCATCTTGGATCCATAGGTTTTGCAACCAAATACTCACCAGTAAGTAACCTAAAATCCATCTCCTACCATAGTCCGATCCCTCCAAGCATAAGAAGAGAGCTCAAAACCCTAATAAGCAAATCCCCAATTACAAAAGAAAAAGAGGGAATTATATTATTGAAAAAAATACACCCACGTGGGTTTACAAAAGGATCGTATATAGAGTTTACAATGTCTTACAACAGAAAAACAAAATGCTAACAAATTTAACAAATTGTTAGCTATTATGCTAACTAACTATCAGGTATATAATCTAATAACCCCTCGCAAGTTAGAGAATGAATGTTCAATACACCCAGCTTGATGAGTAACCTGGAAAAAAGAATGGGATCAAAAGGTTTGGTAAACAAATTTGCCAGTTAGTTAGTAGTGGAAATAAAAAGTAAGTGTAAAATTTGGCCTATAATTTTTCTCGCACAATGTGATAGTCAATCTCTATATGTTTAGTATGCTCATGGAAGATGGGATTTGCTTCAATATATCAAGCATACTTGCTATCACAATATAACAAAGCTAGAAATGTGAAGGGCACATGGAGATCATGCAATAGATAAGTGAGCCATTAAATCTCTCAAATAGTGAAAGCAAGGTGCTTGTATACAGCTTTTGAAAAGGATTTGGATACTATCGATTGCTTCTTGGAATGCCATGATATAAGGGAATTGCCAAGGAATATGCAGAAGCCTATGACTGATTTGCAGGTATTTATACAGCTAGCCCAATCGAAATCACTAAACGCTTTCAGTTGTAAAGATGACTAGGCAGAGTAGAACAAACCTTAAGCTATGCTATTTTTGATATAATGAAGCACCTTAAGTGTTGCTTGATGGTGAGAAGTGGTAGGACAACTTATAGATTGACTCAATTGTTGCACAGAGTAGCTTATATCAGGCCTAATTACAATGAGATATACTAGATGACCAATGAGTCTATGATAGGCAGTAGGATCCTCCTTGCTTTTGCAATTTGGTGCATTTAACCATTGGTGTGGAAACCAATTTAGTAGCTAGTGAGCCTGTATTGGAAAGTATATCTAATGCATATTTTCGTAGACAAACATGTGTACTAGCTTTAGATCGAGCAATTTCAAGTCCCATAAAATACTTAAGAGCACCTAGATCTTTGATGCAGAATTGGTCATCTAGAAACTTCTTGATTGTGGTTATTTCATCAATGTTGTTACCTGTAAGGATAAGGTCATCTATATAGACCAGCAATGCTTTAAAAGAGTTGTTTTTAGTTTTAAGGAAGAGAAAGTGTCATAGGTTGACAGAGTGTATCCTTAGGATAGTAGAGAGGATGACAATTTGGTATACCATTAATGACTTACTTGTTTCAAGCCATAAAATGACTTGGCTAATTGATATAATTGATCTGGACAAGTGGGAAGAAGACCTTGAGGAAGCACCACATAAACTTCTTCATCAATGTTGCCATGGAGGAAAGCATTACTCAAATCAAGTTGGTGAAGATGTCAATTTTGAATGACTGCAGTAGCCAATAGGAGTCTAATGGTGGTAAGCTTAGCCACAATTGAAAAAGTATCCATGTAGTCTATTCCTTCTATGTAAGTAAAGCCTTTGGCGACAAGACGGGCCTTGTATCATTTTATGGTATCATTTGCCTTCTATTTGACCTTATAAACCCATTTACAGCCAATCGGAGTTTTTCCACAAGGTAAATGAGCAATCTTCCAAGTATGATTCTAATTCAAGGCATCAATCTCAACTTGCATGGCTTTAATCCAATGTTCAGATTTGATGGCCTGTTGATAAGTCTTAAGCTCACCACAAATGAGGTAGAGAAGGTAAAGTGTTGATGAGACTGAGATTGGTTAGATAATCTAAAATAGAAGATAGAGGATACACAATACCTGAGGAGTGATTGGGAGATGTTGAGGTTGCACTATTATAATGAAACTCTTGTAAATATGTGGGTGCTTTGCGAGTTCTGTCTAATTTTCTAGTAATAAGGGAGCAGTTTGGAGATTTGACGAAGGTAGTTGCTGGATGGGAGTTTGGATTATAAGAATATGTAATTGGGGTGGGATAAGGTCAAAAAGGAAGGGATTAGAATCTATATTGATATTGTGATTTGTGATTGTTGAATCATGTGAGTTGATAGTGTATCCTCGTAAAAGACAGCATGCCTAGATATGAATACCTCTCTTGTATGTAAGTTTAAAAGAATATAGCCTTTCATGCCTATTTTGAATTCGAGAAAGAGACATTTCTTAGCTTGTGGATCAAGCTTAATTCTGTTTTGAGTCAATGTAGAGGTGTAGGATAAGCATCCAAAAACCTTCAGGTTCAAGAATGTTGGAGGGCTACCATATAACATCTCAAAGGAGTTTTGTTGTCAAGTGTTGGAATAGGAAGCTTATTGATCAGGTGAGCTACATGGCAAACAGCATAGGACCAAAAAGCCTTTGGTAATTTGGACTAGAACAATAGTACTCTAGTGACATTAAGGAGATGCCTATGCTTTTTTTTTACAATGGAATTTTGTTGAGGAGTGTCCACATTGGAGGTTTGATGAATTATTCCAAGTTTAGCATAAAAGTTTGGCATGTTAAACTCTAAGTAATTGGCAGATCGAATAGTCTTGACCTTAGAATCAAACTAAATTAAAACCATGATGAGAAATCTTCAGATACCAAGTGGCACATCAGACTCGAATTTTAAAAGGAAAACCCTAAGTGAGTCTAGTGAAGTCATCCACTATAGTGAGGAAGTAATGGTGACCTTGTATAGAGGCTATGTTGAGGAGGGGCCAAATGTCTATGTGAACAAGCTCAAATGATTTAGTGGCTTAACTCATCATGCTATTAAGAAAAGGTAATTTACATGCTTTGCCAAATGACAACAATTACAAATCAAAGTTTTATTATATTTGATGTATTGAAAATGATTACAAAGTTGATTCATTATAGGTATAGAGGGATGATTAAGTCTAAAATGCCATAGGTCAAAATTCATAACAATATTTGTACAAGAAATATAAGAGATAATAGGTTGGTGAATAAGGTAAAGATTGTTATAAACCTCAGCATGCCAATCATCCTCCAGGAATGGATGTCCTGTATTATACAAGAATTAAGAGAGAAAATGGGTGTGCATTATAAGGAATTTGTGAGTTTATTTGTAGAGATCAAGTTGTATTTGAAATTTGGTATGTAAAGGACATTAAATAAAAATCTTTAGAGAAGTAAATGTTGCCTGAGTGAGTTGCTATTATGACAGAACCATTAGGAAGTTTAACAAAAATAGGCAAAATAGGTTGATGACTAGAACAGAAAGCAAGATTTAGACAAACATAATTAGTGGCACCTGTGTCTATGATCCATGTGCTAGATAGGAGAGGAATATTACCTTGTTGAATGATATGAGAGACAAGATGATGTGTCTGAGGGTCAGAAGTATTAGGTGTACTCGCTAGATTCGATGGGAAGGACATGTCATGTTTAGACTTTTGAATTAAAGCAAGCAAATGCTAATAGTCATCATGACTAAGATGTAGATGAAGGCCAAAATTAGTGGCTGCAACATACGCACCAGTAGGATTGGTAGACTCCTTATGATCATTAGAAATTATATTCATGGCAGAACCTGAATTCTTGGACCTTGTATCCTAGGGAAACCCATGTTTCAAATAACAGGTGTCAACAATGTGATAAAGTTTATCACAAAAACTACATTAGGCAGGTTGCTTGCCTATGCCATGACCTTTACCCTGAGAATTGGTAACTTTACCTTGAGAGTATAATCCTCAACCTTGAGAACTATAATTCTTGTTAGATGGTCTCCCAAACTTGGTGTCCTTTGTAACCACAAGGGTAATGGATTCTCCAAGATTACCACAAATGTTCCTTTCTTGTTGAAGAACCAAAGAGAAAACTTTGTTGATGGAAGGCATGAGATCTATGAGCAAAATCTAGTTTTTCACAATGTTAAAGGTATCATTGAATCTCTTTAGGAAACATATGACATATTTAATGTCTTTGTATTGTTTCACTAACTTGCTAAGGATACAAGTACATGGAATGGAACAAGAACAAGTAGGAGTAAGTCATAAGGATTTAAGCTCCTCCCACATAGTTTTGAGATAAGTAAACAAAAAGATGAGATAGTTCTATCACCTTGTTTCATTGAGTGTATTTCTTGAAGAATATCAAATATGCAAAAACTATCCCCTTTAGAGTATCTCTCTTGTAAATCAAGCCAAAAATCCTTAGCACTATCAACGTAGATTGTGCTCTAGGCAATGGTGGGTGAAATGGTTCATGTAATCCAAGAGACAACCATGTTGTTGCACTATTCCCATGAATCAAATAGTGCATCATCTAATGGAGGGGCATTGATGCTTCCATTCACAATCTTGAGTTTGTTCTTGGAAAGCAACGTGCGTTTCATGGCCCTACTCCAAGAGTGATAGCCGTCCCCATTGAGAAGGGGAGAAACAAGAATCGCACCAAGGTTTTCACCTAGGTGAAGGTAATAGGGGCTGGTAGGGTTTTCAGAAGGATTAGAATTGGATCCATGGCCATGAACAAAGGTTGAAGAAGACTCTACCATAGGAAAAAGAATGTGTGCGAAAGCTAGAGAAAGAAAATTGATACCATATTATGAAAGTAAAAAAGGAAATTGTATTATTGAAAAGAATCACACCCACGTGAGTTTACAAAGGGCTTTTATATAAATTTTACATTGTATTACAACAGAAAAATAAAATCTTAATAGATTTAACAAATTGCTAGCTATTATGTAACTAACTATCAAGTATATTATCTAATATCCCCCAACACACCAACAGCATAACAAACCCTCCTATATATATCAGGCATGCCACCTATTAACTTATTTTTTTGTTAAAATTAACCAAGGGACTAACATGATAATAAAAAAAATTACTTTAGGTTTTCTTTGTTTTGTATTAACACATTACAAGTGTTTGTGTGAGGGGTTAGTAATTTCCAAACCTTTAAGTGAAGATTAGCATGGCAACCTCATTTTATTTTGGAGAAAAAGATTAAAATTCTTTGTGAAATAAAGGGTTTAATATACAAAAAAAAAAATACTTAATTTTGATGATAAGAGAGAATTTTATTAACTTTTTAAATATAAGAAATTTGTAAATAAAATTATTTTATATAATTTATTTAAATAATAAACATAATCAAAATTAGTTTTTACTGAACGTGTTATATTCCTTTTAAATTTAAAGTGCTTTCAATTATTTTAGCTGTTGTATTTTTAATATTTTTTATTCATACTGAATAAATAAGTTTATATATTAAAGATTTAACATAACTTTAGTATATAATGTAATGATTAAAATTAACAAATAATAATATATAATTAGTAATAAAGCCGTGTCATCTCTCTTCATCAAAACAGAATAAAAGTATTTTCTTTCTTATTTCAAATCAAACTCTTTTACTTTTTTATTAAATGATTAAAAGTGTAAATGACTAAAATAATCACAATTAATTTATTTTTTAAAATTAATAATTATTTTTCTAAAATAGCATATGAAGATTTTTAACTTCTAGTATGGAGTTTAATAATAATAAACACACACACACACCATGGTAGGGAGTCATGACTTTCACTCAAGGGACTATCTTATTTGCAAAACCACTATTATAATAGGCTTCTTCAAAGAACCTAGTTAAAGAACAGAATGTGTTTCATGGACATTGGTCGCTCCTTATGAATGATACTTGTTTACAGATATATGGCGATGTGCCACGTTTTATAGAATTAAATATTGCAAATGCATGAAGCCCGATCGTGCCTATATTGCTGTAAAGTATATAGATCCAGAATAAGTTGTCAATATAGCTCTTTAATTATTATAACTTCTACAACTAAAAAGAATTATGTGTGGCTTAGACCCATATATTTTCACTAGTGAAGACTTCCTATTCCCAGATCAGCAGCGGATCAAAAGTCAAAATATTTAGTAATCTTAATGAAGAATTTGAAAACAACAGCACATACTTGGAGCTTTCCTACTACAGACTCAGTAGGCCTTTGTTCCCTTCGAAATGGGTAATCCTCGCAAAAACACGAAAGAAACAAGTCTAGCATGATGAAAACAGATAGCTATTGCGCCTTGTCTGACAGGTTGACTAGGACAAATATCTCGACATAGTGTTACATGTGCACAAAACATCATGTTTCTTTTGAAAGATTTGGTGAAAAAAATAAACAAAGGCACGCACCTTTCATTATGAGTGAAAACAGACACAAGAAGCGGCCACAAAACAAAACTGAACATGACCAGGACAGGACTTACTGGCATAAGCGTCCACCCGATGGAAGCACACCATAGAAGGAATGGAGTGGAAAGGAGGGATCCTTCGTCTGGTTTGCAAAGGAAGTAGGGAGGAAACTCATTTAATTTACTATTATAAGACAAATTAATGAAACTATTAAACTCAAGTGTTCAAATGAAAAATAAGTTAATTAACTTGTTTCAAAATTTTGAACATTATTTTTTCTTGTCATTCAAATCTTTTAAAATTATATAGTATTTGATTAGAAAAAATGGAGAAAATCTCTTATTAATTAGTTCAAAAATTTGAAGAAAAGAGGAGAGAGAAAATCAGAACATAATCTTTTCCTTTCAACATTGAAATTTAGGGTTCGTTTGTTTTAAGAAAGATAGTGAAAGAAAAAGAAAAGAAAAAAAAAATAGAAAGTAAGATGATTTTTAGGTTGTTTAGTAGGAGTGAAAATGAAAGGAGAAAAAAGTAAAAGTTTTATTTTCTTTTGTTTAATTA
Source organism: Spatholobus suberectus (assembly GCA_004329165.1). Classification (NCBI taxonomy): domain Eukaryota; kingdom Viridiplantae; phylum Streptophyta; class Magnoliopsida; order Fabales; family Fabaceae; genus Spatholobus; species Spatholobus suberectus. Next base: position 54,811,280 of record CM014734.1, on the reverse strand, counting down.
TATAGAAAATAGAAAGAAAGAAAAAAGTATGTATATGCAATAACATAAATATTCCTATTAAAAAAAAAGAAGTATGTAAAAATAAGAATAATTAGGTATTTTAATTAAAGAAAAGCAGCTTTCAACCTTTTTCTATCCAAAATGGGCATATTACAAACGTAATGGATCCCACACACTCTTTTACAATTCTTTCCTTTCTTAACTGTTACCAAATTCACTGTGGAAGGATTAGCTTTTGAATTTTTTGCTTTTCATTGCTGTCTATTCTTCCGTGTTTCAATCCTTCCAAACACAATATTAAAGAGAAGGGAAAAATTGCATGAGATTGGCCTCCCCCTTTCCTTCACTCCATTTTCTTCCACAACAACAACAAAAAAGCCTTATTTCATTAGATGAGATAGACTATATAGATCATATGACATCATTCAACTTGGTTGAAAACCAAATTTTTAGAGATATTATTTGTCACGAGATCTCTCTTAACAACTTTCTTTATTGTCTTTCTTAATCTCCCTCTCCTCTTTTTCACAAGACTAAAAACTATGCAATCTACTATTTTCATTGGTGTCTCTTGTGGCTTTCTTTCTATGTGTCCAAAATCACCTTAACCAATCTTTTATTATCTTTTCCTCAATCAATGATATAACAATCTCTCCTCGTATAGACTCATTTCGTATCTTGTCTTTTCTTGTGTAGCCACACATCTATCTTAACATTTTTATTTTTTCTATTCCTACCTTTTTCCCCTATGTCCCTTTATACCCCAACATTCATTGTCATAAAGAATAACCAGACATAGACTTGTTTTTTGAGTTTGGTAAGTATTTTGCAATCACAAATAATCCTGACATATTTCTTCATTTTAGTCATCCCACTTTGCTAAACTCCATTTTCTTTTCATTTTTTCTTTATTCAAATTCAAGTCTTTTAAAATTATACAGTATTTGATTAGGAAAAAAAAATGGAGAGAACATAAAATTTTTTTATAATTTTCTCGTAGTTCAAAAAATTGAAGAAATGAGGAGAGAGGAAATGAGAACATAATCTTTTCCTTTCAATAGTGAAATTTGAAAGAGAAGGCAAAAATTGTATGAGAGATGGGTCTCCTGCTCTCCACTCCATTTTCTTATACCAATATGTAAAAAATACACCCATGAAATAAACTAGCTAGAAAGTCAAAACTCATCAAACTGCATTAGAATCTTTTATAGTATTAATTGAAGCTGGATCCGAGACTTTGTTTGAAAAAACCACGCCATTGCTTGCTCTCCAAATTTATCACAAGAAGAAACCGAATATTTTTCTTACAGTCAGAGGCAATACATAAAACTAATGTTGTCCATTTCCACCATGACGCTAACAGAGAATCAATCTCCTTGATAGGGCACTCTAAACTAGTTCAGTATCCGTGTTTTGCGGTAAGATGAGATCCAAACCATGATGGAAAGAAGAAAAGTTCTCTTTCTCAGTTTCATGCATCAGAAATCGTCCTTGATGTAGTTGCTATATTAAACAAACCACTGTTCAAAAGCCAAATGACTGCAGACACATTCCAAAATTTATTATATCAGTATGTATACTTGTTTCTTGAGCTGTCAATATGCTCTCTATGTTATCAACTCAAGAAACTTCCATACACAGAAAAAGAAAGAAAAACGATTTAAGAAACTTCCTCTTCTTCAAAATGAAAACTCTCTGACACATTTTTAAATATTTTCTACTCTCTGGTATATAAAAATCAAATAACTATTAAGATCAATGAAAATAATTGAGTTAATTTTAATTAAAAATGTCATAAATTTAATTTTTATTCCAAAAATACCCATGAATTAATTTTTTTTTTTACCAATGAGTGTGGCTTATATTGTTAATAAGTAAATAAATGCACCACTTGTATAGAGAATGAGAGGTGTCTCATTAATAGATTTTACGATAAATTAAAGATAAAAAAAAATTAATAATTAATACATCTAAAAGTAGGTCTATATTTCTTATAATTAAGATCAAAAACAATGCATTCACTTGTTTCTTATATAAAAGACCAAAAGGAGTATTATTGACTGAAATTTATTAAAAATCACAAAATTTTATATTAAGAATATAATGCTAAAACTCTTGTATTTCTTTTATTCATTTTGAAGAAGAGAAAGTTCCTTAAGCTGAAATTGTACATGTTTTTCTTTAACTACAAGATATTAGTGACAAAATTTAGTGACGAAAATTGTTTTTTTTTTTTCACCATCACAAAAATTTTAGTGACAAAATTTTAAAAATTGCATGTTTTATCATTAATGTTAATGTTTTTTGTTTCTGATCTACGGAAGTTTCTTGAGTTTTGGTCCACCCTGCTTTCTGTTTGCTTTGGTTTTCTTCACCCCATAAGCATATATATAGGTCCATTATTGTTTGGCCCAAATGGACATATTTAATGCCTCAATGACTATGCATCATGCGTATAGGTACCTGTTCCTGTTTCTTTTTTTTTTGGGTAAATTAATATTTTTTGGATGACTATACATTTAATGATGACTATGCACATCATGAGAGCTTTACTATTGACCTGTTTCTGTTTTTTTCATCATGACGAAGTTTCATTAGCTTTGCTTGCTTCTTTCTGATTGCTTTGGTTATGATAAGCCCATTAGCATAATCTGGAGATGGTCCCGTGGTTGGGCCCAAATGAATATATTTAACGCCTCATTGGCCTTTTATGACTAGGTATTTTGATGTAATTGCAAGCCCAAATAAAGCCTGTTGTTCCCCATCCTAAAAGTTGGGGGAAAAAATAGATAAAATTTAAGTGTAATATGACAAGTGATTTGACGTTATTCTTTGGTTAAAATTAAAATTTCATCTCAATAACCTGTACATTAATGACTGGTGAGTGTGAATTATTGAAATAAAACTCTAATTTTAATTAAACTAACATCACCAAAAAACATCGCTTAAATTTTATCTAAAATATTCAGTCAAGGAAAGTCGTACCAAAGTATCTGCAGATAAGCAGTAACTTTTTTCTTACGTGCGTTTCCCATTTTTACAACAGTTCATGCCCGGAGGGAATTTGATTTGGGGCCAGTTGTTGACTCACTCTTACACATCGTTTCGATAATTAAACTGACAAGACTATGATCGGGACAAAATGAAACATAATAATCTTTCTGCTTTTCTAATTTATACTATCCAAGTTTTTATTGTTAAGTACCGATTAAAATGAAGCCCTGCTAGAAGGTAAATTGTGAGCCACAGGGTTTCGAAGGCTTTGTTAAATTGGGCTTTCGAAGGCTTGTTAAATTGGGTAGACACTTGGGCTTCAGGAGAGGGGTGGGGATGCTTTGAAAAGTCAAAGAAGGAACCCAGACTAAATAAGTAAATGAATAAAAAGAGTAATAACAAACCATAGTGGCATTTTTCTGGGTTTATATTATTCATAATTTTTTATGACACTTTAAAATACTTTTTTTTCTTTCAAACTTCAATTATCTTATCATATATTTTTCTGTCTTCTCTTCTTATTTCTTTCTTTATTGTATAAAATTTTGTCCAAAAGATTTCTAATCAGCAAGCAGATGAGCATGAAGATACAAAACTCAGTAAAAGACTGAAAAAGAAAAGGGGCCAGGCTCCTAGACAGTGGAAGCTCCTGAACACAGTACTGTTACTGTCATTTTTTATTTTATTTTTTATATTACTGTTACTGTCATTTATACTTATGCTATAAATTTCGGATTATATAACACTCTCGTTTGGTATATTAGATACATTACAGTTAATCTCAAAAGTTAAACAATTGCCTAAAGTTGTAACCTCTATTATTGTTGCCTAAATAGTTAATAAAAAAAAGCACGTCATATGTCGAAAGAATATTAAAAAGATCTCAAGTTCCTCTTTTTGATTCGCTCTCTTCCACAAATATCTAAGAGAATGAAAAAAGTAAAAAGAAGGAAACATTTTTATTTTTTATTAATATGATAAAATAGGTTTTATCGTACTACCATGTAACCAATTATATTTTGTAATAATCAATATTGGACTGATAACGTGAGAAATAAATAAGAGTACCAAAAACTAGAATACTAAGATGTGTAATCACATAATATATAAAATAATTATATATTAAAAAAATATTAGTGTAATACATATCAAGGAAAAGATAAAACAATGGTTAAGGTGATTGAAACATATACAAAGAAAGTTACTAAAAATACTACTGAAAGTAGATCGCATGCTTTCTGATCCTATAAAGAAGGATAAAAGGGAACGAAAAAAGATATTAGAGAAAAATTATTAAAAAGAATGAATAATGTCCCTCAAAAGTTTAATCTTTTACTAATATATAAAGTATGATCCAGCCACCCTCATTTAATGAGATAAGACTATCCATGTTATTTATTACTTTATATTCTTTTTTAAGCATGTATATACAATTTTACTACCATTTAAACTAATGGTAAGAATGCGATTTAACATTATGGGATAAAAGATTAATAGTATCAATTAAAATTAGGAAAACAAGTATATGAACCTAAGTTGACAGAAATTTCATAATTTATTCACATTACTAATTATAAAAATAATGGAAACATAAAATGAGACTTGAAATAGAAAAAGAATTACATTATTACCTGCTCATATTTTCAAATGATTGACTATTGTAAATTTTATGGGGGAATCTTAGCTGCGATCTAGCAGTCATAAGACACCCATCAGTAAAAGAATTGGAGGAATATATTGAAAAACTACAATCACTATTGACCTTCATCTGAAATATGTTCAGAAGGAATTTGGCCAAAAATGTCAGGACAGGCGTTCCAGTTTCCTTGTTTTCGGGCCTCCCAATACCCTCCTAAGTAGCGGTAGGTACCGCTTGCTTTATCCCTAGCAAACCATCGGGGTTCCCAACCGCTTTCTTGCATTTTCCGAGCCTGAATCCCATTCAAACAAATATCAAATTAACAAACATAACTAATGAAGTTGACTTAGAAAATAAGCATACAGCACCGGAACTTGACTCCTAAGTGCAGGGAGGATAAAGTGAAAGTGTTTGTTGAAATTATGACAACATAATTTATTTTATACATGTGTGTATTATATTACAATTACTATTACAACAGTTAAATTTTTAATTATCGTTTATCACTTTATTTTTTAAACTACACCCCACTTACTTTAGAGGATTCGAATATATAACTGGAAATCCACTATATTAATTACTCCACTTTCCTCCCCAGTTCCCACAAAACTCCGATTGAAGAATTTTTTTACCTTATCTAACATTTACACCAGAGCCAATCCGCTACCTGTTTCATCTAGTGACCGTGATCATAAAAAGTGTAGATACTATTACAGTGAGTGTGGTCCGACAATCAAAACAAAAACATGATCAGTTGTCCCTCTTAATCATATTTTCCCCATAGTCTTTAAAATGTTGATGAGAATCAAAGATAAAATTGCTCCGTACCCAATAATTAAAAAATTGTGGGTTTTCATCTGAACACAACCTACATACTAACCATTCCATAGACAAAGAGCATTAGGATGCTGATATCCTTGATCTGAATAGCATCTTTCTATTCCCTTTTTGCAATGAAGGGAAGAATTAACTAGTTGTGAATAAACACTTTAGTAAAAAAAAATTGAGATGGAGGAAAATATTAAAAAATATCAAAAGTTTAAAAAACTATCCAGTCATGTAATAAGCTGCGTCATAAGGATATTTCCAATTTACTTAATTATAAAATGTACACCAATATTGCTTGGTCCAGAAGATCCGAGCATGGAAAATTTGTCCAAACTGATACTAGGGCAAATAAGTAATCATACATTAAGAGCAACTCGGTCAAAAGTGTTTCTAGTAAAAAGTAAAACAGTTAGTGCTAGCTTATGGGGAATAGGTTTCAGTGTTAAGTATGATTCTTGTCTTCCACAAGTAGTTGACATTTGATGACGGTCAGATTTAAGGCATTCTAGCAGGATTTGAAGCACTAAATAATCTACTCCCACGTCTACACATCAAATGCTACCTAAGGATGGGCTCCTTAGGTAGCATTTGACCTGTAGAGAAAACAGAATGAGATGAAATCCCACAGAAAAGTTGTTCTATTTTCCTTGATTTCACCTTTATTAGTAGAATCAAGATATACTGTGTTTTAATCTCATGTCCCATTTGGTTCTAGTTTTAAACCAAACATATAACAAAACTCCATATCCTGTTGTGTCCCATTCTAACATGTCTACCTAATGCATTCATCAATGCTAGCCTACAAGTGAAACCAACAAAGGAAACACAAAAAGAAGCAAAATGAAATATTTACCTGGCGTTGCCGCTGTTCCAGCCGCAACTTTTCAGAATTTGCCATCTCATATTCCCCATTTTCCAAATGCCTTTGGTCTGGTCTTAACCTGGAATCAGTAGGTGGCAGCTTTTCCTATGTATGCACAAATAGAAGTTATAGTATAATAAATGTCGAGCTCAGTCACTCACACAACATGCAAAATATAATGATATGAATATTTTGGTCCTTTCATCTTAAATTTAAATTATCTTTTTACTTTATAGCTCGTCCATGTTATAGAAATGGTCATAAAGTTTCCATACTGATGCAAGCACAAATACTAATACACACCAATTCAAGCATGAATATGTGGTAAAAAGAAGGAAAATACAGCACATTTTTTCCACTTAAAAGAAACAAAAATAAAAATAAAAATAGGAAGATAAACTGGCAACACAAAAGAAAGTATCAGTTAAAAAAATACCTTCAATCCAGGGGTAAGTTCATTTAATGTGATGGCAAACCGAGTAAAGTTATATCTAGTGGGAAACTTGGGAGGCCTGCTCCGTTTCCATAGTAGATGGGCATCTGACATTGATTCATAACCTTTCCCCTTCCCACTATAGTCTCCATTAATATAATGCATGCTGTCATCCCATTTTCCAAGTAATGTAGACAATGTTTTCCCATTTCTGTCTTGAACAATACCATGAACCTAAGAGAAATTCAGATGTCAAGTACTATATTAGACATAAGTTAATATCATAGCAAAGACAATCCTCTGAAAAGATGGAATCCATGAAACAGACATGTACCTGGTGAGGATTTCGATCAATTATAGATTGTTCCTTGAATTTCAGTTTACATGAGTAATCTTGATTTCCCTGTATACGCATTGTACCATAATGATCACAATACAGCTTTCCTAATATGAGATTGTATATTGATGTCGTAACCTGAAATAAAAGCTCCATATCAGTTTAGAACCAAATCTGGATATTTTGTTTGTAACTATTAGACACATGGTAGTCAAAGCAGTTAAGTATACCTTACTCCACTGGAATACTTCACCATCATCAAATTCCAAAGTCAAAATGCCAACAGGATCAAGCTGAATTGAGCGACCCCAAAATTTACTCTTTAAGTTGCTATCCCCCCAAAATTTCCAACCTGTACCCTCACAGTGACATGCGACTATCATTGGGTGATGACTGACCTGAGAGGAAGCAGAAATATAATAATTTCAAAATAGAAACAGACATATTCTAAAAGGCATAATCATATCCATTGTTGAAATTCAAATTCTATTGCCTTTCATAGGGATCTATGGAATTTAAGCACCCAATTACATCATTTTTTATTCATCAAATTAAGTGAGTAGTTTTAAGATTCTACTTGAGTTCTTCCTTCAAACTGTGTCTTCATATTAGGAACACTTTTTTCCTTTTCATCCAGAAGCAAGAAGTTCTAACTTCTAAAGACTTCAAATAAGCATGATTACTGATTACTGATGAGTAGGAATTTAAACAAATAATAAATTCAAATACATTATATAACAACAGCAAATAGCAAAGTCATGTGCTCACAAACATACACCTTTTAATTCTCGCAGGTGGCCTTTCAATGGTAGGTTATCTGTAAGTATCACACTAATCACTCATTATGGCTTGTGACATTCCCTAACCTTGGAATTGCATAACCTCCCTAACATTCAAACATTCCCGAACATTTTTGTACCGAAAGACTGGTATGTGGCTTTCATTTGCTCTATGCTACTTTTTTAAGGTATCAAACATTACATGATAAATACATATATGATCAAAATAATCAAGAAAAGGATCATCTATTCAATAATATCAATGTCTAGGATTAGATTAGACCTTCTCTGAGAAAAATCGGAAGCCTTTATCTGGAAAGTCAGCCTCGTATGTTTCCCCTAGTAATGGGTTAAATGGTTTGCAAATTCTCCCTTCAGTTGAAGCATAGGCAGATATGGCAAAAGCAGCAACATTGAGAATCCTCATGAGGCTATTACCCTGCATAACATCATCCATGAGTCAAAATAGTTGGAAAATTGTCCCCGGTAATACATTGAAGAACTAACAGCAAAGTAAAAACATGGCAACAAGAAACTTGAGTGCCATATCCAGACTTACCCTCCTTCCCCATTCATATGCTCGGTCCAGAAGATACGAATACTCCATTTCTTCACAGCATTTTTGCAAAGAGGAGAGAGGCTCATTAAAATAAACAGGAAGGCAAACTTTAGTTAGATCCTTCCCAATATTATCCTTAATCATTGACCAAAGACTGACACCTTTCTCCTTTTCAACGGGGTCAGGCAATTTCTTCCGCCGCTTAACATAAGGATAGTTGGTTCCAACTGATCTAATTGAAGGATCTACATCCTCCTCTGATTCAACTGCATAGAGTCCTTCGTCATCTGACGAGAAAGATGAGACCCTAAAATCAGATCCATTACTTTTAAAAGAATTGGACGACGATAGAAAATCACGAGTGTCAAAAAAGGCAGCGTCATCATCATCTGTTTCTTCCTCTGCTGCATCATTTCTCTCATTATCATCCTCAGACTCACTTGCACTTGCTTCTGGATCAAAAAGTGAAAATGGAAAAAAGAAAATGGAAATAGTTCATAATAAATCAGTGTATCAAAGACAATAGCTGGCTTGTGAGCACTTCTAGTTTCAAGAAAATGCACAACCAAAACTGAATCACACAATGAAAAGACCTTAAACATATGAACAGGTCACTATTCAAGCACTTACCACTAGATTTTTCCTGTCTTAATCTAGAGGAAGCCTCTTGATCATTCAGCTGTCTTTGGCTCTCATCAACAACAGTGTTCTCCAGATCAACCTTTTCTGTCTACAATAATGAAGTACAAATAAAAGTTTTTTACTACACAAGGAGAATAAAATGCTAATCTTAACATGTCAACAAATAAAAAGAAATCCTTTAAAAAAAGATCAAACAAAAACTCTCCACTGCCAAAGAAAACCATTTTGTTTAACCAGGAAGTAAATCATGAAAACATGGGTAAAAACCATTTTGTTTAACCAGGAAGTAAATCATGAAAACATCGGTAATTCAATGGATGGGCTTTAGTATTAACAGTCACAATCTTACCAATAAATATTGATACATTTTCTATTTCAAAGTTAACCAAGTTCTCTGATTCTCTCCTAATTAAAATAAAAACAGCAATTCGGGGAAAAGAGGGGGAGGGGGGGATCAGTAAGATCTCAGGAAGGCACATTTGTAAAATACATTAATGCAGAAAACTTGGTGATCTATTAATATCTACTTAATTATTTTCAAATTTTTGGCCCATACATTAAGGTGCACAAGCTTATTGGATGAACAAAAATATAAGAACACTCAAGATTAGGTATAGTATTTTATGGTTAATCAATCCACTGCACCTTTGCATGCATGGCCTTTAAATGGTGGAAAATTTTTAGAGCATGATAAATAAATACAACCCAGAAATATATATTGTTAGTGTCTCATTTCAACCTATACAATTTTTTTATAAAGAACATACAGTTGGACATATATATCATAAATCCAATTGTCCAAGGATTAATTTCTAACATAATTATGCTACCAATACGTTCAAAAATCATCACAAGAAGAGAGAATGAAAGAGACTCGAGACCCACTAACCATAACGTCATTCCTTTTGGATTTAAGATTTATATCTTAGAGAATCTATGATACCAAACCCCTACGTGAGGCATCTAACTAGTTAAAAAAAGACTCTCAATACAATATATGGAACTAATTGTTTGTCACAAACCAATTCAACTGGAAAGGGAGAAGAAATTGACAGAAGAACACTGAATATTATTAATTAGTTGCACCTCTGTCAAGTGAACTCGAAAAGACCATTAGATTTTGGCTCTAGGTCGTGAACAAAAGTACAAGTAAAAAAAAAACATAGGGGAAAAACTTGAGAAATTACACATCGACAGGATGATATTGATAATACACACTTCTCTATTTTCTTTTAAATGAAAAGAAGAAAGACATGGCCCCCTCCCTTCTTTGCCAAGAATCTTAGAGTACTAAGAATGACCAGCTTTCTGTGCAGCAGTAGAAGAAATCCACCAAGAATAGCCAGTTTGATTGGCATGAAGTTTTCTACTTTTCATTAAATGTACCTCTAATTGCCGCAGGGTGTCGATTAGTGTCACCTGCTTCTGCTTAAGCAGCAGAAGCTGGTTTTGCAGCGCCGCGTACTCATTTCTCATAATCTGCTCACTGTCCTGAAGGGCTGCCTCACTGACACCCTCCTCCACAAGCCGACGCCTCAGCTTCTCAGTCGAAACAGCCACATTGTCCACCGGCGCCATCAGCTCACTGTTGGAAATCCGTGGAAACATATCTTTCACAGCCTGCAAGGCCTCCATCCACGCCACTCGATCCTCACGAGTCTCAGCCCTCAAGTGGAGTCTCTTAGTCCCAGTAAAAACAGAAAACCGCTTGTCGTCCGATCTGCTCTCGCGAATAGTTGAAACCTACACACAAAAACGAATGTAACAAACAGAACTCATCACTCCCGAGTCACAACGCCAGAAATGGAAAGAAAAAAAAAAACAATCATCATGCCACCACATCAAAGTTTCTATATTAATCAACATCCTACATAACCAAAGTTTTAAAAAACGGTCCGAATCACGATGTCAAGGTTTTTACAGTCTTCATGACCGCAATTGCAATCGCATTTGTCCGCAATTTCTCACGATATTAATGATCGCAACGAAGCCGCTTTGTGCGATTTAAAACTTAGTTAATAACTAATTCCATCGATCATCTCTTAAAAAACAAACATTAGATAAATCAGATATTCAGATTAGTATACAAGTAAAGAAGATTTACTAATTAAAACCTCTGAGTTTCTAATTTCGTAACCGATACTCTTCCAGCGCCATAACCGAAACCGAAACGAAATGAAAACGGAAAAGAAAATTAAACAGACATTAAAAAACAGATAGAAGAAAAAAAAATGGAAAAAAAAAAAAAAGACGAATGGACCTTGAGATGGATTTCGCCGACGGGCTTCCGGCGGTGGTTGCTGACGTGATTCGAACTGCGGTTGCGAGAGATGAAGCGCGTCGATTCGTCGCCGATGACCTTCGATCCCTTCTCGGTTTCGGAGTTCACGAGGATCTTGTCGGGTCCGTGAATTTTGTAGTACGAGAGAACACCGTCCTGGAGCACGAACCAGCGCGGCCTCCATCCCTTGCCGTAGTTCACCCACTTGTGCAGAATCCCGGAGATTCCGTTCCCGACGAGGTCGTTGATCCTCACGTCCACCGCCACCGCCGCCGGTGGGAGGCTCGCGCGGCCGCTGTCGCCGCCGTTGATGACGCAGTGGTGGGCCTGGCCGTGGCGGAGGGCGGAGTCTGATCTCGCGGCGGCGGGGAGGGGCGGCATGGCGAGGCCGGCGAAGGGGGTGGCGGGGTTGGCCGGAGAGGAGTGGTCGGAGACGGCGGAGACGCAGCAGAAAGGATGCATTAACGGGGGAGGGGGGGGAGTGCGGATGGGGCGGATTCGATGGCGGCGGCGAAGCGGTGGCGGAGAGGGGCGGCGCAACCGGGAATGACGGTGGCGGTTGAATAAAGGGTCATGGTATGTTATGTTGGTGGTTGGAGATTGGAATTGGAAGAATGGGAATGGGAAGAGTCAAGAGGAAGAGGGAGTGCAAGTTCGCGTGAAGGATCCGGAGATTAAAAAACGGTTACGTTGTAAGTGGTCTAAGTCTAACTAAAATAATTTTTATTTATTTATGGAAAAAAACTTAGATGAAGTTTTTTAAGTGTTTTTATTGCTATTGTCCAATTAAAATTAGAATTTTATCTCAGTAATCTATATTAATCTTTAATACATGCAAATTATTGAGGTAAAACTCTAATTTTAATTGGACAACAGTACTATAAGCATACAAGTATATAAGAAACTGTATCTAAATTTTGTCCTTTATTTATTTAACCAAATTAATTTAGTCGAGAAATTATATTAATATAAGTGAGATTAAATAATCTATGTTTTCAGAGTATAAAAGAGTTTTATATTTTTTTTTTAGGACAGCCATATTATAAGTATGAAGTGTTACTAACTTTGTCAATGATTAATATCTGTTAAAAAATTTGACTGACTATCTTTAGTAGTAAAGTCTCTTTTCTCAATTATGTTTTTTCTATCAACAAAATTCAAACCCAAAAAGAGTTTTATATTATATTATTTAATCACAAATTGGTATATATAATAAGTTGATTAATTTTTATAATAACTATTTTAAATGTTATATTTACTATAATTTTTATTGGTTGTTTTTTTATTGACTCTTTTTTTTCATTGACCAAAGTATACAAAAACTAAACTCTTAATTTTATATAAATAAAATGAGAAGGAGCAGAGAGAAATGTACGGATGAAATGAATGATGTAATTAAAAAATAGAGAAAGATAAGAATGTTATATAAATTGTACATTTGTACTCTAATTTTATTATATAAATATATGATGTGCTATGATTTAATCAGATTAAGAATAAATGGTAGTCGGTGACAAAAAATAAGCAATATAAAACTGCAGAGAGTGGATTGGAATTGGATACATTTTCTTGGTGGAAAAGTTGCTATTAAGTACCGAAATAATATGTTAATATACGCTCATGCAATATTATATAGGAAGAGAAATATGAAGAAAAGAAAAGAAAGTATGAAATATGATGTATGATGTATGATATAATAAAGAGAAGAATAATTTTAAATTTTCTTACATCACCTTCTTATAAATCCTTTTAATTAATAATGATGAAAGAATAAAATAAGTTCATATTTTAAAAATATTAATGTATTTTTATTTTTATTTAATACTTATTTTATATTAAAATATTATAAAGATATAATATTAATCTAAAGGGCGATAGAAAAATAAAAATAAGTTATAAAAAAGTTTAAAAAAATAATATCACACTTAATTAAATTAACTGAGAATGTAGAAAAGAAATGTAGTTCATAAGATCAGTTTTATAATATTTTTTAAGAATTTGTTTGATGTCAATGTTTTGAAGTTTCGATTGAAGTATTTGGTTGCAAGTGATACCATTGTCTCTTGGTTATATCTTTAGGTTAAATATTATTTTGGAGTATTTTATCTTGGGTTTACTTAATTATAAATTTAGCTAGTTAAATTGATCAAACTATAACTTAATGTCTTGATAATTTGATATATAATTTAATTTTTAAAAATTTATGACTGATTATATTTGGTATGTAATTTAAAATAAGAATATAATACCATATTTTTATTTATATAAAAAATAATATCAAAAACTTATCTATATTTTTTCTCTCTTCCGTTTTTATCCTACGTCAAACCGATTTATTAAGAATTGTGATAATATTCATTCTTTTGCTCTATGGAATTGTGATATCTGTAGAGAAAGTGTAATATGTGGCGAGGATGCAGGGGATCAAAGCTTCCCATTAATGAAACAAAGAAACGTGGACAGTAAAGACACGTGGAGTTTAATGAGTGACAGAATGTAATTGACGGAAACTCAGCAGAAAACAGTGGCTTTCTGCGTTTTCTAGGGCATCAAATTTGAAGAATTCCAAAATTCGAAGCTACCAAAATTTAACTTTTGGAGTAATGTTATGAGTTTAATTATTATGTATTGTTAGTGTAAAAAAATGTATACTATCAATCAATTAAAAATTAGTTTTAATGTGATTTTTAAGATAATTATTATCAAAGTCAACAAACTTACCATACATGGTGGGTTGTGATTAAATAACAGTGTAAAATTATTTTACACTATCAATGTATAGTTTATTTTTTCTAATGTTATATCCATTAAAAATTTTATATTTTTTTTAATATTTATAAAAAATATTAAATAAAAAGTTAAATACATTTAATGTTTTAGAAATTTTTAAAATATTTAATATTTTTTTATCTAATTAGTAAGAAAATCAATAGAAAGATTTTATAAGAAGATTTAGAATTTTTCTGTTGTTGTTGTTGAATGTTTTAAGAATATTAATTAAACAATTGATAAATTAAAAATAATTAAAATTCTGACAGATGTATTGATAATAATTTTTACTTTTTTTTTAATTTCTTAAGTAATAATCTCTAGTTCTTAATATAAGAAACAAAGTGGAGTATTTTTTTGTCCTAATTATAAGAAATATAGACTCATTTTCAAACTTATTAATTGCTAATTTCTTTTTTAAAATTGCTAACCACTACCTTAACTTATTGAAAAATGGAAAGTTTTTTTATTAGAAAGTGTACCAATGTATTTTACTTTAATTTTCAATGCAATCCTAATTTAAAAAATTTTCACTTATTGACTTCTTACCCAGTGCTCTAAGGGCACTGTATAGTAAGACCCTTTCTTTTTATACCCTTAATTATTGTGAAGTCTATTTATGAGACATTCACTCATTCCTTATAAAAGATACATTTATTGAACTATTAACAATATAAGTCACACTCATTGATTGAAAAAAGTATCTTAAGATTACAAAAATGTCGTTAAATATAATCACCACTTAAATTATTTATTTTTATGAGTATTTCTGAAATAAAATTTAAGTTTATGACATTATTAATTAACATTAACTAGTTTAAATACTTTTATTAATTAAGAGAATTGGTTAGTAGTATTTTTTTATTTTTTATTAGAATGTCATACTTATTCAAATTTATGATATTATTAATTAACATTAATTAGTTTGACTACTTTTATTAATTAAGAGTATTGGTTACTGGTTTTTTTTTTTTTTATAAGAAACTCATTCTTATTTAAACTTTTTAATGTCGTGAACCCTACTTTAATAGAATTTATTAGGGAATTTTAATGTCGAATAGTATTATTTAATTTGGAAAATCAATATCACATACTCCCTCTCCCTCTCTCTGTTCCTTTTTACTTATCATTTTTTATAAAAAAATATGTTTTTATTTATCTGTCATTGTCAAAGTTTAAGATAATATTAATTACTTCTTTGTCAATTATACCCTTACTTCTCACCTAATTTTTAATTAATTTACACATTTACAACTAGTATGCATTTATTGTGGACTGAAAATAACAAAAGGTACAATAAGAAACTATCAAACTATTTTATGAAAAATAAGAAAACTTATTGTATTTCTTAGTTTGTATATAAAAATCTCAAACGACAATTAAACAAAATGGAGGCAGCTTCCATTATTTTATTGTGAAATTTGATTTGGTATCTTTGGTCAATTATTTAAGTTCCGTGACACAAAATGTAACTCAAAATGCAGAAAGATCAAAATAATTTTCAATATATATATATATAGATTTGAAATTATTGTTTACTATTCTATAAAAATACCTTTTATGGGTATTAAAAATGAACGTAATCCATTAGACTTGGAAAAAGATTAGCTTTTAGAATTCAATCATGGATTGATGTTTTAATTCTTATACTATTATTGGTTGCAATTTATTTTTTGTAGCATGGACATTCTTTTGAGGAAAGAGGAGTGCTATAGTACCACTTTCTTTAACACTCTCTTTTTAATACTCTCTTTATTATCAGTTAAAATTAAGGTTAAAGTAATCAATAGGTTCCCAAACTATTTAATAATTTTTAATTAGGTTCCTAAACAAAAAAATGTAATTAGGTACTTAATCTTATAAAATTTTTGCAATTGGGTCCCTGATATTAATTTATAGCAACTTGAAACTGTCAAAAAACGATAATTTATGAGGATTTTAAAGACCTTAGAGACTTAATTACAAAAATTTTATAAAATCAAAGACCTAATTACAAATTTTTTTAGTTTGAGGACCTAATTAAAATTTTCAAACAGTTCATGGATCTACTGATTAATTTAACCTAAAATTTATTAAAAACTATAAAATTAGAAGAGAGATTCATTAATTAAGAAGTGAGGCCTACT
Source organism: Spatholobus suberectus (assembly GCA_004329165.1). Taxonomy (NCBI): domain Eukaryota; kingdom Viridiplantae; phylum Streptophyta; class Magnoliopsida; order Fabales; family Fabaceae; genus Spatholobus; species Spatholobus suberectus. The sequence continues at coordinate 54,795,031 of CM014734.1, read as the reverse complement.
AAAATTTGTGATTTTCAACAAATTTTAACTAATAATAAGAAAAGTATTGAAAAAAGAGTGTTGCTAATGTTTCTCTTTTAAGGAAATAACTTTTCACTTATACTTTTTTCAATAAAAAAATATTATTAAATATTGTATAATTTAATTTGTATTATATTTTGAAAAATTGTTAATTATTAAAGTAGTTAAATTAATAAATTTACTTTATTCCAAATCGTTTGATTAAACTTAATTATTTGTTAATTTGATGTTATATTAATGAGACAATAATTCTTGATTTATGAATATAATAAAATTTATTATTATACGGCATTTATAAGTTGTCCAAAATTTTGTTTTTATACTGAAAAAATATTTATTAATTAATTTTGGTTTTTTGGTATATTTTTCTATATTTTTGGACATTCTTGATATCTTATGTTATTTAATTCGAGAATAAATTATATGCTTCAAGATTATATTCTCAAATTTTGAACTTAATTTTGTATATGTTCTTTTATATAATATATTCCTTGGTGATATATTTTAGCTAAAGAATTAATTTTTTTGTCTTATATATCAGTCGATGCTTATATTCCAAGTCAAATTTAGATATTTTTTCGTGGTATATTTTTTTATCATATTCTGTCAAACATTACTGATATTATTTTGTATATTTATGAACTCACCTCTCATGGATATAATCATACAAAATATTATACAATTAGAAAATACTTTGAGAAATCAACTTGATCAAGACCTTTATGATTTAGTTAATCGATGTATTATAGGAATAACTTAATTGGGTGATGTTTTACTCCTCATTCTATCAAATTTTTTGTATAATTGTAATTTCATCTATCGTAAACTTAATTATGGAAAATTTCAAGAAAAATTAATGTTTTGATTTTTCTCTTTAGAATGTATGTATACATATATTTAAATAAATCAATTATTATTTGGTATAATTATGAGACTTTTCGTAAATATAATTATACAAAATATCATCGAAATTGAATAATTTAAATTTTCTCTTAATAATTTGTATGTATATTAATGTGATTCAACCGTTAAATTATAAATTTAAATTGTATTAATGATGATTATGTCTTTTCATTGATGTGATATTACTTATAGAATGTAATTGTTATTTTAAATTTATGTCAATTATATTTTAATTACCCTACCAGCATGACAATGTTGGTACTAGGAGATTATGTGCATTTCATTCTTATATCTCTTATTTGTCTTGTTACTATATCTTTAAACAGGATTATGATGAATAAAATGTCTACATTAAAAGGTGTGTATAGCTATACATATGAAATTGTTTAGGGTGTATATTGGATTGAGATTTTAAAAAATTATTTTGGCATAAAAAAGTCTTGTGAATTTTAAAAGATTGTTTAGAAATATAATGATTTATAAGATTTTTTTTAAAAGATTTTTACAATTAAGATTTTATAGTTTGGATTTTAATACATTTATATCATAAGAATTTATAAGATTTAAAATGACTCTATAGATTTATAAGAGTTGAAATTTGAAAGACCCATAACCCATGAATTTTAGTAGTAAGTAGAGAGTGTTGTTGCTTCTGTAAATGAGTTTATCAATACAATATGTTCATTACTATAACTTTTACTTTTTTTGTTCGGTAGAGTAATTGGATTTTCTTTCAAGTATTAAGGTAAAACGCTATACTAGTTGATTTTATTTTTTAAAGTGTGTTCTTAGAATATAGGCTCCTTGAAAGTCATTCCGCATTGGTCTTCGTCTATATATCCAACACATTGATAATTGTTGGTGTGAACACCCAATTTTATCCGCATAAATGAAAATAAAATATAAAAAGAAAAGGAAAAAGAAATTAGAGAACTTTTGAAAGGAAAAAGCTCTTTTTTATAATGAATATAAAAAAAAAAAACGTCATATCTTGATTTATACTTGTCCATTTGAGGTATTATTTGCACCATTAAAAAACTTGTAGAAAGATCTACAACTCATATTTCTACCTCAAAAACCAAAATCAACTTCTATCTTTATGAAAATCAAGTCCGAAGTGGGTCATTTAATCATAAACAAACTCAAGTCCTACATTTCTTTCCTTTCACCTTCTCCTCATTTATAAATCCCATATTGGACAATCTACACCCATGCATCTTTTCCTTCTCCTGTATAAAGAGGTGCTTACTAAGTAATGAGGGGGAGCCAAAAAATGTATTAATCATAGGCTTAATGTAAAGTATGGAGCCTATAAAAATTTAATTTTTTAATTATCTTTTTTTTTTCCTTTCTTTTTCCTCTTTTGGAGCTTCTACTAGAAGCGCGTAGTAGATTGTTTTGTGCTCACCACAAATTGTCATTTTAGAGGTAAATTTGCCTATCATATCTTTATATATATATATATGTTTTATTACCTTTTTTATCATTGCTATTGTTGTTAAATTTTATTCTTTGTATGTCCTTTTCAAACTAGAAATATTTTTTTTAATTAATTTTTTTTAGAGAAAGGATTAATTGGGTGTGACATCTTTTTAATCCTAAGGTTTTGAGGCACAAGTTGTGACAACTTGATGTCTTTAAACTCCTTTCTAAAGTTAAAAATGTTAAATTAAAATTAAATTGCTACAAAAAAAATGTTATTGTTATTATTACTTTTTCTCTATGTTTTTTATTGTTATTTTAATTAGGAATATTCTATTTTAAAAAAAATCTCTTAAATAGATAAAAAGATTAATTGGATGTGACATTTTCTTAATCCCGATATGTTAAGGCATAAGTTACAACAGTTTGGTGTCTTAAGACTTCTCTATAAAGTAAAACAAAATAAGATAAAAAAAATAAAAATGTTAAGCTAAAATTAACTTGTTTCAATGGATTGACTTAGGTGTACACCTCTGTTGATTCTATTTTTAGGATGTATGAGCCATGACGGTTTAGAAATCCTAAAATTTAATAAACAAAATTAAAAAAATGACAACAGACAAATATTTTCTACAAAAAAACTACGTGAGTCTGATTTTCCATTGCACTAGGACATACGTAAGAGCAGGGGCTCACTCTTGTTGATCCCAAAAATACTAAAATTTAAAATAAAAATATCTTTTTATAATAAATAAAATTCTTTTTTACAATTATTTCTAGGGTGAGATAAATATTTTAAAAGACATTAATAATTTGCTTAATCAACTAGAGGTAACCGTCTTTATGACGGACGTTGTAGGATGCTAATATCTTCCTTACACGTAATTAACTCCCGAACCCAAAATTTGATTTCGTAGACCATTTTCTTTTTAGGTATTTTTCAATGTTTTTCCTCAATAAATATTGGTAGCGACTTCCTGTTTTTAAAAACAACTTTTTCGTCGTTCCGCTGCGACTCCGTTTGCAACAGTTGGAAAACAATTCAAATTTTCATTTTTAAATCTTTAAGATATGATTTAGATTTAGAGATATTATTTTTACTTTAGGGATTCGTTTCCTCTTTTAATATTAGAATGCAAGTTGTATAAATAGATGTTCTTGAGATGAGAAGAACTACTTGGCCTGTAGGGGGGGTCATCCCGGCCTAGAGAGGGGGTCATAGAGGGTTTCACAAGTTTGTCCAGAAAACTTGTATTGAGATGTAATCATTTGAGAAAATGAATATTATTGAAATGTTTTTGTAGATGTAGGCAAGAGGTATCGAACCACATTAAATAAATTGTGTCCTTCCGCTATTTCTATATTTTGTGTTGTTGTTTGTGTGTTTCCCCAACAGTGGTATCAGAGCTGATGGTTGTGCAATCTGATGACTTGTCAAAGGAGAAGTATTGAAGCTTGATGAAACTGATGGTGGATCTGTGTAGGATCCTTATGTCAAAAGTCTTCTTGGCAAGAGGAAGTCAAGCGGTGTGTTCTAATAGCTAACAGTAGTGTAAATTCTTGTGCCAAAAGTCTTCTTAACAATGGAAAAGTTAAGTGACATGTCCTGGTAGATAAAGATGATACAAGTGTGTGAGGATCCAGCTTGTTGGGATTAAAACTATGCTAGTAATTAATTGGGATTGGAAAAATAAAACATTATTTATTTTAAGTTGATAAAAACATGGGTAAATTTTTTGTATTTCATATAAACTTGGATTTAAATTTCACCAATAAAGGATTTGTAGTATAATCATTCTACCAAATAAAATCAAGGGTAAACAAAAAGTAAGGCCATATGGCCTTACTTAAGGAGAATTAAAAAATAAAGGAGAATTATTGGGAGGTCGGGAGTTTAACGTCAGTTTTATGGAGTTGAGGGGTGGTCTTTCAACTTAAGGAGGAAGCAAGGAGTAGCATAGCTTCTGAGTGAAGCTATGCACGCATATCACATCTAGGGAGCAACACAAATATATTTTGGTGTTATCGCGGCTAGTTAATGATAAAAGATCATTAGCTATAGCTATGGCAAAACTATCTAACTTATTGGGGATATGCATGCATGATATTTAAAAACCTTTATAGTGACTCATATTTAAATAACTTTAAGAAATATAATTTATTCATTTTGAGAAAGCCTTTATTTTAATACAATCCTTAATTAATAGCCATAATACTTAATTAGCTTATACTAATATGTTCTTAATTTAACAAAGCATTTGTAATATATATGTCTTAATTATGAAATTCAATTTGCTTAATATTAACCATCATAAGAAAATATAGTTATAACTTCATATTATTTACTTTTATACTTGAGAAGGATTTATTTCATGTTTAAAGAAAAAAACACACACACACACATATGATATCTTGATTATTTTTCTTCTAAACATTTTGAGTAAAGCTAACACAAATATTTATTGATTTTCTCAAAAGGATATATTGATATTAATATCGTGAAATTAAAACTTCCAATAATATAAAATTACCATATCCTGAAATTCTTGAAAGCTATTATCGAAAACTATATTTTTACTAAAGATAATTAAATAAGGGCTTTAATATATATATATATATATATATATATATATATATATATATATATATATATATATATATATATGAGCAATACTTTTATCAATAAGATATCATTTTGATAAGCTAAATTGAAAACTCTGAAACATACTTATAAAAGCATGCATGCCTATATGGCACTTGTGATGTACAAGGCCAAGCAGTAGCAACAAGTACCTCTCCCTAATTAAGGGACTCATAATACTTAACTAAAGCTTTTTTCCTATTGCTAAAAACAAGCTGTTACAAAGTACAAGAAGTGTCATCATCCAATACTCACGGAGCGGAGGTGGGAACACACCAAAGTTTACGGAGCGAAAGCGTGATTGTAGATGATTGCGACGAGCATCCATAACGACGAGAGTTGAAGAGGAAGTTTAAAAATTTTAATTGATGGAGGAATTGTTGGAAAACAATTCAAATTTTTATTTTCAAATATTTAAAATATGATTTAGATTTAGAGGTATTATTTTTATTTTAAGGATTTGTTTCCTCTTTTAATATTAGGATACAAGTTGTAAAAACAAGTGTTCTTGAGATGAGAAAAACTACTTGGCCTATAAAGGGGTTACCCTAGCCTGGAGAGAGAAGTCATGAAAGGTTTGACAAGCTTATTCAAAAAACTTATATTAAGATGTAATCATTTCAGAGAATAAATATTATTAAGATGTTTTTGTAGACATAGATAAGAGGTGCAGAACCATGTAAAATAAATTATGTCCTTAAGCTATTTTTATATTTTGTGTTGTTATTTGTGTGTTTCCTCAACAATAATTTCATTTGTATCCATTTTTCTTTTTTCATCATTTATTGGAGTTGTTACTTTTTAATATGCTCCAAGTAAACGGGTTGAGGAGCAAGTGAAGTGAGAGACGGAAAAGTACATGGATACAGTTTTGAATAAAACATATCAACAAATTTTTGACTATTTTTTATACTAATATGTACGGATGAAGAACCACTATTGCTTGAACTTCTGGATGTTTTCACGTGGGGGCTGGTGGGTGCTCCTGCTTTGGTAATCGAACACTTTTTACAAGTTTATCATCACAAATTATATCGTTAACAAAACAAGAAGAAAATAATAAATAAATGACCACATATATAATTCGTTAATCCTGGAAGCATTCAAAACATCTTATCAATGTAATTACCTTAAAATAAAATGCCATAAAACAAATGTTCTTATAATAGAATTAATTCACAATACAATTTCGTATGAAGTACAAGATTGTCTTTATGCGTTTTTGACATTGTTTTTTTGGTAATACACATAATGAATTCATCTAAACAAGTTGATTAAAGGTTAAAAAATTAAAAAAAAATCTTTTATCTAATTACAGAGACAACGTGCAAGATTGGAAGAAAGAGATAAGTATTGTATCAACGTTCATATCGCCTACAATGAAAAGAGAAGAAAATGACAAAATCTTACCATGTGTTTTGATGAAGAATTGTAAGAGGGTAATTCATTTTTATAGGAAATTTAAAATGATTTGTAGTGAAATATGTTGTTTGGATGGAGAATTTAGTAAAAAAATTGAAATTCTAATAATTTGTAAAGGTATTTTGATTACTTAAAATTATAGAATTTCAAATTTTACCAAAAAATAAGAATTTGAAATTTCTCATACTTTCTTTCACCTCTACATCTATTTTCTCTCTCCTCTTTCTTTCTTCTCTCTCTCTCCCTCTCTTCCTCTCTCTTCTTTCTCCCTCCTCTCCCTCTCTCCTATCTTTTTGTTCTCTATTTCTCTATGGCCTCTCTCTTTTATCTCTCTCCTCTCCCTCTCCTCTTTCTCTTCTCCCTCTCTTCACTCTCTTTCTTTTCTCCTCTTCCCCTTCTCTCCCCACTCTACCTCACCTCCCTCTCCCATCTCTCTCTTCTTTCCCTCTTTCTTCTTTCTCCTTTGTATCAATATTAATGTAAAAAGTATCAATGTTTATATTTTTAAATTATTATATACTATTTAATATTAAAATTATTTGTGAATTATTAAATATTTAAAAATTGACTAATGTTTATTTTCAATAAGTTTAATATTAAAATTTTAATTTTAAATATATATTTAAAAATTAAATTTTGTATATGGTAGAAATTAAAATGTCATATCCAAATTTAGAGTTTGAAAATTAAAAATTTTGAATTGATTTATCTAAACAGAGCATTTAATAAATGAAGGAAATTCAAATTAAAGCAATTCAAATTAAGGTTTTTGGTGGTATTATTAGATGGGTGTGATATTTATACATCCTACTAAAAAGTCACATAAAATTCACCCTACAAAATAATCCATTGAAATTTGTATGTTTTTGAATACCAAAAAACTTTTTGTAAGTTGTAAAAAGTCTTAATTGAATACCACTAAATTTTGATATCCTCCTTAAAAATTCCTAATAATCTTAATTGAATATCACAAAAAAAACATTGTCACAAAAAATCTTTTAAAATTTTAATCCAATACACCCGTTTATTTATTATCACATGTTATAATATTCTTTTGCATACATATTAAATATTTCTTTTTATTAATTATGCTGCTAGTGGTTTTTACCCATATATAATTTCAGTTTGATGGTCATGCTAAAGTAGTTTTATACTATCATCCAATCACAAACTATCATTTATTGTAAGTTTGTTAATTTTTATAATAAATACTTTAAAAATCATATTAATGGTGATTTTTGATTGGATGATAGTGTAAAACTTTTTACACTGACAGTATATGACTATTAAACTCATATAATTTTACCTTTGTTTGAAATCTTTGATGGGACATAAATTGAGGACATTATTAAGTCTCATAATATATTTTATAATACATTGAACTCCTTAAGTCCTATTAACATGTACCATCATGGTATATAAAACCACTAAATTATTTGACTTTTGAAATATATATTCTTGTAACAGTTTAACAGTTTGGTTTTACACACATTTTTTCGTATACTTGGTTGTTATAATTTTGTAAATATTCAAACACATTTGTGATTATTCTTATGATGTAATAATTACTTTTTCAAAATTATCATTGAGAGATTTTATCTTTATTATTCTTTTGAAATAAGATCCTCGTGATGATATGAATAATTTGATATTGAAATTTTAAAATAAGTTAAGGGATTAAAATCATCCAGATATTTTCTTAAGACGAAATTTATTTTAAATATTTTTTTATCATTTGTTTTCAACCCAAATTGCTAAATTGATTATTTTATAAACAAAATTGTTGATGGTACAATTATTTATAAGAAATATATCTTGACTTAAATCCTTATATCTATGGTGTTTTCTAGACATCGTTATTTTTTAAAATTTGAAATGTCTATTCTTTATATTAATGCATACTAACATCTCAACATTGAACAACAGGAGTTGATTTTAATTATATAATTATATATAAATAGTTAAACTTAATTTTACCTAAATTAATTTGGATATGTGTTTATAATTAGGCTTAATTTTACTTTTTGGTCTTTTAGTTTGGATTATGTACGATTTTACTTCCCCAAAATTCTTTTTGAGCTAATTAAGTTTTAGCAAATTTGATCCTTATGTGATTTTCTTTTACCTAAAACTCTTAAATTCTTATTTGCCACTTGAAATTTTCACAAATTAAATTAATTAAATTATTTTCAATCTTTTTCTTACTTAAAACTGATTAACCAATAATAATAATAATAATAAATTTCATCCAAAGAATATCTCATATTCTTTCATCTTCAAAGTCTAATACTACGTCTTATAAAATCTTTCAAAATTTTAATCAAATATCTTCTGAATTTTAATGTCTAAAATTTTAAAAATATTTGATATTCCAAATCTATCATAAATACCAAATATTAAAATAAAATAAAAATTTAAGAGTTTTAAATATAAGAAATAATAGATAATAAGACCAATTTTTTTTTAATTTTAAAAATAGTAGGATGAGACGAAATTACAAATGTTAAAAGATCATTTTTTTTTCATAAGACCATATTCTTGTTGAATGCCCTTTCATTATCGTGCACAAGAACACATGTTGAGAGTAAAAGTTTACTTTCAACTAGTATTTTAGCCTCTCCATTGTATAAGACAATTTTTTTTTTTTGTATAATTAAAATTCATATAAATAAATATTTTTTAATATATAAATTATATTATAATTAAATTTCATAATAAATATCTTTGATTATATAAATTATATTTTAGATTTACAATGAATAATTTAATTTGTGATATAAGGTTATTTTTAATTATTGATATTTTTTTAAAAAAAATTGAAATTCAATTTAGAGAGCTATAAAAGGAATGTAGTATAAAATGGTTGAGAGGGAAATTTTTTACTTAATTACCAGAATAGTTAGTGCACTTTCAAAAAAGAGAAAAGAAAAAATGTTGAGAGTGTCTGGTAAAGAGAATATCTCACAATCTAGAATAATAAATTTTAATTTATATAGTAGGGTGGATTGTTGGCCAAAACATTGAACATAATCCAAAGAGAAAAGGTAGAAATAAGGGTGTTCAAATTGACAAACTGAAACGAGCTTAAATTGATTCTTACTTCATTCAAAATTTTAATAGGATGATCATTTGCTTTGCGAGGAGCACTAACAACACATTCTTTAATATATACTTTAAATATTCTCTTTTTATTAGTTGAAATTTGTTGAAAAATTCAAAATTATGAGAGAGAATCATTAAATAAGATGTGAGACTCACACTTTTTTTTGTTATTTTTAATAAATTTCAACTAATGTGAAAGAGTGTGTTACAAAGTGTGGTGCTAGCATTTCTGTTTGCATGAATATGAAGTTAATTTGACTAAAATTTGATAATATATAAAATAGGATAAGATTAACTGATTCATTGACATTATATAAATTTTAATATTATATATAATTAAATTGTAAATTTTAAAAATATAATATTAAAATTAAGATCTAATTTATTTTATATATATATATATATATATATATATATTTAAAAATAAATAATATCAAAATAATATAATATCATGTGAAATGTTATTAATTAAATTAAGAAAATTTATTATTAATATATTGTTATTATTATTAAAATGTATAAATTTAATATATATATATATATATATATATATATATATATTATAATAATAATAATAATAATTTTCAATTAGATAATATGTTCTCAAAACCCATCATTAGATTGAAAGTTTCTTTCATATATATCATATATACAAAATTTTATATTAATCTAGAGATATTTGATAACTCATTTATATAAATCAAAATCGACGTAATATATACTTTTCAAAATATACTAAAATATAAATAATTTGATCACCTTTTTATTGTTCGTCTATTTTGACAAAATTTGACACAAACAATCATGATAATGTAAAGTTATAATTCAACGGGTTGGATTGGCAAAATTCACCTTTTTTTATAAAATTATTGATGATGTAATAATTGATAAGAGTTACATTGGTATAATTTGATTTCTCCTATATATATATAAGAGATCAAATTACACCAGCGTAACTTACACCAACTACATCATTCAAAAACTTTTATTTGGATAATTTTATCTCAAAATCCATTGTTAGATTGGAAGTTCATTTAACATAGATCATATGTACAAAATTTTATATTAATTCAAAATTATTTGATCTCTTATTCATATCAATCAAAATGGACATAATATATATTTTTTAAAATATACTAAAATATGAATCGTTTGATTACCTTAAGTTACACTGATATAATTTGATCTCTCCCATATATATGTGTGTGTGTGTGAAAACATTAAGCTAAGTTATTTTAAACTTATCTTTGAAAATAAAAATACATTAAATTTAATTTTTAAATTCAAATTCATTAAAATTAATCCAAGGGAATTAGTGAGTCGAAATCACCTCACCCATGGATGGAACAGAAACAGGTGTAATGTGTATTCTGTAACTAGACACAGAGGATCACGGATTAGTTTGACCATAACTCCAGTCAAACTAAAACAGTACTGTAAGATAACACGTGGTGGTCCTAGATGTTAAAGGAACATCTTTTACAGCACACAAGCAGCAGGTATGCACCATGTAGTTTCCTTCTTGCAGTCGCATATTGCAGATGCGTACCCTGTTATCTGAACTCGGATTCAATTGTACCCACTTTCACCTAGGCTGTACGTAATTTTGGCATTAGTAAAATAAAAGGAAAAGAAAACGATACTCTTTGCTCTTTTATTAACTTTATCTTTATAAATTTTTTAAAACTTTTCATGCTACATTTTACCATAACTTTCCTTTTATAGTTTGAGGAATTCAAAAAGTATGAATATGTATACATAAAGTATGGTGCTTAACATTTTAAATTTTAATTTGATGTTAGTCTCTTCTTCCTCTTTTTTTTTTATGTGTACGGTAACAGTATCAAGATTATAACTCAGGACCTTGTATATATATTAACCAGACTGTCTACTACTAAGCCAACCTTAATAGATTTGTTAGTTTGATTTTTCTTACTATCATCTAACTTCAATTTTCCAACCATTATAAAAGAAATTCAATTATTGAGGATATAAAAAACTTTTCTATTTATTATCAGTTTATTCTTTTCTTTTACTTTAGCCTTTGTCTTCTTCCGAAATCCCTCACAGGATGCCCCGCAAGGATCCAGAAACAGTAGTTTCATGTGAGGGAATGGTCCAAAACGGTGCAAAAGAGCAAAAGGCAGTCCTCGGTCTTCCAAATATAACTGGATATTGGGACTCTTTATTTATGACATGAATGTACCCACCACCACCTTATCATTAGCTATGTACTAATGTCGATACAGCTGTAATGATCGATATTAAGTCATTATTAGTAATGTACTAACGTCAATAATCTTATCAACCCAATCGCAATCCCATCCCAAGTCCCAACCAAATTTAAGGTCGCATCTCTTTTGGTCGGGACCGTGCTAATGCGCAGGTACACCCAGAAGTGAGAAGAAATTATTAAGAGATAGAATTTGCCAATTTGGAAGGAGATTGTTTGAATGGACTATGTACAAGAAGTTTATATTTTTTTTATGAATTAATTTTAATTTATTTTATTAAGTTTCATGTAAAAATTGACTAAAATAATTTTAATAAAGTTTACAATTAAATTTATGAATAATTTTTCATTTTTTAAAAACTCATTAAATAAATACTTCATTAAACTGTTTACCAAAACATATTAAAAAAGTGGTTAACAAAATAAAATAGTAATTTCCACGTCTCACGCGTAGAAAATATATAGTACTTAGTATTCGTTAGCCACTGCTCTTTTGTCCCCGACCATCCAATTGTGATTATAATTTCACTTAAATGATTCAGACATTCAGTTATGCAATTTGATATTATAAGTATTTTAGTGTTACTCTTTAATTAAAATTTGATATTCATCTTAATAATTTATATAATAAAAATTAACATCAAATATTAATGTATGAAATTGAGATAAAATTCTAATTTCAATTAGAGAATAATACGAAAAAAAAAGCACTATGACACTAATGAACCTAAGTTTTGTTCCTTTTTTTTTGTGCAATTTTGTTCTTGTAACATTATCAAACGTTTCAAGTAAGAGTTTAATGGTATGCACAGTCAGTGTAAAAAGTTTTACACTGTCAACTAATCAAAAATCACCATTGATATGATTTTTAAAGTATTTATTATAAAAGTCAACACACTTATAGTCAACACACTTATAATAAATGGTGGCTTATAATTAGATGATAGTGTAAAACTACTTTACATTGTCAGTACATAGCATGTTTTCTCTTCAAGTAATATTTATATGAATTTAATTTCTATATTGTGAATCAATAAAAAACCATTATTAATATGACTTGTAAGATAATTAATATAAAAGTCAATAAATTTATCCTACATTATATAGTATCAGTGCATTCATTATATATTCTCTCTCTATATATATACATATGGAATTCTAGAACATTATCTCGTATTTAAAACCATGCATGCTTAAGATCTCAATAAAAGCGTGAAAAGGAATGAAAATAACATGTCATACAAGCTCTTACCTTGAACCTTTTAACCGTTGGAGTCTCAACTACGTGGCCCACCAAGGTTTTCTCCCCACGTGATTATCCAAAGGATCTTTGACTAATCTTCTTTTCGTTTCTTTTTCCATTAATCATGTGTAGTTATGATTCACAGATTTGCGCACATACTGTAGACACTGTCCGTTTTCATGCATATCCCGTGCCTTCTCTTTGTCCTCGAGTAGATGCTTCTTAACTTCAAGTATATATTTCATCTCTCCTTTGTCGTCATTCCAGTAGCCATGGAAAGGCAATGGTGCTGCACTGCACAATTTATGTTTTAGAGCTATTTTTTTCACTGATAATAAGTGTGTGTTAGAAAAAAAATCAATTTTAAAATAAATGTCATTTTAGTTTTTTGGATGTAATATTAATTACTTTGTTATTTATATCCTAAACAATATTTTTTAGACTGTTGTCTTTGTGTTGGATCGTTTTTAACTAAAACGATTAATAATAAGGTTAATTTTGCAAAATTATTACTTTTTTTCATCTATTTATTAGCTTTCCTTGATTTGTGTAAAAAAATTTAGAACAATACTTATTATAAGACGGAGAGAGTATTTTATTTCTACAACATGTTTTTATAATTTTTTTTATCTATATTTCTTCGTCATATTATTCAGTTCATTTCATACTTTTCTCTTCTTTTTTTTAATCTTTTTTTTCTAATTATTAAAAAAGTTATAAAAAAACATGAACAGGAATATAACTTTTCTGTTTTATAATACTGCAGATGATGTTATGCGTAAAGTTGCAAAAGAAAAAAAAATGTGCAGATTTTTCATTGGTTGAAAATATATGCGGGATTTAAAATGTTAACAAATTTAAAATCGAATTATTATTTAATGTTTCACAATAAAATGTAAAATGAAAAAGAAATATTTATATAAAATATTATTATGCATCACAAAAAAAAAACTGTATAGCCTACAAGGCAATGTGTGATTTTCACTTTGACATTTTACAGTTTGTAAAACCTATCATGGAATGATTGATGAAGAATTCATTAACAACACAGAAATTTTTGTAGGCTCATTATTTGACACCATCGACCTAGAAAGCCCTACATTCAATTGATTACAGAGTGAAATGATTTTCTCTTTGTTAAGTTTAATTTGTTTTAAAGAAATAATTACTTTTTTAAAAAATTGAGAACATTTAAAAAAAAAAAGAAGCAATTATTTCCCAAAATTTAAACTGGGCCTAATCTTCCTATTCCTATTAAATTTAATCATGCAATATGAATTTCTCAAGTCAAAAGCTTGGTAGTGTCGAGAAACTCTCGGGGCAGTTAGCCTCGGTACCTTGAAAATTATTAACGGGTAAAATATGTTTTTGTTTTTTTAAAATATTTTAAAATTTGATTTTAGTCTTTATAAAATGTGATGAGACTAAAATCACATAATTTTTAGTAAATATAAAAACTAAAAATGTAATAAATTTTTATAGAGATTAAAACTACTCTCTCTGGTCCTTTTTAGAAGAACATTAAAAGTTTGACTTGGTCCTTTTTTACAGGAACTAATCTAAAATATTTTATGCATTAATTATTTTTTACAAAATACTCTTAATTATGAGTCTTTTTATCTATGTTCAATAAATAGTAAATATGATACATTAATGTCTTATACTCTTTGAAAGTTTAACTTTGCTTTATATAGAGAGAATTTTGAAATTTTTACTGTCTCTTCACATTCATAGTCAACAAAAATGAAGATAATAAATATATTGTTGTTGAGAGAAATTAAAAAAATTAATTAATTGAAAAAAGAATAAAAATATGTTGATGTACTAAAAATACACTCAAGGGCAAGCGTATCCTTAGCACAGTAGTAAAAAAAGGATGTGAGTCCCGATATCGAACCCAAAGGACTAAATGACGATTACCAGTTTCCAAAGATTCTATATTGTTTAGGTGAAATTAAATAGGTAGTAGGTTGATTCAATAATGATAAACGTGTAACAGGAATTGTAAACAAGCAGTGGCAAGTAGAGAAAAATTTAGAAGAAAATAGGCTTAGGGTTGTAGTTTCCTTCGTGCTCTTAAGTTCCTTCACATCTAATTCTAACTAAACCTCGTACTATTCGTCAATTACCAATATTTTCCTACGCATTTTATTGTCAATTATTGGTCATAAATTGCAATAGTCCTTTCTAAGTTAATTTTTCAATTGATCATATGAGATATTAAAACCCTAGGAAGGCATGAAGAATAAAAGGGGAATTAATTAATTATTTAATCCAATTGGAAATTAGGAATGAAAGTTGATCGTACGACAAAACCTAATTTGATTACCATACACGACTACCAATTAATTGCGGCACGACCGTTATTCAATTAATCGATTCAAAGTATACAAGGGACGATTAATTCTAAGTAAGAAAATGAAAACAGTAGAGCAATCTAATTTAATGAATAGAAACAATAATTCAATTAAAACTAAACATTTAGGGGTTCCAAACACTAAGTACACCACAACCCTAACAAGAAATTTAGCTACTCATGGCAAGAAGAGAAATCATAATTTTAAAGAAATATATCAAAGAAAAGAGAAGAAGGAATCTTTTACAAGAAAAGTTTTTCCTAGTCTTTGACTCTAAGTATCCTATTGCCCTCCAAGAGTCCTTTTCTAAATGCCAAAGATAAAAAGAAAAAATGGCGAAGGAATAGAGATAAGATAGAAATAAATCCCATTATGCTCTGTTCCTTACTATTTGTAATACAATTTTAGAATTCTAGAACAGGGGGCTTAGCTCGGTTCATTTCGCACAATCTAGGCCCATTAAAAATTAAAATAAAATTAAAAGTTGGATCTCAGACCCGCCTAGCGAGGTTGAAAACCCGCTGGGCTATTTTTCAAAAAGAATCTGCTCGGTTTTGGCGCCGGGCGAGATCTCTAGAGCAAGGCCCACCAGGCGGCCTACAGATCCTACCGAGTGGGTGCGGCCTTGTGCACTTTGTTTTGCGTTTCAAGGCTCCTTTTTGGCCCATTCTTGTGCTTATAGGCTTCTTTTGTGGTCTTCACTTGGTTCTTGCTTCTTTAAAGTCCACTTTGATAAGTATAATACTTTTCTATGTTTATGGACTATATTTCCTTTCTCTATTCAACTAACTTCTTTCATAACATCCAACAAAATTAAGGCAATTCATGTAATTTTAAATAAAAAGCTTAGAAATGCATATCATATGAAATCTTTCATTAATGATTTATTTTCTCACAAATTTTCTATGAGCTAATGCAAAAATCATGTAAACTTACTCTATAAATCTACATAAAATATAGATTTATCATATGTCTCATTAATGTTAAAAATAATTTTGAAAAGAACATGTAAATTTAAGACAAATTTATGAATAAAAAAAAAAAGACAAATTTAATATTACTAACTAAATTAACTAAGTTTCTTAATCCTAACAAATTAGTTAATTGAGTGTTATAAAAAAACCAGAAGAGTAATATTTTGGAATGTTTTGAAGGATAAAAAAATATTTTATCTATTATTAATTAATGTTAAATTGGATGTTACAACTTACAAGCACGCTTGACATCACAGTTGACAGTCTGATGATCGTGACATGACACCAACTGTTTTCCCTAACCAGTTCTAAAAAGAACTCCATGGGACTCGAGACATGGTAACAATTAATGGCTAATCGCTACAACCAACAATGGCAAGTCACAAGGGTATTGTCCACGATGAAGAGGAAGGTCTTATTCTCATATAAATGTTTAATAAATGAAATTTAGCATAAGATTGCAGCTTTGTCTATTTTGTTTGCTGGCAGATACAGTCTCAAAAGGAACACAAGCTTTCACGTATGACAAAATGGAAAATGCAATTGCTTCTCTCACTAGCCTAATTATTATTATTTTTGTTATTTTTCCCTTCCCATCACATCATATTACCTATTTTGTTTTTACTGATACATCATATCGCCTGTTAGATAGAGTTTAATTTCCACCTACTTTTTACCTATTGTCTCTTGAGTACGTGTTACATTAGCTTTTTTTAAAAAAAAAAAAAAACTTCTTACTTATATAGTTCAGTTTTTTTTTTTTTATGATACCACATATATCCGCTACGAGAGATAAAACTTGAGTTGAATAGAATCATTATGAGAGGTAAAACTCTCCTAAATATTTAACGTAATTGTATACTCAAGACTTAAACTCCAGATCAATGGTTAAACTAGAACAACCTTGTATGAGTTGATTTACGAGCTCAATGATATGCTTTAGCTTATTTTGAAAAAAATAATCCTATGTTTTTTATAACTTATTACAAAAAAAAAAAAAGAAAAAAAATCTTTTAAAAAATATAAAAAAGGATTATCTATTTAAAAAATAATTGAAACCAAACATGCAAAACCTCTTTAAAAATATTTTGGTTTAAATATATTTAAGGTTCTTGCAAATATAACAGTTTTTTTTTTGTCTCTTTTTTTTTTTTTTTTGTAGTTTTTAATCCTTGCAATGTTTACCATTATTACTTGTTTGGTCTCCATCACGAACTTTTCATTAGCAACATGTTTTACATCCCTACAAATATAGCAATTTTGTTTTTATAATCCTACAAATATGGCAATTTTTGTTTTTAATCAAATTTGCAAATATAACGATTTTTGTTTTTAGTTCATGTTATTACATCCCTGTAAAATATAGTGGATTTTATTTCTAGTTCCTATCATGCCTGCGAAGACCAAAACAAGTGACGGCGAATATTGTAGGGATTAAAAATTAAAAAAAAATACAAGGACTAAAAATAAAAACTATTATATTTACGGGAATGTAAAACATAATTAAACCAAAAATCTCATAAAAAAATCAATTATTTCTTAAATTAATCATTTACCAAATTTACGGGAATGTAAAACATAATTAAACCAAAAATCTTATAAAAAAAATCAATTATTTCTTAAATTAATCATTTACCAAACATGTTCGAGCTTATGATTTTTTAGCGTTATGATTTTTTTCGCATTATGATCACAACTTGAGATAGAGACATTGGTGTTACACGGTCATGTACCATGCTTTTATGGCATCGATCCACACTTATCGGTTAATCATTTTCCTGAAACTAAGGTAGGCGTTCCATCACTTCAATGTCTGGTTGAAGATGATGAGATATTTTGTTCAACAGGAATTCTACAGCAAATAAAGACACAGATCAAGAAAGAAAAAGAGCAAGCATTCCTCAACCATAGAACATGACACCAAATTTCCCCATCCCCCGCGAAATGATTATTCCCCTCTTATAGGCCAAGGAAAATTAAAGGTGCATATGTGGTTGAGGGTATGTGCAATTCATTAAATGTTTAAAAGAAGTTACCTATATATATTAGAGTATTATTGAGTAACTTGCAAAGTAATATACGAATAGCTACCTTTACTTAGAAGCCAAATACCAAAAAGAAGAAAAAGCACCGCTTGTTTAAAACGAAATCTATTTTGTGATCATAGCACAGATGAGTCCAATTTCATAAAAGCGATGTCACCTCGGAATAACAGAATTTATGATAAGTTGATCATGATGGGGATAGGAGTAGATGTGTGACAGTCAACCCAATCCGATTACGCGTCCAGTTTGAATTGAATACACTTTATTTGGAAGCAAAGGAGAACAATCAGCACAACATTGCTGAATCATTAAAAACCATATTTCGAAATCATTTCATAGCTGTCGAACAAAGAACAAGCATAGTCCCTACATATGATTGACTGAAACAATCATGAACTAGGTCCTAGAGGTAGAAAACGACGGATGGTAATGTTAAGATTTTTTTTTTAGGCACTGAAAAACCCCGATTAGAATACATAAGAAACTCAATTATTTACTGATTATACAGAGTTTGTTGGTGAATAGTGTTAAGTTTGGTAGGTAGCAACATATTCAATTCTAAAATAACATTTAAATTATAAATATATGTGTATTTGTTGTTTGCCCCTTCGAATGTATAATAACTAAAAAATGGCATAATGCGGTAGATCTCTTGCTTGGCCTAATGAGGAAAACGCAACGTAAGTTTGAAGGAAATTCACAAATGGAATACAATTAGGTTCTAATAAATGTACGCTCTAAAATGGGGTGTATGCAAATAGAATGGTGAGAAAGAAAAAAGAAAAAGAAGAAAGAGAAGGTGACACATATAATAAGTGATGTCATGAGAAAGAAAAAGATAGAAAAAAATGAAAAGGAAATGGAAGAGAAATTAGGTGTATATTTATAATTATTCATACAATTAAAAGCTTATGTGTATGGATGTGACTAACGAGTTTGATTAATTAGAAATCTATTAGCCATAAAGCCAAGTCTTTTGGTAATATACACAATGCGTGTGTGTCGTTAAACACGTTTGGAAAGTGCTAAGGAATCTTCTACATGTCAAATTTCCTGTTCTGACCATTCCTTTGAAAATGCCGAAGCTATTGTCACAGTGAAAAATATTTTGAATTTCAATTGAGATTATTGTAACCAGATCATGCCATGACATGTTTGAAATGGTCATTAATTTATCATCATAGGAGACTGACCTCTTCTAACAAGGAACAGTTTCGTATTTCAAATTCAAAAGCATAAAGGCCCAAACCTTGCATTGTGTCAGCGGTGCTTTATGAATGCTTGGGAATTGAATATATACTCGGAAATAGACCGTTTCCTAGATTCTCAAGTTGCATATATGATAGATATATATGTCAGAAATATAATCATTGAGAGGGGAAGAATAGATAATCTTAATTATTCTGAGGATGGAGCTCACAGGTTTGATTGTCGCCACCGACAACTAAAATGTACACTGAAAAATTAAATTATAGAATTTTTATATCACTGTCCAGCAATAAGGACGGAGTAAACCAACTCAAATACAATTTGGTGGGGTTGGAAGTTGGAACACTCACTGAATAGGAAAGGATTTCACAAAAGAGAGGAACAAATAACACATTTTGTATTCTTGATTCTTTAAAATTTAATATTATTTTAAAATAACCTATTTGTGAGATAATTAAAATTATAAAATGAATTAATTATAGAAAAATGTTTAAAATCAGTTATTAAAGAGTCTAGTGGGCATTTTTTTGATCCATTGAAAATCACCTCCCACATGGCCCACCGACCTTATTTCTCAGTTAAATATATCAATACCACTAAAGTCAAACAAACACACTTAGCAGCTAGTTAAATTCCTTAATCTATTGGCTAGAATTTAATTCTTAAGTGTATGTATAACTAAGTCTTTATCAATAGAGACAAAACCTACTTGTGATTTATCTATAACTTTTACAACTACAAGACAAATTTCATTATTTATAAGAATTTTTTAGTTTTTTGTTCTAAATTAGGTTGTTAAATTGTGTAAACTTTTTTCCCCTAGCTTTGTGTGGGCTTTCTAAATTGAGTTTTTTTTTTTTTTTTTATGTCTAACTCTCATTTAACTGAAGCTGAGGCAAATAGATTAATAATATTTACATATATTTTCAGTACAAATTCTTCATATGCTTTTGTATAAGCTATTAAAATTTTATTCTTTTGAAAATAAACTAAAAACGTTTAATTTTTCATTTTAATTTAAGATTATAAATACTTTAATTTTAAAATTTTAAAAGATTGTAATGTGTTTCTTAAACTTTTAAATATACCTATTTTCCATTTTTTTCTCAATTTTTTTTACATGTTTGATTCAATCATTTTAGAAAAATTATCCTTACTTTTATCAACTTTTCAAGGACACTTAAGCGACAAACTTTTTCCAAGGTAATCTTTTGAAGATTCCAACATCATGTTGTCAGCAAATCAACTAAAGGAAGCATTTTTCTAGCCATAATCAGATTTAATAGAAAATTGCATCATAAATTTTTCTTTGATTTTCCTACATATAAAATATTACCTATGCGTTCTTCTTGACCTATTAAAAGAGGTTGTCAAATTGTTAAACTTCACCAGAAAACACCCAATTAATTTCACGATGAGCCTCTTGCATTTTCAAGAGGCAAGTTGTGTTTTGGTTTTGTAGCGGATACCAAAGCAATTGTTTTTGTGTTTCTTCCAATATTTGGTAGGTAATTTGCTTTGACTTCCAAAATTTTGCTTGAGGTTTATTACCACATGTTGTTTAATTTCTGTGTGATTAACAATGTTGATTAGGAGTGTTCGCGGATTGGTTTTGAGCTAAAAAGTCATCCAATCCAAATATGAAAAGACAATGCGGTTTGGTTCGATTTGGATGGCTTACAAAAAAAATTCGATCCGATCCAATCCAAAAAATGTGGTTTTGATTGGATCGGTTGATTCGGTTTTTACTGACTACTTTACCAATTCTTTAACTTCCTATTTTCTAAATCCATACATGAGAAAAATAAGATATGTGAAGAGAAAAATAAGGAAACTAGTAAATACATTAATTCATAAAGTGTGTCAACTACCAAATACATCAAGTGTTCAACTAAACTAGTTAGTAAGTGTACGTGATTTTGGTATTGCAAATTTTATATGGATGCTAGTAAGTGTTCAAATATACATGTTTACATCTACCTATATATGCGGATTTAGAAGTGTATGTGGTTTTGGTATTGCAAATTTTAGGGAAGAGAAATGCTACTTCACTCTAAGCATGACACATATATGATAATAATTCAACATTTGCTTAACACACATATTTATTATTATTATTTCAGTTCAGTTTGGTTCGGTTTTAGAGCCACCAACCAAAAACCAAAGTGAACCAATCGGTTGGCAACCAAAACCATCCAATGAAATCCAAAAAATTTCGGTTTGCTTTGGTTTTTGATTTTTTGGACTGGTTTTTGGGTTTTTTTTTTTGGATCGGTTTGGATGTGAACACCCCTAATGTTGATACAGAATTTGTTAAGATTACAGAACATATGATTCTCAATGAATTTATTTTTTTATTTACTTGAGAAGAGTTTACCATACTGGTAGTGTATTATACTAAAACTCTATTTGATGTGGATTCATCTGTCATGAGATTGGTTTGGTCAACAAAATTTTTCTCACATTTGATAGCTTTTTAGATATCTTGATTCTTTTTGTATCCTCTGCCCCCTCCAACAACCAACCTTTAGTTCCCACATTATTTGTTCCTATAATATTTAAATCAAACCAAAGTTTGATGAACTAAGATTAGGAAGTTACTTATAATATAGTTCTGATTAGTATTTGAATAGAACTCATATATAGTGAAATTGATTAAATTAATAAAATTGGTAAATATTCTTCTATAATATGGTTACTTTTTTCAATAAAGAAAATAAAAAATAAAATATCAAATATTACAAAAATTAAATTACTTTATTCTTAAAATACTATCATATAATTTAATTAATAAAAATTATTTCAGCAATGTTTCTTTCATTTCTTTTTTATTTAATCCTAAATGTAATATTTTATTAAAATTTAAATATAAATACATTTTTATTCACCTTATTTTTTTTTAATTTTTTTGAGACAAGTTTAAATTAATGAAAAATATACAATCAAGTAAAATAAAATAAATCGATGTTCATTTAGTTTAATTTTTTTTTTAAATTTGGTAAAATAAAATTTAATGAAATGCATTTTATTTTATTTAATATTTCTTCATCATTAATATATAGAAATAAAATTAGTTTTTAATTTATCACAATGAAAAGTAGTGCTTGATGAAGTACTTGCTAATTAATCTTCAGGATCGATAAGAAAGATGCACGAGAAAATCACTCAAATTAAGATGTGACCAGAAGATTTCTTATACGATAACAAGTAGGCTCCATCAAAGCGATTAATTGTGACTAGGAAAGATTCACATATAGACTCATTTGTTGATGAAATAATTGATACAATGTTTACAGAAAAGTTTTGAAGGAATAAATCTAGCCTAAAAATTATGATTTGTGATGAAGAAAATAAAAATTGTCCAACAATAAAAAATACTTTATATAAAGAAGTATTTTAAAAAATATAATATAATATAATTTGAGAAAACAGGTCATGCACTGACAGTATAAAGTAGTTTTACACCGTCATCCAATCACAAACCACCATTTATTGTAAGTTTGTTGACTTTTATATTAAATATTTTAAAAGTCATACTAATGATGAATTTCAATTGGTTGAGTGACAGTGTAAAACTTTTTACACTAACAGTACATAACCATTAAACTCATAATTTATACACTTTATTTATATTTTACTTTTTTTTGTCTTATTTAAGATTTTTATTATTATTATACGTAGTTTTTGGTATTTTATATGATTTAAAATTAAATTAAAATATATACCGTGCATAGCACGGGTGAGAAACTAGTATGTCTACAAAGGAATTAATCTCTGATTGGGAGATACTTAATGCATAAAAGAAAAAGTTATAATATAACAACCAAAAATTGAGGAAAAAAAGAATACTCAAATGAGTGTAACTGCAGTTCATTGGTAAAACTACTTCCCGGAAAAAGGTTATGTGACAACTACCTCTTCCCTACGAGTATTGCTATTCTTAACGAAAGAAAATTTATGAAACCGTTTGCGAATTGCGTGGCTAATCACTTAACTGTTTTGTTATTTTGCTCAGCTAAAATTGAAAGAAAGGAAAAATCACAATCCAACTGGCAATACTTTTTTCTTTTTTTGTTTCTCACAGGTGTTCTCCCTCAGAGGCAATTCTATTCAAGACACGGTCAACACTAAATGTGGATACCTCTCTTAATAGAGATTAAGACCTTGGTTCGCCAAATTATGAGAAACTCCAATGGCAATACCTAACGGTGGTTAGCAATTCGTAATTGTCAAGGGAATCATTGAATGTCAAGAAGTGAGAAAAAAAAAGGGTGCCCCAGGGGATGGGATAGGGTGGGAAGATATACTGAAATTTTTGATGAATTCTATCTCTACATTTTTTTTTTCGAGTGGCAATAATGGAGTTTAAACTCAACCTCAAGTAAAGTAAACTATTCAAATTTCCCACCATTATTTCTATCTCTACATATAATATTAGATTTCACTCTTCCAAAATAAAGAATGTATTTTAAAGAAAAAAAAGTTATAATTAATAATAAAAATAGAAATATATATATATATATATATATATATATATATATATATATATATTCAATAAAAAAAATTTCTAAACTAAAATACACTAGTCACTTAAAGGTGCCAAATCCAATGTTAATATTACAAGATTTGGTGAAATGCACGTAACACCAACACAGCTTAAATGTTATCAATCAGGCCCACCTGAATACAATTCACCACAGAGGGCCAGCTCAAATCTAAAAACGCCACTCTAGGCAGGTAGGAAGGCACGTGTATTTCCTGAATCAGATGGCTAGTCCATGTCAAAACGTTTCCATTTTACAATATTCAAACATTGCAAACCACATTCACCTCCCCTGAAATTCAACACGCTTCATTCTTTCTTTTTTCTTTTGATAAGCAAAATATTATTGAAAGTACACGCTTCATTTTTATTTTTATTTTTTTAATGTTTGAAAATTTACACCAACCTTACATGTTTCAGAAATCAGTACTTCATTTGACATACCATCTATTTCAATATTTTCCTATATACTGCTTCGTATAGCACCTTCTAAAGTTCGCTATACAAATTTATACAGAACCCGTAATCAATGATTCAATTGTACACCATTATAAGACCTGAAAAATGAGGAACACAATTGAGACACCATAAACTGTTTTCCTATGAAAAAAAATGTCATGACAACAAAGCTATACCTTCCTTACAAGTTACAAGTACATTGAACGAAAAAAGATCACTGGATAAAAAACCACTGGAAATTGGGATGACCACCAATAAGAAATCACTAGCTTACGTCACCTCTTAAGACAGCTTTTGACAAATTTTTTTTATAAATTCCCCCAAATAAGCATCTATTCTTTATCGGTATTTGTCAATCGTTTCTGTAGCTGAATACAGAGTTCTGATATTCGGGACAGAAATTTACGCTGTTGGTATAGGGAATTTAATGAATGAGTACTTATTAACTTACCAGCACCTGTTGGAGCTGACAACAGAGCTGGGATGCTTCTGGGTCATTTGTGCAAGTTTCAAGAATAAGTTGCAGCAATTTAAAGGTATGGTCATGGGTCAAAGATGGATGACATGGAACCGGAGGAACTAGAAAAGGATGCTGGAGCAGCTGAGGAATTCTCCACCTTTCATTGCGATCCCATGCTAGACACCTTTTCATAAGATCCAGAAGCCACGGATTTGAAACTGGTTCATACGTAATTTCATGATTTGGATCAGTTATAACTTTGAATTTGGCCCAAAATGTCTTGTAATCAAAAAAGGGTGTTCTCCCATACACCATTTGATAAAGAATGCAGCCAAGGGACCAGATATCTGATGGCCGACCACATTTTATGATGTTTCCACTTGCATCACTCTCATTGCACATAAATGCTTCTGGTGACATGTAACTTAGAGTACCTACCTACAGTAATTGAAAGAAAACTAAGTAAAAATTTAACATTTTCTGATATAATTGATCTGTTAAAGCTTACCAAAACCAAGATCACCTATTCACATGACTTTAAGATGTTTTAGAGTTTGAAGAATATCAGGCCCCATTGTTCAGTTGGTCCAGTCCAACTCAATCATGGGCCTTGGGCTTCAAAAACATATAGCAGGAGAAATAAGAAGGGCCAGAATGGGAATTAGAGAGGGGAATTAGTTATGGGAGAGCAATTATCGTGTAATGCTTTATATAGTGGGAGAGGAGGGAGAAAAAAGTAGCTTTTGCTTTTCTGTTAGTTGTGAACCTTTGTAGGAGCATTTGCTCTGGGTATTGCAGAATTCATTCTGCAGTATATTCTTCTCCATTAATAATATATTTCATATCTTTTTCCATCTTGGTCCTTGACAAATAAAGTCTATGAATTAAATAACAGTTAGTACGTACCTCACTAGTATATACTATGATAACAAATTAACAATGCAAGATATACTTCAGTCAGGCATTGCCGTACTTTCCAAATTGTGAAATGGCAGCACATAGAGCCACGACCACAAAGTGTGAAAGACATGTATTTCAATTATAGTATTTTGTACAACTGAACCAAACAAGAGAAAATAGATAGAAACATAGTAGCCAATAGCATGATATAGCAGAGTAGCGGAGCAGTTTTCTATAGCAGCCAAAATAGTGCCGTTTTGCATGCTATAGTGCTATCATGATATAGGTTACAACACCCCCTTTTTACCCCCTTGAACAACGTTGTTTAGGGGTTTTGGGGTAAAATTGTGATTTCTCACCCATTTTCTAATGCATTTTTTGCTTCAAAAACATAATAGGATTTGAAACCTTTCTTCCTTGACCATTCACAAAAAGATACCTCTGTTTTGACATTTGTTCCTTAACACTTTACAAGACTACTTTTTTTTCTGTGTACCGTTCTTTCTTCCTATAGACTTCCCAGTTCACATTCTGCTAACTTTTTTCTAATTTGTTATGTTCTTTTTCTATTAATTCCACCATCATCTTTCATTTTTTTTGACTTCATTACAATGTTCTTATTGCTCCTAGATTGATGGGGTAGTACAAATTATTTAGTTTGTATTACAATATTTAAAACAGCAGCCATCCCACTTCCCACTACCTGAGATTGATAACTATGGATAGAAGAAGTATGCAATACCTGTGAATCACGTTGGATGTTTGTTGTATCGCTCATTATTGCTTTGGCTATTCCAAAATCAATCAGTTTTAAGGAACCTTTGACAAGGAGGAAGTTAGCTGGCTTCAAGTCAGAATGCACAATGCGTTCTTCATGAATTGTGTTGACAGCTTGAAGAATTTGCTGAAGGTAACAAAACAGTTTTAGATAATTTACTTACGCAGAGTTACAATAGTATTCCATTCCATCCAATAAATAAAGAAAATGAAGGGAAAATACAGCCATCATGACCATTTACAAAAAACACTGGCAAAGAGTGCAAGAGAAAATTATTTGATTATTTCAAAGATGATTATCAACCAAAACACAATAAATGAGCTTTTTGTTTGACACAACATAAAGGAGGTGATAAATGCTAGGAACACACTCCCTAACATACTATTTTGAATAAACTTTCTCCAATTAGTTGAAATTTATTAGAAATTACAAAATTTTGTGGGACTCACCTCTTATTTAATGATTCTCTCTCATAATTTTGTAGTTTTCAATAAATTTTAACCAATGATAAAGAGTGTGCTGGAAAGAGTGTGTTGCTAGCACTCCTCTAAAGGAGGTTGCTTTCATAATGTATGTGAAACATGAAAACCAGACTAGACTAGACACCAGAACACATAGAAGTCCAACAGGAAGTGTTTCTTGCATTCTTTTGGATAACTCATACAAGCTCTTTTAACCACTGAACTGACAAGGCAAAAAAGTAATTATGCAACATGCAGGTTCAGAGAAATGATAAAATATTTTCAAGGTTACATGGTAGACTTAAACCTGCCAAAAAAATCGAAGCCAGTTTTCATCTATGGTCTGGTTGCTTCCATCCAGTTCCTTCCACTTTTGAGACAACATCTGAGCCAAATCGATTTCCCCATATTCAAGTACCATGTATATATATCCATCATCCTTGACTCTACCATCCTTATTACTGAAGGAGCCATTTATGACTCCCTCGAATAAAGCCTTGTCAGTCACCTAATTTACAAGAGTGGGTAAAAATGAATAACACTAGAACACAAATAAAGTAATCCTTACACATCTAAATCAAAACCATCACAAATACAAAACCAAGAAAATTATCACAAGTAAAATATATTAATACAAATCAACCAAAAATATGGTCACTCTTGTTTCTAAATGCACATGACCTCTCAAAGATAACTGACCAAATGTATGTACACAAACACACACACACACACAAATATTAATACAAAGATAATTGAATAATATTCACAAGCATAATTTCATAATGATTTTTATAAAATGCACAAAGGTCAAACCCCTAAGGAGTTGCAGATCAGAGGAAAGAAACTCTGGCAATATCATCTCACAAGAAAGAATCCAACCCTAGAGGGAGATTGATCAGCATTGAAAGCCCACTGGAAGACTGTGCGCATGGTTGGCTAAATAATTTGCATCTGCTCCCTTCTTTATATACACGAGTGATTGAAAGTAATTGCATATCAGGGATCCTTAAAATATTTTACCCATCCAATGATCCTAATTGAGAAAATATTTTAAGCAACATTAGGTCAACCATAGCAAATATATATGAGGAACCTAGGTATGGAACTAAGATAACATTTACCTTAAGACAACAGGACATTTTTTCCATACCTAATTTAGAAGGAAAAAAATAAAGGGGGGAAAGCTGGGACATCCATTATCATTATCCAAAATGATTACTATGGAATTTGCCAATTTGGTAGTAGGCTTGGACAATGTAGATATGAAAAAGAAGGCAAATGCAAAGGTATAACATGAAAATTGATTATATACAGACACTGCTTTCTGACCTGTCCTTGACTGTCTAATTCATTCAACTTACATAGAGGAAAACTCAGAAAAGAGTAGAACCTCCAACTCCAGGAATTAGGAGTCTAAAAGTTTCTAAGTAGTCATCTATAAGAGCAGAGGAGAACCCAAACCTATTGAAAGAAACCAAAGGAAGGACGTGGGGCATTAAACAAAAATACTGAATTCACTACATGGTTGGAGTAAGAGAAATATAAAACAGCAATATTTATAAGTAAGAGCTGCTATGTATCATATGATTCATATTCATAACAGAAATAAGTTGAGAGTACCTCATAATCTATAAGCTGGATGATATAATTCTTTCCTTTCAGCCTATTTAGATACTCGATCTCTTGACAAAAGCCATATGCAGTGGCATAATCACGGCCCTTTAGTTTTATCTTTTTAAGTGCATAGATTGTACAGTCTGATGAAATCACCTTGTGTACCTCGCTGCTTCCACCACTGCCTATCTTGCCAAGCCTTTGATAAAGCTTGCCATTGACTTTAAAAAACAACTCAGGGTCATAGGTCCTCTTCCGAGTGCCTGATGATCCTTTACAACTTGCAGTTTTCTCTTGTTTTTCTAATCTAGAAGACTCCAACTTCACATCTGAAGATGAAGTCAGAGCCTGAGGCTGTATGTTGGTAACAGCTGCAGACTCTTCCCCTTTACTTAACATATCATTGCGACAAGAAGTATATTTTGAAATACTAGCTTCCTTTAACATACATCCTTGCTGCTCCTTAGATAGGTCACTCTGATTAAATGTCAACTCTGCATCAATTAGTGAATTACAAGCTTGGACTGCACTTGCCACCTGATCAATTGACATTCTATTGGTGTCTTTCAGGGTATTATTTGATGATTTAACAGCCCCTTGACTTATAGGATGAGGATTAACATTCAGGTTCCCATAAGGTTCTGCAGCCACATGTGAGCCACTATCTATACAGGAATGAGAACAATGAGTTATAGAATTCAGCATCAGAGCTGAAGTTGAATGGACTGACGTAGTTGTAGGACATGGGGGTCCCACTACAGAAGATTGTGTAGCTGGTTGGCTCAAAAAGTTTTTGAATTGCTGCAGATGATCCTGAGTAACTATTGTTCTCTTTGGCAGCAGAGAACTCTTGCCTCCCTCTGATATCAAACAAGTTTCACACTCTGCCTGCCGCATATTTTGGTGCTTCACGTGTTGATTGAATCCAATTGATACTTCATCTGTCAATGCAAGTGAACCCATATGAGATGATATGTTCTCCAACTCAGTGGCTTTTACAACATTGACCCCTGCATGTTAAAAGAGAAGAAAAAAATATATGGCAGGGCATAGTGATTGCTTTGGGATATGTAGCACAACAGCAGCAGTTATTTTCAAAAAGGAGTCGGTCACAATGCAAGAATAGATTATACCCATAGAAGAGTTTTTCAACGTAACAATCCTAACAAAAAGGTTTAGGTTAGACCCAAAATCCTAGCTGGTAATTATTGTTAATTTGAAGTTAAAGAATTAGAATTGTAATTAATATAGGAACGTGTGGGGGTACTTATTTTATCCACATTGTACATAAAACTACACTGCTAATTGCCTCATAGCCAGTCCCAAGTCTGGGTAAACGAAGAAGGTTGTGTTAGTTCAATAGTAAGGTAAACCTTGTCAAAACCCCAAACAAAGATCGCTCAGGACGGACTATGTGTGATAATGTTAGGTTTTTACCAGTAAGTAAGAGCTACTGCATCGGCGTCCAAATGTAATGTTAAATGAGCAAGAGTCCTCATATTTTTCTAGACAGATGTAGGTAAAGAAGCTAGTCCAGGAGTGCCTGATTAGCTTTGGTACTTAGGATAAGGCTATTACTGTTGTTGTTGTCGTTGTTATTGTTGTTGTTGTTGTTGTTGTTGTATATAAAACCAAATAAGAAATTCCTTACCTTAATAAGAAGAGAAATACTAACAATACACTCTTTAACACAATCTCTTGAACACTCTCTATTATTAGCTGAAATTTATAAGAAATCACAATTTTTTATGGGTCCGACTGCCTATTTAACGAGTCTCTCCCATGATTTTATAGTTTTCAATAAATTCTAATAAAAAGAATATGCTAAAGAATGTGTTGCTAACACTCCTCTAAAGAGAATTTGAGAGTGAGTTTTTGCCACGTGAAAGAGAATAAATTGTTAGTAACAACAGCAAAAAATAAAAAATAAAAAATTGCAAGTTCGAGCATAAAAATTGCAAAAGGTAAAAAAATAACAAAAATACCCTGTGGCTGTGCAGTGGCCTTGTTGCTCTCGGTTGAAAACGGAACCTTCTTGTGTGCACCTACTACACTTTGAGATTCCACCGGCAAAGAGGGGTCGTTTTTACAGCCTTCACCGGTGCACGTGTCCGAAATCGACGGAGGTTCCTCATCGGACTTGTTCGCGAGGTTTCGCTGAGCCACCATGGAGCGCTTTGGCCTCACGCTATGCGGTTGCGCTGTACCTGACGAGGCATTATTGGAAAGAAGTAAAGGAGTTAGTTAACACTAACAGGAACACACACAAAAAAATGAGAGTGACCGTTGGGGGGGCAAATGGGGAATTAAAATACCTAGAGGGCGATGGCGCTTGAGCGCAGCTTGGACTTCTTTGAGGAATTCCTGGGAGGAAGAGGAAGAGACACGAGGGAGTGAGAGGTTAGGGTTCTCATCCATGGAAATGTCGCATTTCTAACCCCAAATGGGACTGTCGCCATGGCCATGCTCCATTCCAGTTGATGAGCGAATGATGAATGAATGAAGAATGATGCCACCGCCCAGTTTGAAATTGGAAAAAGCTCCTTTCCTCTATGCTCTGTTTGTCAGGCAGAGAAGAAAGGAGAGGAAGAAATTTTTTCAAAATTCATTAAATTGGTTGAATATAAATAAAAGGAAGATTTTTAAAAATTTTGTGAGTTATACTATTTATTTTTATTTTATTTTTTACTTATTTTTTTTATTTTTTATTTTTTTATCAAACACTTAAAATTTTAAATTATTTATTTATTTATTTTTATTTCTTAACTTATTTTTTATCTATTTTTTTCTATTTATTTCTCTTCTTCCTTTTCTGTCAAACAAAGGCTTAGCGCTTCCTCAATAATTTAATTCATTGTGATGGGCTTTCCTGCTTGTTGGGATTTCCAGTTTTGGGTTGCGAGGTATAATGGGACGGGTTGCTAATCCCACACTATTTTTGCCTTTTTTTATTCCAATTTATGTTTTGGTAATTTTTTTTAACAAAAATTACCTTTTAATGAAAACGCATTTTTGTTGTATATGTATTGATGACAGACTACATGTCAGAGGCAAATTACATATCAGAGACAGTAATCAGACAGAAAATGGAATCAAAACCAGTATCAAACAGTTGAAATATAAATCAATACTATTATATTGATCATCATAAAATAAGTTATTCTAACAAAGTAAATGATCTAGTACATATTTATCTAATTACAATGAGTTTTTAGCAATATCTACTACATATTCATCTCTTCTAGAGACAAATAAGGAATTGAAATGTTGTATGCGCTGCAAGTATAGATTTTGCCATGAACAAGTGTCTTCATTGCAGTATCTATGCCATTGTGGTGCAATAGAAGGTAGAAGAGCTCCATCCTTTAAATAAACTTAGAAGAGGACACAAATCTATAAAGTTAGTGAATACATTTACATACTTATAATACTAAATAACATAATAATTGGAAAATATATACCTATACAAAGTGACAACCATGAACAAATTCAATAGCAATAAGCCGGTGATAACCAACAAGTGACAACAATGATATAATTATAGTCCCTCTTATTAGAGTTGATATCAATTAAATATTTTAATAGAGGGTCTCAACTTCCCTCAGTACAGATTTTCAATTTGCCAACAGTAGACTTCACAACAAATCCTCTCAATTAGAGGTTAAAATTCAATAATTTTACTCGATATCAACTCTAATATAAAAGACTAATCACTGTACACATAACCATATATTCAATATTCATTCAATAAAGTTAATCACAACAATAGTAAAGAGCTAAATTTAACTACAAGTAATTTCACTCTATACTCTCATCACTCCTTACTTTCACTCATCCCTTAAGGATTAATATTCAATAATTGATTTACAAGTTTTATTAAATTTTATGAGAAGAAATTATCCTGATTAAAATATTTTAAACTTTTAATCTCTTTTAAATTTTATGGAGAAACTCACATCATACTCAATTTTACTTACATGATATTTCATCAATAATAATAATAATAATAATAATAATTATTATTATTATTATTAGTTTAATGGTCATGTATTGTCAGTGTAAAGTTTTAGACTGTCATCCAATTAAAAATCACCATTCATATAACTTTTAAAGTATTTATTATAAAAGTCAACAAATTTATAATAAATAGTAATTTGTGATTAAATGACAGTGTAAAATTACTTTACACTGTCAATGCATCAACATTAAATTCTATTATTATTATTACCAACATTAATAAAATCAGTATCATTCCGTATCATTATCTTCTAAAGTACCAGCGCGTACATTTATACATTTATGTTCACATTATTATATCTTTGTTATTATTTTGGGTTTTTAAAACCTTTCTCCAAGCCTAACCCGCTGGACCATTAAGGAGAAGGAAAGGTATGAATTCACATGTTATTGTTATGATTTTTATTTAGGCATGGGCCGGAGAAACAACCCAATGCTTTATTATTACCAAGGCTCCTTTTGTTTTGTGTTGTTTTTTTTTCTTTTTCTTTTACTACTGACCCGTGTTGCCCAACATTCTTTTTCCTTCTCCAGCTGCAAACGGTTCTTCCGTTTCAGCACATCCCGCAAGCCGAGCTACACCAATGCCTCCATGCACGATTTTCGCTTGAAAAGTTTAGACATTGATACAATGATTTAATTGTTACCTTTTAGAATTTCTTCCCAAACGAAGAGGAAAATAACATATAGTGTACCAAACTTTTCAAGGTTAATTTAGACACAACTATAGAATAAAATTTTCATTTCTCTCGCTCTCGTTTTCTTACGAATCGATTCAGGGGAAAAAATAAAAATCATTCAAGTCGCAAGAAACACAACAATTGCTGGACTAGCACATATTATCCAACATCATATCTAAAATCTAAAATTTAGAATATTTCATGAAATCAGATAGCAAGCTTAACTAAAGTCATTCACTTTCTATGATCCGACGGCTAGAATTCTCCACAAAATTTTAACCGCAAGATTCTACGTAACGCATTAACAGGCGTTGGTATATTGGGCTGTCGGCCCATTGAAAGAAGAAGAGCTAGCAATCAGATATGGCTCAGCAGAATACATGTGGCTCACAGCGAGGAAAAGAGGGAAGAGAAGCTGATACAACAATTTACTAACCCAATTTTAATCTAACACTAACTCACTCAATTAATTTAATTTAACATTCCTTTAATTTATTTAATTTGCTTCAATTAATTATTTTCACAATACAATGATTTCCTGAATTTTTATTAAATAATATTTCAATACTTGAAACCTTTGAATTTACACACAGATTCTTAATTTATTCACAAACAATAATTCCTGAAATTTTTATTTTAAAAATCCTTTTTAAGATTAAAACTTTCAAACTTTAATTTAAATTCCTACGCATACATTTTTAATTTACCAAAAGCCATAATGTTTTCTCAAAAGTAATTTAACATAATTTCTTTCAATTATTTTGACTTAAGTTAAAACATAATTTTACAACTAATTGCAGACACTAATATTAAAACTATAAACCAAAATAAGATTAATCAAGATCAAATACTAATTTATTTATTTGTTTCACAATAAAGAAAATAGGAAACAAAAGATATCACATTAATATTAAATTTTACAAAAATCTTGAATCTTATGCATAAGTTTCAATTTATTTGAGTTTATAATTTTTTTTCTAAACCTAAATAAATAAAAGTTCCTTCAAAATTTTATTTTATCAAAGTATAATTTAAAAGAAATGATTGAAAATCTAATAATACTATTTATTATTAAAATAATGTTATATTTGCATATTAGAGAAATATGAAAAAGTCAGGATGTTACGATCATCATACTCACGCGATTCAACCTCTCCCACCTTTTCATTTTCCTCTTATTTTTAGAGGTAAGTCAACTCTTAACGTAAGGTCAAGATTCATTACTCCAAGAACTATTGATACATTTTTTTTTTGTAACTTGGAGTTTGAGCCATTTAGCATAGAAGTAAAGTTGATGTTGGCAATAATATTCATAAGATCATTCACAATTGAACAAAGAACAACAGATAACCAAAACATGCGCGTATAAGTCTCAAAATAGAAACAATACTAAATTCAAATAAAAGGTAAACCCCATCTTAAGATGCCAGAAATCCATTAATGTTTTATCGTTGGACAAAATATTAACTTTTCAATGATACCTTAGCCTAATAATCAAATACTAATAATAAAACATGTCAAATAATAAATCTTCCTTTGGGTCGATTCATTATTTGTATGTAAAATTGAATGATTATCATGCATTTATTACCATAGGTGACATGCAATTTTGTAAAGTACTTACATTCCTTTGGGCCGACCGGTATTCACATAATTTTCAAGCACACAAACTTTTATATTTTAAAATGAATTAATTTTCATAAGAAGACTACTTTGTTTACATATTTTAATTAATCCATTCCAAAATATATACATAAACTTTCCAATATTCAAATTTAGAGTGGCTCATAAAAAAATTATACCTAAAAAAGCATATGACGACTTGCAACTTTCCAGAATAGTGCATATATACGTGCAAGTATATATAAATAACGCAAATCAATAACACATCACCTATATATATGTGCAAACAAAAGGCAATCCAACTTTGATCAAAAGCATTGTAAATTAATCCTTTTATTCTGCAAAAGCTACAGCCTACAAGGTAATACATAGCCATAATTAATCCTTTTACAGAATATATATATAATTAATAGGGCATTGCAAACATAAGAATAAACCACATCAAAAT
The DNA here is from genome assembly GCA_004329165.1 of Spatholobus suberectus. Classification (NCBI taxonomy): domain Eukaryota; kingdom Viridiplantae; phylum Streptophyta; class Magnoliopsida; order Fabales; family Fabaceae; genus Spatholobus; species Spatholobus suberectus. The sequence continues at coordinate 54,759,476 of CM014734.1, read as the reverse complement.
CATGTGCTTTTATTTTTGAGAAGCAAGCCACTGTAAATCACGTACATATATATACGAAGCCAAAAACCACTAAATTCAAGCCATTATAAACCATATAAATCAGAACAAGAAAATTAAGCCAAAATAAATCAATAACCATTCGGAGATCACTGAATTCATAAAAGAAATAATTTTCGTAGTGATCTAATATCAATTGTTAGAACCAAAATCAATCTTTGTATGAAAAATCATTACTTCTCAACCCTCAATCAAGCATGTTAGTCATCAATTCGTGATGACTAATTACTCTTTAGCGTAGGGGTGGCAAAGCGGGCCAACCCGCCGGCAAGAAGTGGGTTGAAAAGTTGAACCCTCCCCACCTAGTAGTGGGTTGGCAGGTTGGCCCGCCAAAGAATAATGAGTGGGTCGGTGGGTTGTACAAAGGGTGGGTTGGCAGGTCGACCCCCTAAAAATAGGTTGGCGGGTTGACCCATCCCACTTTTTTTTATAAAAAAAACTCAATTAAATTTAATTTATTTTGTTATCATCTAATTGAATTGAATTAAATAATTTTTATTTTAATACACGTTATATCACTTCGAATCTTTGATTGTTTAACTTATAATTTTATTATTATTTTATTATACATTAAATATATGAAAGAGAAATTATATTTTTTCATTCAAAAGTTATAAAAATAATTTACTTGAAAATAAATAACACATCTCATTCAAAAGTATGAGGAATTATATTTTTTAATATAACATTGAATTGTATTTAATTACAAGTAGAACTAACCCCAAACGCATGTGTTATTGTTGTCATTATATTTTTTGGGATAACATTGCAAATGTGGAGTAGTGTGTGTAGAACATCTTTTACTTCTTCTTTTTTAATTAATGTCTTTGGTGTCGCGGGTTGACTCGCCTAACCCGCGGATTGGCCCGCCGGGTTGGCGGGTTGGACGGGGCGGGTTGAGGCAGGTTGGCGAGTTTTACTGGTTTACTCGTCCCGCAAAAATAACGGGTCGACCCGACGGGTTGAACCCGTTTTGCCACCCCTACTTTAGCGTCATGTAGTTCCGTATTTTTTGATCTTCCGGATCTACGGGTATGTGATAAAACCCTTTTTACTGATGGGATGTCACAAAAAAAAAAAAGGAACGATACATGTTACTCGGGATGTTTCTTTTGCTTAATTACAGCAAATAAATTTTGAATTCATGTGTGCCTTCTTTCTCTTTGATCCTTCGCTATCTTCAATTTCATTTTCCATTTCACTTAATAGGTAGGAACATAGGATATCCCCATGCCTGTGTTTAATGGTTCTTGCATTTTTATCAAAAGGAGTAGCGATGGTCTATCGGAGAAAAGTGAAGCTCCTTCTGGTGCACAATTTGGAAGAGCAGAAGAGCATTTCTGAATTGTCCTTTTTATTTTTTAATCTTATCTTTCTTATGCACGAAGTTCAACTTCAACCTTTCCTTTGCGATGCTTGCCATTTGATTCCTTTCTTTTCTACATTTCTTTCTATTTGATTGTGGAAGAGTGAGATAAATAAGCACAAAATGTAAAGACTGCCCCAAATATAATAATTTCAAGGTTGAGATAGTCACATTTGTTCTCAATTATTATTATTATTTTACATTTTAACTTGTTATTCAGATAATATATGTTGGAAGCTACAAGTCCCCGAGAAAATTCGAGTTTTCCTCTGACAGGTTGGTCACTCGGCTCTTCCTACAAATTCTCGAAGGTTCCGTTGTAATATGGCTAGCAACAGTGGGCGTAACCGCTGATTCCTTATTTGTTCTTCGTGACTACCCCCACTCCAGAGAGCTTTGGATCAGATTCGGGGTTTCATCTCGGATCCTTCTTACGTGCACGGATCTCTCCTCTTGGCTTAATTCGCTATTATCTCAGGATAATGCGCCAGCTTTAGCAGTCATTTGATGGTGGGCCTGGGCCTCATGGTCTAGGTCAGTGGACGTTTCCACCGTCTGAGGTCTCATCGGTGTATCACAGAGATTTAGCCTTTGTGTTTTAGTTGTCATGGTGTCTTTATTTTTGGTATGTACCAAAAAATATATATATGTTGCTTTTCAAAGAACTACATGCCTCAAGATAAGTAATGTTAGAAAAGGAATTAGGAAGCTCCTCTTGTACTTCTAGATAATATATGTTGCATTTCTAGAAATATTTTGTACATTCCGGAAGGGGAGTGTGTGAAGAAAAAACGAGTTGTAATTAGTAATCACCCATTTTTTAAATTGCGATTGCGGCTGCTGTGACACAGATTGCAGCCGTTACAACGTGAAAATGGTTAACGACACTATAAGAAAATGGAGAGAGGCTTTGAAAGACATTTATTAAAGCCTACCAACCCAGGAGGAAAATTTGGGCCGGTTTCTTCCCTCAGAAACGCTACGGTCCACAAGAAGTCCAAGTAGCATTATGAATCTGGTGGAGATCAGATGGGGCCTCCAGGAGATGATAGATCAAGATTAATTCAGAAGGGGTTTGCAAACCGGAACAACGTCTAGCAGGATCTAGAGGCTTGTTCAGGGACACGTTAGGGGTAATGGGTCATTGGTTTCTCCAGAGTTCAGACACTTGGAAGATTCTATTGCCGTGGTGGCTGTAATGAGGGGTGTGCGTTGGGAGGCCTCTAACTAGCTTGGGAGAGGGGGTTTGGCAGAGGGATTCTGTGAAGTAAACTGTAATTTCGAAATTTTAAGTGCTGAACTGTCCATTACTTTAGTCCTGACTTTTCAAAATCATTTTATGAAAAGTCATTAACTTCAGTATTTAATATTAGTGAAAAAAATTAGGTGAAAAAAACATAAATGACTTTTTTGATAAAGACAAGAGTAAACAAGAGTTACAAAAAAAGTTAAATTATATTTTTGATCCCTCTATTTTTCTAATATGCAATTTTGATTTTCTTATTTTTTTTTAAATATATTTGTCTCTCTATTTTTAAAAATTTGTAATTTTTATCTCACTATCAAATATCTTACATTAACAGTTAGTGTTTTAACATTCACTCTAATGTGTCATACTTAAATGACATGTCAGAGTCAGAGTCAACATTACATTCAACGTTGACACATATAGGTTAATATTAAACCACTAACAGTTAAAGTAAAAAATTTGACAGCAAGACTAAAATTAAAGATTTTTAAAAATAAGTAAAATAAATGTCTCTAAAAAATAAGGAGACTAAAATTGTAAATTTTTAAAAATAACAAAACTAAATACCTCTAAAAAAATTAAAAAACTAAAATTATGAATTAAAAAAAATAGAGGGACAAAAATGTAATTTAACCTAAAAAAAAATCAAGAACTTAAGAATTTGTTCCATTCTGAATAGACTCTGCCTTGCTGGTTCACATATTAACCAAAGATCTTGAGTACGGTCTGACAGGTTCCAGTGCACCATACCTTGAGAAAATTTTGCAAGAGATTTCATGGTCAAATTGAGTAGTAGGTTCTGACCCTACTTGACATTGTCGGTAGAAACCTTTCAAGGATATATAGGGGCTGATTTTGCGTGATGTCATGAGAGTTGCACCTCCTACGTTTGGCTCTATATGTAATTTCTTCTGTTTAGGGCCCTTTGCTCCGTCTATTAACAAATAATTAAAAAAATGAAAATCAACTCACTTTGGAGTTCATTAGTCTTTTCCTATACCCAACTATCTTTATTCCTATAATTTTAACTACGGTTTCTTTCTAGTTTCTAAGCTGCATTACGAGTAAAGATTTTCAGTTATTGTCCTCGCATTCCAAAATCATTTCATATCATCTTCATAACCTGTTTTTCCAAGGATCATTAAGAGCTCAGATGATGATGATGATGATGATGTAAAAGAAAAGAATATACAGAAGACATTTTTGAAAATGCGGAAGGGAGGAAAAACACAGCCACTCGTCCAAATCTCTCCCTGATACTGGATCAAAATAAAAATACTCACTGACCCAACAGATTACAATCTTTTTTCAGGCCTAAGAACTTTATACAAGAAACAAAAAATGTAAATACTAATGTCAGCTGAAAAAACATTGATCAGGAAAAAAAAAAAAAAATCCTCTTTGAGTTGTGCTATTTCTATTGGTAGAACACGTTTGTGCAATGTTGTCCAACCTTTAAAATTTGAGGCTAGAAACTGTCCCGCTATGTAAAATAAGTAATATGCCTACAAAATCTTCATACAGTCGCAGCAGCCAATCATAAAGTAGAAATCTCTCCTGTTATCATAACTGGAAGAGCCACACCTTGCCGAACAAAGAAAGCAACTTCAAAAGGCCGCAGAATTGGAAGTTGAAGCACCAGTGCCATGGAATTGGTAATGATATAAATCTGACGACCGCGCAGAGATGTTGGAACAAATGAAACACGTGATCCATTTAAGCTTTTGTTCCGTTGTAATTACCCAGAATGTCAAGATTGTGGTCAATTTGATTGGCAAGAGACTGCTGTAGGCACCTGCATTCTGGTAAGGGGTACGTGTAGACAGATGTTTTTCTGTTTATTTTTCTAACTCTAGGTACCATGATTCCTTTGCGGTCACTTTCACTGAGCATGTCTTCCATCAGATCCTTGAAAGCTCTCCAACTGCAAAACCAACGCACAAATATTCCCATCATCTAGTGTTTTCCACTGATTGCATAGGCTAAGCCCTCACACTAAATCCAGATGACAACTGTGTATACGTAAATGTAACATTCAGACAAGGATGGACAACAAAAGTAAGAAACCTATCGGCAGTTTGATTCAATCCAAACAAAAATCTACAAATAGTATAATGTAATCATAACAAACAAAGTTAAAAAATAAACTGCAAAACATGGCACTAGTGAGCAGTTCTAACAAATCAGGATTTACTAGGAATAAAAACTAAACTACTGAAATTGCATTGTATATAAGACCACAACACAAAAGGTGGCATCCCTTAGTAACAAATTACCTGCTTTTCAGTTTTATTATATATATATATATATATATATAAGGTTAACGTTCAAGTCTAAGGGAAACTCCAATCAAGTAACACACGTTATTTCATAGAACAGGCCGTCCCTAATTACTACGTGAATCCCAGAAAAAGTAATTCTTATCACTGCTTAATTTTTATTTTCTATCAAGACAACATATGATACATGGAACCAAGTTAAATATTCCCCAAAATTGTTATGTTTGAATGGAGTATATAGTAGCTATAAATGGAGGATGACAGAGAGAGAAAGAGAATATACCTAATACTCACGTCATCCAAAAGAACAACAAGCTTGCGCTTATCTGGGATAATGGTCTTGGCATGGCCATCATAGAGGAATCTTCTATGGCCCATCAAAAAATGAGGGAAGTTACCACCCTGAGTTGTTACAAAAACCTCACTAGACAAGCAGACTATGTAGTCCAGTGCAGCCAATTGGGAGGAATAGCCCTAGAAAAAGATGAAACTAAGCATTATAGCATATTGGAAACTCCCACAAATATTGCAACATACACTCTATGAAAGAGTATAATTAAATTAAACTTGTAAATAAGTTTTTTGACATCAGAAAAGTTGCAGCAAAGATGTACTTACAACCAACCATCAAGACACAAACTATGAGAATGAGAAGTGGATAGAGAACCACAATACAAAGCCAATTACATCCTTTATTTTTTTGGAATTGAAACCCAGTTACATCCTCTATCATCCCATGCATTCTTGAGGTCGGTGTATAAACTATAAAAACAAAAAATAAAAGTGCAGCTATTGAAGTTTAAAACTGCTGATCGTTTTTTCAAATGGATGAGCTTTAGTTCTCAGGTCCAACCCAAATCCGTGAACATAAACATTTGAAAATTTCAATGAAAGGTTGTTACCAATCTGTAAGCTCAAATGGAAGTTTTATTGTACTACTATACAACCAACTATACTATGGTAGTAAGTGTTGGACTTTAAAGGGACAAGAGAAAAAAATGGGAATAGCAAAATGAGAATGTTAAGATGAATCTGCGGCCACACAAGAAAGAACAGGATACAAAATGATTGTATATGAAGTGATATTGTTGTGACACCTATTGAGGAAAAAGATGATAGATAAGCAGTTAAGGTGGGTTGAACACATGCAAAGAAAGACATTGGAGGCACCATAGATTTCATGATTTTTAGCCTTGTGAAAAGAGATTTCATGGTGAATACTATCCCTGAGAATTTGGTTTTTAACCAAGTCTAATGACATCGTATGATCTATGTAGCTGACCTCCCCTAGTGAGATTAGTATATTATTGTTATCATGGTTGTTGTTGTTACATGTTTGTGCCACTGAGTCCAATTCATAAGTTATCACATTTTCTTACATGGTCATATAGATGATACATATATATTGGATGCCAAGCATATTTTTTTATTAACTTCTTAAACATATATATATATATATATTTTTAATCACTGCAAGGATTAAAAAATTATAAATATTGCTGCATGAAATGAGAAGAAATTGGTGCTGCAGCAGAGCTAAAAACAAGACAGCTCTACTAGAACCAAGTCAGCACGCTTCGGTCTACAGGCTGCTATGAGAAAGAAATCAAAATAAAACAGAAAATGAAGCGCCTTGAAGCCATCCAGTTTCATAGAATGAATCATGACATTTGTTACTGTTCTAGTTTTCCAACCAGTGAGGATCTTTACCATAAAAGGAGCAAGCTCATCTGATGTTGCAAGAGACTCCTTTGTATAAAGATTGGGAAACATCTTTATCAAAGGAGCCAAATATCTCTCTGCATGATATATTTTCCCAGAAGCCAAGTATATTGAAGTATTGTTATCAAATCCCATGCCACGTAGCATCATACCAACCTACATAGTTAAGGAAAACAATATGCAATAAGCATCAGTCTCTTCCATTCCAAGTAATATCAGCTTTCCCACAATTTCAAATTGCATACATTAGTTTGATTTTCATCTCATCATGCCACTCTTCACTAAAATTAATTAAAATAAAAGCATGTACAAATACTGAGGCCAAAATCTAGCATGAGGAATGGGTGCTACTAAGAAAGAAAAATATTGATGACATTTCATTCAGAAGTCAATAACATACATATAAGACTGATTAGATTTAAATTAAGGAAACAAAAAAACAGAATTTAGGATCTGATAAGCATTAAAAAGTAAAAATAAGTACCTCTAGAGGGGTTAGTGGGCATTTCCCTTCAACTCGATTGAGATCAGGTAAAATGATACGATCTTTTCTTTTAAATTTTCCCCTCCACCCTTTTTCTCGAACTGAATCCATTTCCAACTTTTCTGCCTCTCCTCCATCATATACACAACAAGAGAATGCTACCATATCCTGCATGTTGAGAATAGTCAGTCATTAGATAAAGCAGATTCAATCCTGTACTCTTTCACCACACAGAGTCGCATATATTGACACTAAATACCAGTTCCAATATGATCAAATGAACATCAGTACCTCCTCAAAGCGAAGATGCACAGCAACGTATTTTCCATCTGTCCTTGAGCTCTTCTCAATCATTCGGTAAACTAGTTTCTTAGCTAGTGCAGATATTGAAGAAGAAAACCTCAATGCTCTATAATTAGTAAGACATCTTAGAAATTGAATATGTGGAGGGACACTCATTGCCAAACGATTGGCAAATGGAGCTATTCGAATTACCCTGCATAAGTAAACAAAATTCCTTACATCAAATTGTTTGAATAAAAAATCAAATTGTGTAAATGCCCAATTTGAATTCACTTTTAGAGTTCAGTTTCACCCAAAAACTTTTTTTAAGAAAAAAACCAACATTTTTCATTTCAAAAAAAATATCAAAAAGATTAATAAAAGATGAGGAGAAAGTGGCTCAATACCTACCCTTCCTTTTGCAAGATAGGAGAAACAACTCCAAGGTAATAACTGACAGGAGCCCAAGCTTGAACTCTGATGTTAGTGATATTACTCATATTGTAATTATGCCGCTCCATTAGTGCCTCTGGCAGTTCTTTAACCACCTTCACGTAACCATCAAGTGTTGATATAAAATGATCTTCATCGTATATATCCCCAAATTCACTGTAAGAGAAATAATATTATTTTAAATAGAAGCAATTGTAGAAATAAATAAGGAATAAAGAAGTCTATGAAGAGTCATAATGTTCATTTTATTCCATATTTAAGTATTTTGTATAGGCTGTTTTATAAGGAAAACTTACCCAATGAGGGCTACTTTAATTTCATCACTGCTAGTTGGTTAAAAAATTTAATCAAGTAACGCTTGACCAATCATATCACAAAGGTAAGGCATACCCAAAAAAGTACTAATTAATTTGGCTCAACAAATTATATTGCAGGAGGATCTGCTCCTCGTCCTAGGTTGTATAGGCTGTGCAATATGTTCAGTATTTGTAGCATACAAAGCAATGCTAATATGGAACTGTTTACGGGGACATGATTAAATTGAATAACTCGTACGAACATGTTTAATTTACATAACAAATGTAATACAAAAGCAGGTATGAAAGTTTACATAGTAGTAACTACTAACATAAGAATCAGAAAGTTTCTTCAGATGATTAGATCTATTGAATGAAGCTATACTTTTATTTTTGCCATATCGAATGAGTTGTGAAACTCAGTAACATGTTGAAAACGGTCATTTGACTTAAGACACAATTTACCTCATAAAAATGCACCAGAAGGTGTGTTTTTTTCTTTGTGTAAACAGGAATGTAAACCAAACACATAACTTAAGTGATAAACATACTCCTTTTTCCCATCAGTCACGTTATTGAGTTCTGAAACTCAGTAACATGTTGACCATTACTAAGCCAAACAATGAAATCAAATTAACCCACAAAGTCTCTGTAGAAAATTTCTCAAGCATGAATGTTAAGACTTGGATTTGAAATCACAGACCACATCAAGTGATGCAGCTGCCGCATCTTGGTTGCGGCTGGAATTCAAACCTTGGTCAAGACCTATCTTCTAAGGTTCAAAGCTAAAGATAATAAATAAATTGGTCACCTTGGATCTTTCCAAACATTGTGAAACTCAAATTGAGGTATAACTAGTATTGCATTCAGAAGTCCAGCCACAGCCACAGCATTACAAATCTAACAATTCAAGAAACACAATAATCAAAAACCAGATCATTTTTCAACCAAAAACAAAACTGCTTCAAATCAGGGAAAGGGAAGATTTTGTCACACCGCAGAGCGTTGCTGGTTAAGACCCCCATTGGCCTCCACAATCAAAAAACCATTCAGTCCAGGCGACACTGAAATCAAGAAAAACCACCGAATTAACGTCCCATACAATCTTTACTATGAACCCAAATTCCATATTAGCAATCAAGAAAAACCAGAGGTTTTTCGAATTCCAATGCGCAAATGGAGAAGGAACTCTAAGAATGGATTGGCATTCAGTTAAATTAAACTAGTTTCCAAACACACCCATAATAGCTTATATCGATTACGAAGTAATCTATCTACGCGCATACCAAAATGTTCCCGATGCAAAGCCGTCAAATTCGGACAAGGCTTCTGCTCTCTCAACTTCCTTTTGTACTTCCACACAGAAGCCAACTGCAAAAAGACAATAAAATAAAATAAAAATCAGCTCTCTACGTGAAAGACGCTGATTCTCTTAGTTAATTTTTTTTATTTGTTTCTTTCAGTTATTCTCTTTCATAAACAATCATATAACCCACTAAGTCGGCCCAGTGGTGCGAAGAGTTTGAATAGTATGTATAAAGTTATAGGTTTTAATACTACTATACACCAAAAAAAAATAATAATAATAATCATTTTCGACATACTGTCAAATACTAAATGTAGTCACTACTCTCAGCTGAGAGCGGGATTAGAGATCATGTTCGAGACACTATAAGGCACTAAATGGGCACACTTCTCTTATCGTGGATCCTGTTCAAAACATGGACACCTCTCATCGTAGAGGCTAGGATTCAAACTTTAGTTCGGCACGAGAGACTTGGTCTAAACCCAACCCCGTTCTTAGTTAATTAATAAAATACTTGAATTAAAAATAAGGAAAATAAAATATTATTTTGAGCACACGGCACGGCTTATGACGCATTACGCCTCGTTCAGACACGTACCTCGATGGCAGAGGAATTATCGGCCTCGATATCGTGCCAGAGGTTGTGAAAGATCTCGTGACTGCGGTACCGGGAACCGGGAAGAGGAGTGTGGCCAATGAGTGCGGAGAAGGGCCCCACACACATCAGCAGGCCGGAGATGTACACCACCGGAAGCAGGAAGAAGTACCGGAGGCTCCGCCGCGCCATGATGCCGGCGACCAGGCGCCGACTCTCCGACGAGTCCTTCGCCGGCCGCACCCGCCTCCGGCACCGCGAAATGCCGGAGTGCCGCAGCGGCGACGGCGGCGGACTCGGAGAGCTGCTGCTCCCTCCTCCGCCGCCGGTCTCGGCCGCGTGGCCGTTTGCGCCGGTTTTGGATTTCATGGCGAGATTCTCTCGCTAACGGTTTGACGGTGGTGAAAAATGAAAATGATGTGTGTTTAGCGTAGTGAGTGGGCGTGTGCGGATTGTGGAGGGTGAGGTTTTTGTTGAGATGTTTGGAATCAGAGTTTTTTGTCGCGTTGAGCAGAGGAGAGAGAGGTAGAAAGCGATGTTAGAGAGAGAAAACTAGAAAAGCAAAGAGAGTAGTACTGAGGTGCTTTGGGTTCTGTTGGTGCTGGGAAGATGAGAGAGACAGTTGGGGAAAGGGAAGATGGAAAATTAACGGGACTGGTACTGTGGCATGGTGTAGTAGTATGGAAATTCGCCAGCTGCTATTCCGAGAAATAGAATCTAGTTAGCCATGTTTAGAAAATTAATAAAATGGTTAAAATATGTTTTACGTTTGGATCAACATAACGGTTTTTATATTTTATTTTTACTTACCGTAAAAGATTTTTTTCTTTTATGTTTTTTAATTCACGTAAGTGTCTGTTGTTATTTATTTTGGTGTCTGTTGTGGTTGTGAGGGAAGAAATTAAAAATAGAAATTGTGCTTTGATGGAAGAAATTAAAAATAAAATTGTTATATTTTATAGGACGTGAAGAAATGAACTAAAAATAAAACTGATATATTTAGAGAGTAAAAACAAAATTTATTACTATATTTTTTTTTATAACTATGTTATTCGTGCCAACTTTGTCAAAAAATCTAATTAGTCATTTTTAGTGGAGTTTTTTTTCCTAATTATGTTTTTTCATCATAAGGCTCGAACCCGATATTTTACTTAAGAAATTTGATTTCAACTTCACTCGGATCAAAATTATTACTATATTGGGTTAAATATGTTTTTAGTCTTCCAAAAATTGACATATTTTGGTTTTAATCCTTAGGAAAAAAAATTCTTGAATAAAATTCTTCAAATATTAAAAATACCCTAATTATATTCACGTGCTAAACTCTGCTTAACTTTTCTGTTAAATGATAATCATATTAACTTCTAAATAAAGTATTTTATTACCTGAATTGTCCAATGATAACTTTTAATAAAAAAATTGTGTAATTACTTTTGCTTTAGGATTAAAAAAAGAGAAAAAAAGGTCATATACTGACAGTGTAAAAGAGTTTTACACTGTCATCTAATCACAAATCACCATTTATTGTAAGTTTGTTGACTTTTATAATAAATACTTAAAAGTCATATAATTGGTGATTTCTAATTGGTTGATAGTGTAAAACTTTTTACACTAACAGTGCATGACCATTAAACTCTTAAAAAATCTGTAATTTAGGATTAAACATATAATAATTTTATTCAAAAAGTATGTTACTAATCTGACCTAGACATAACAGTTGACATGGACGACCATAGCAGCAAATTAATGGGGACTGTGATGCTGATGTGGCTATCATTTAACAGAAAAGTTAAACAGAGTTTAGCACAAAGATCTAATTAAAATATTTTTAATATTTGAGGGACTTTATTCAAGAAATTTTTTCTAGAGACTAAAACCAAAATGGGTTAATTTTTGAAAAACCAAAAACATATTTAACCCTACTATATTTTATAGAAACATAAAAATAAAACTACTAAATTTATAATGATATAAGATATGTTATTGCTGTTACTAACTGTAGATTCACGATAAGAATCAAAATGTGACGAGAAATGTTGTAGAGATAAAAAGTAAAAAATATAAAAATAAAAATTATTATATTTGCAGAGATTTTTTTTTTTAGGGACATTTTCAGAGATTTTAAACATATCTAAATTTTAATAAAAATGAACAATAAAAAGAAAAAACAGGCTATGCAATGATAATATAAAGTAGTTTTACATTGTTATCCAATCACAAATCACCATTATTGTAAGTTTGTTGACTTTTATAATAAATACTTTAAAAGTCATATTAACGGTGATTTTTGATTAGTTGACAGTATAAAACTTTTTACACTGATAGTACATGGCCATTAAACTCAAATAAAAATAGCATTTCCCCTTTATTTTGCTGCGACAAAAAAAAAAAAAAAAAAACTTCATTCAAACTAATACACTTTGTTTAACTAGGTAAGCTTTGAGAGTTATTTAAAACAACTTATAACACACGTGACAATGATGGTGTGATTTTTTGTTTTTCACATTATTACTTAACATATTATCATTAAAGACAGACGCACGTTAAAAAAAAAGTTAGACTACAATTAAATAAAATTCATAAAAACTAAACTAAAACTTGTTAAGTATATTTAAACCTTAATTTTTGTTACACTTAAGATGTAAGGCTGAAATGTGCAAGTAATATTTGTGCATAAGAATTTTATAAACTTTTTATCAAGCAGTTTAAGTAGATTAATTAAAAATACTCAATATCTCTTATTAAATATTTTTAATAACTTAAAAATTAAGTATTATTTTTTATTTTACTATATTAAAAGCTATTTTAACTATCTTATATTTTTTTCATTTCATTTCCTTAATCATTACCATAAAGACATTTTTGTTATCAAATTTCACAAAATACTAGAAAGGTATAACGCTATTTGTATTTCGTTTTCTTTATTAACTAACAACAAAACAAAACTTACAGTTGAAGAAATAAAAATTTGATAAACAAGATTGCAGTATTCCTTGCCAAAGAATAGGACCACTTGAGAATGGCTGCAGTAAGCAAGGAATAAAAGAATCGATTTAGTTTTCTACTTTATCTTCGTTTTAGATGGAATAAATATTACTATGGGTATTTGGTCTTGTTCTTTATTGAACCTTGTTTAAGTGAAATATCAATCAAACTTGAGATTGTTTGATTATGATTGATAATATATGCTATGCATGTCTCGAACGGCATAGAAAACAACTTGGGGAGCGTAAAGTTGGTAGGAACGTTCCAAATCCGAACATTGACTTGTTCTTGCGGTTGTAATTCCGTGAAGTCAGCGGATGTGGATCGCAGTGTCCACACGCACAAGCCTGAAGCACCCACCTAACAAGTTAAGAATGAGTTCCCGTTATATATTACTTGGTTTTTTATGTTATTGTTATTTGAATAATATCTTTATAAGTTTTCAATTGCATATATAAAAATTAAGTTATTGATGGTAGATGTTTACCACGTCGACTAATTAGAAACATTTTATCCATTAAGATTGAACTAGTGGTAAAGAACTTAGATAATTTGCACAAGGTCTTAGATTTGAACTTCATTGTTACCATTATGTAAAAAAAAAAAATTAATTAGAAATCATTTTATATATAATTTTTAAAGTAATTATTATAAAAATTAACAAATTTATCATATATGACAATTTATAATTAAATAATAATATAAAAATCTTTTATACTGTAACTTCATTATAATTAAGATAATATATATGTATTTTAATTATTGTATATTGACAATGTAAAAGTTTTGAGTAAAGTATAGTAACACTCGATGAGGTTTCGTCAAATTTTTCTCGCTCTTTTTTAATCCTTACACTAACCTTTTTTAATTGTTTGAAAACATTATACTGACACCACTTGTATATTACAGTAACTCCTTAATTGTTTGAAAAACATTGCACTATGTATCTTATAAGGGAGATTGTTATAAATCTTAAAAAAAAAAAAAGGGATTTTGTACAATCTCAAAAAAATTCAAAGGGTAACAATGTAATTTACTCAAAAGTTTTTTATAATGTAAAAGCATTCATTCATGAATTGTCATCTATAATAGGCTTAAATCCAGTTTTAGTCCCTATTGTTTCATGATTGTGCAATTTTGGTCTCCCACAAATTTTTATCACACATTTGGTCCTCCAAATTTTTAAAATTTAGCAATTTGGTCTACCTTTAGTCTAATGTCAATTTTTTAACAAAAATTGCTGACATGGCATGTTAGTGATGAAATGGCACTGGCATGCTGACATGACAATCTAACACATGTGCTGACATGGTACTAAGGACAAAAATTGCTCAATTATTATATTTTAGAGACTCAAATTGCACAATTGTGATATTTTAAAAACCAAATTTGCACACTTAATTTTGTCTCAAATTTTTATTTTTGTTTATTTTTATTTTATTTTCTTTATATTTGTTTTTTATAATTGTCAAAATAAAAATTTTAAAATAAATAATGGAAAAAATGAAAAAAGGAAGAAAAATAAAATAAAACAAAAGGAAAATGAAAAAAATACTTTGACAAAAAAAATAAAAGGAAAGGAAGGAGACACAACATATTCTCATGATAGTTTAATAGCATGTAATAATGAGCTGAAAGTTAAAGTCATTGAGGTTCATAGAGGATCATTTATTTATATTTTCTTTATTTTAATATTTTTTATTTATCTAGACAAATATGGGTGTTCATACATCACGAAAATATGTTGTGTCTCTTTTCTTTCCTTTTATATTTTTTTCGTCAAAGTTTTTTTTTTTCATTTTCCTTTTTGTTTTGATTTGTTTTTCTTCCTTTTTTGCATTTTTTATTATTTATTTATGAACATTATTTTATTTTTTTAAAATTTTTATTTTGATAATTTAAAAAAATTAATAAAAAAAAAGGAAAATAAAATTTTTTTGAGACAATTAAGTGTGCAATTTTGATCTTTAATGTATCACTGTTGAGCAATTTGGGTCCCTAAAGTATCAAGATTGAGCAATTTTGGTCCTTAATGCTACGTCAGTACACAATTAGTGCTACATCAACATATGTGTCAGTCTGCCACGTTAGCATGCTAGTGCCATGTCAACAATTTTCATTAAAAAATTGATACCAAACTAACGGTGGACCAAAATTAGTAAATTTTAAAAATGTGAGAGACTAAATATGCAATTAAATTTTTTGAGGGGCCAAAATTGCACAATCATGAAACTATAGGGACCAAAAGTGAATTTAAGTGTATATAATAAGATTGATGAATTTTGTAATAATTATTTTAAAATGTAATTTCTAATTAGTTGATAGTGGAAAAAAAATTTACGTTGAAAATGTATCAAAATTAAAATATCTCTCCATATATATTAACCTTGTGGTAGTTTTCAAAAAAAAAAAAAAACTTTGTGGTAATTAATTTTATCCTAGTTTTATATTAAAAATTATATTTTATATATTAACTTTTAAGAAACATTTGAAGAGAGATCGTAACCTTTACTTCAAACACAAAACAAAATTCGCATCATTGTAAACTATTTATTTTTTTCAAAAATATTATACAAGTAATTTTTCATTTGACACTTGTTAGTATTTTTTAATATATATTACAAGTAATTTTTATAGACGTTTTATATAATTTATTTTCAAGAAATAATTATTTATTTCTTTTATTTTTGAATAAATTACACCGATACTTTATGAGGTTTCATCAATTTTCTCTCAATATGCCTCTTTTTTTTACCCCTAACTAATTTTTCTTAATTATTTGAAAAATATTACGTTGATGCCTTTTAATTGTTTGAAAAACATTATACTGCATATTCCTATAAGAAAGGTTACTGTAAATGTTAAAAAAAACTAAGGATTATGTGCAATTTTAAGAAACTTCAAGGGATGCAAGTGTAATTTACTCTTTATTTTTTTAAAAGAACTTCAAAAAGATAAATGTATTTTTTAAATTTCTTTTAAATAATGTTTTAAATTATTAATTATATTTATTTTAAATTTATTTATCTTATCTAAATAATGCAAATTTAATTCCTTTAAAATGAGAAAGTTAGTTATTTTTTATTAAAATATCTTTATAAATATAATCATGAAATTATTTCTCAACCAAAGATTTTATTTTAGATATCCACTTTAAAATTTAAACTTATAATAATATAAATAAATTTTATTTAATATTACAATTCAATTATATTACAATCAATATCTTGTGATAAAACTCATTGATTAAGTTCTTCTATAATTTTTTTAACTGAAAAATATTAATTGTTACAAATAACTTTTTATACTTCCTTATCTTTACAAGAAAAAGGATATGCAATGAAAATGTCAAGTTTTTTTGTACTGTCATACAATTATAAATTACCATATATGATAAGGTTATTGACTTTGATAATAATCACCCTAAAAGTCACACTAAAGTTGATTTTAAATTAATTGACAATGTAAAATCTTTTACACTAACAGTGTATGTTCATTAAACTCTATCTTTATATTGTTTATCTTTTAAGATAATATATACTTTTCAAAAAATTATTAATTACACAATTTATTATACTAAAATAACTTTTTTATAAAATTATTCTTATTAAAAGTGTTAAAATGTAATTATGATTTATTTAAATATTTAGGTCAGATATTAATAAATAAGAGTATTATTAAAAAATATTTTCTTAATTTTATAAAGGTATAATTGCAGTTTTGATCTCCTAAGTATCATAATTGTATGATTTTGACTCCCAAGTTCCAATTGCGCAAATTGGGTCATCTCGGCATTGTAATTGTGCAATTTTAGCTCATACATCAGTCTTTCGTTAAATATTTAATAAATTTTGCTAACGTGGCATGAATGATGACATGTTGATGACGTGGTTCTTGACAAGTTGCCTGACAAATATACACGTGTAGCTTAATTAGACTTTTGATTCCTCAAGTATAGCAATTGTGAGGGACCAAAAGTGTAATTAAGTCACATCAACATATGTGTCAAGCAACACATTAGTTGTCACATCATGATCCATTGTCACGTCAACAAAAATCTGTTAAAAACTTAATAAAAAACTGAGAGACTAAAATTACATAATTGTGATACCTGAAAAACTTAATTTGTGCAATTGGAACATGAGAAATTAAAATCTCATAATTGCGATATTAAACAGACCATGATTACAATTAAACCTTTTATAAAATAATAAATATGTTGAAATAAAATAAAAATAAATACTATTATGAAGGGAGTAACATATATTAACTCTATGATTGGTTTAAAGTAACGAGTGCGGGAGAGATAAAATTTTAAAATTTAAATTTAAGAAAAAAATAAAAAAAGAAATAAAGTTTTGATTTTTTTTCTTTAAAAGTCAACTTTTGACATTTTTATTCTTTGTAATTAAAAAATATTATTATCTGCATTTTTTCTTATTAATTTTAAAAAATAATAAATGTTCTGTCATAAAATAAAAATTATTCTGAAGGGAATAACATATATTAACCTTCTGTTTGGTTTAAAGAAAAAAGAAAGAAAGAAAATTTTAAAACTTAAACTGAAAAAATAAAAAAATAATTTATTTATCTTTAAAAATAACTTTTCTCATTATTATCTTTTTATTTTCTCTGCAATTAAAAAAAAAAATACATTATTTCCGATTTTTTTTTCTTTTCTATTTTTTCTTTCCTTTCCTCGAACAAGAAGGTAAAAGTAAGCACGGTTATTGGTTGTGGATAGTGAATACTGAAATCTTAAGCCGCGGCTCTGCAGTTCATTTTAATTTTATTTTTGTGTGCTTTTTGCATCATTTCTGGAGGTCGAAGATTACTCAAAAGTCTCAAATGTCTAATCCTTCCAACTACGGTCAACAGCTGGTCAGCAAAGTGCGTTCTCGTTTCTGTTGCTCTAATAATCATAGAATATTATTACTTTTTTTTGTCTTACGTCATATTACTTTTTTATGTTTATCTGAAAATATTTAATATTTTAAAAAATTAAACATATTAATTATGTCTAATAATGTTTTTATTTTTAATAAATATATTTTTATTAAAGAAAGTTACTTAAATTTTAAAAGTTATATATTACTATAAAAATAAGTAATATGAGATAAAAAGAATAGTACTATTTTATACTGTATTGAATTTTTTTCGTAATGTGTGCTTTATTATATTTTTATTAAAAAATATTTTAAATTTCTCTATTGGTACTTTACACCTTTCCTTCCGCATTCTATGCCATGAGTGCTTCCACGGAAATGGAGAGTAATTTATGGTTATCAATTAATTTATGGTTACCAACTCTAATTTTTACTAAAAAATTTGGCTGACTATTTTTAGTAGGTTTTTTTTTTCAATTATTTTTTTTGTTTATAAAACTTAAATTCAAGACCTTATTTAAAAGATCCTAGTTCTGTTCCGCTCGAATTAACTATATGTTAGGAATTAATTAATTACTTTAAGATCTCTTAAATAATTTTATATCCTTAAAATATATTTAGAGTGTATTGTTAATTTAGTCTTTAAAATTATAATGATTGGTAAAATTGATCCTTAAAATTAACAAAATGATTAAATGGTTTCTAAAATTGTAAATTATCAATTAATTTAGTCTTTGAAATTGTAATGGTTGATCAAGTTGTTTCTTAAAATTAAAAAAATGACAAAATAATTCTTGAAATTGTAAATCATCAATCAATTTAATTCTTTTTTTATTATCTGATATTATCTAATGCTGTTAAAATGATTGAATTGATGTGTTAAGTGCCTTAATAGTTGCCAACTAGACACACACACATGATTGTCATGTCAAAGAGGTAAAAAGGACTAAAACATTGGTAGAATAATAATCAATTTTTCTCTTACCTATGTCTTTTTTCTTCTTTCATCAATGTACTTAAGACTTAAAACATCAAGGTATAGCCCAAACTTGATCGCTAAGGGTCCCAACAATTCTGCTACACCAAGTGTAGTCCTCCACAAGATTTGAAGTACATAAAAATATCTTATAAAAGGTTTAGGCATATTGTAAACATTTTAGAAAATTATTCATACGTTTTTCATTTTTGCACGATTAAATTATTGTTTACACGCATAATGCACGTTATTAAATTTTATGAAGGAAATTTTTGTGGTTCCACTTTCAAGTCTTCGAAGAATTTTAATAAATTCAATTGAGTTCAAATTATGATATTTAAGGTACTGTTCTCGAATTAAATAAATTAAAATTTTTGAATTTCATAATACCCTTGTTTTATATATTTTATTAAACTTCAAAAATTTGTATCTAATGATTTTTATATTATTTTGACTTGATATTTTTATTAGAAGCTTAGATGAATATCAATATTCATTCAGAACTTTCATGGAATTTTCCGGAGACATTTTTTTATGTAAAAAACAATTTTACCCCTAGCATTTATTTAAATACTAGAATCTTTATAACTTAATTAACTTAACTTGAAATTTAAAAATTATTTCAATTACGACTTAAATAATTTATTTATGACCAAAATAAATTATTTTAATTATAAAATTAATTTTAAAAGGATGAAATTACAGTTTTGCCTTTCTTTCATTAAATTTCAATAAAACACTTATATTTAACTTATATTAAATTCAAAAATCATAAAAATAACAAATATGACATAGAAAATTAATTTATCATAAAATTAATTTATTTCCATAATAATATTAATTTTAGAATATTTAAATTACCATTTTATCATTTTCTAACACAATTATCAATTGATTAACCAAAATTAGTCTAGATTAAGCTCTTTTTGTGACAATCTTTTTTCTAAGTCCTTTAATCATTAATTAACCACTTTTAGCACCTAACTCTAAGTTCAATATATTGTAATAATGTATATTAATTCATTCCAAGCACTATTTTGTCAATGAATGCATTTTTATCAAGTTTTAAGTCTTAAATCCTCACTCAAACTCTTGAATATTCAACTAAGGATTTTAGATCATGTCCCTCATTTGTCTCCAACAACTTCTAGTAGTCTCTTGGTCATGTCTAGGGGTCCAAGTATTCAAGGTTTAATATTTTAAATTTTTAAGGCTTAGTAAATTTTAAACGTTTAAGCTTTTTATGTTCAAATGTTTCCCAATCATTATATCATTAAAAATGCATATTAAAGCATAGATGAACATAATTTTGGCAGCAAAACAAGTCCAAAACCATACATACCAATTTTGTGTAATAATATGGCCAAAAACATTTCAAGATGAAAGCTTTTCATAACACCATGAACATATATGTATATTTAGGTCATCTTAAGCACAAAACTCACAATGAATGCATTTTTAAAACATCAAAACAACCATACAACACTCAAGCAATAACATATTCAGTGAAAATAAAATAAAATAGGGTAAGCTCCCCTTACCCTTGAAGCTCACAAAGAAGAATGAGAGGATCTTGAAAAAAGGTTGAAGCTTTAAACACCAAAATGCCTTCCCTTGGACCAAATCACCCCAAAACCTCTTAAACCAAAGATTGATGGAAGGAAAATGAAGTAAAGATGATGAGAAATGGGTGGAGAGTATACACACCAAATATAAAAAAGAAAGGTGGAGAGACAAGCTTACCAACTTGAGGAAGGATGAAGCTTATGGATGAATCTTGGTCTTGAATGATGGACAAACCTTGAAGCTTCAAGCTTCTATAGTGAGAAAATAGAAGAAAAGAGAGAGAGAGAGAAATGGGAAAAGCTACTCAATTTTTCAAATCAAAAGAAAGAGCTTTAGAGGCCCCAAAATGAGAAATGAGTAGAAAACTGAAGTGTAGCCATTTTAGTTTAGGGTTTTAGGTCTTAGTGTCAGCAACAAAAAAATGAAAATTTCCTCCCAAAACCTCTTGGTGATCCACGACTGAAGTGAGGGACCAATAAGGTGAGAGCATTCAAAATTTTGCTAGTTTGGCGAATGGTGTAAGGTTTTGGATGGAGATAAATAGCAACATTATATTTACTATTTTTAGTGGTTCAATTAGCATGTTAATGATATGGAAGGACTAATTAGTCATTAAACATGAGTGGGAATTGATCTTGAATATTTTTCCTGTTCTAGAAAAGTTTCTCGTAAAGTGCACATTCAACACCAAATAAAATAATATTATTTTAATTCGCAGTGTTAGAATTAATTTAAAATTTTACAAAAGCTTAATTATAATTAATAATGACTATCATAATAATTTTTATGAAATATTTGACTATCTCCTCACAGAAAATAGTAGAAGTTTTTATTGTCTATCTCAAAGCATAATCTAAGTTTCAATTACATTAATATCTAAAACTTACACAAAAATTCACTAAAAAATATTTAATTAATTTTTGTGATTTAAATTATATTTTTACTTGTAATATTGATTAATCAAGTTAAACAAAGATTATTAAAAATCAAAGTGTTACAAAGATCATGAAATATCTCAAAGTTACAAGTAATATAAGTTTATGGTATCTTTAGGTTGCATCTAGTAGCTTAGTTGGGTATTATGATTCTAATTTTGCTGGTTGCAAATTGGATATGAAGAACACTAGCGATACTTGTCAATGTTAGGAAGCGCACTTGTCTCTTAGCATAGGAATAAGGCAAACATGTGTAGCTTTGTCCATTGTTGAAGTAGAGTATATAGTTGCAAGGAGTTGTTATGATCAAATCTCATGGATAAAGTAACAACTCTTAGATTATGGTCTTAAATTAGATCACATTCCTATTAGATGTGACAATACAAGTGTCATTAGACTCACTAAGAATCCTATATTGCATTATAGAACCAAACCACTTCCTAGATTCACCAAAAAAAAAAACACACTTCCTAAGGATGAATCTAGTTTTAATTAAGGTGTCTTTTATGTTTAAGTAATGCATTGTAAGTGATTTGATGCATTTTAGATGTTATATGTATTTTTGATTGTGTGTTTGTATATTTGAAAGTGTTTTAATGTGTTTTGGAATGGATGATGTTTGAAAATTATGGATTGTAATATGTTAAATGTGTTTGTAATATGTTAAAGTTTGGTTTTAGTGGCCTTGTAATTGATTACATGAGTCATGTGATCTATTACATTGCTTCTTAAGTCAAACCTAGATTTTAGATGAACCATTTAATCAATTACACAATTCTTGTAATTAATTACATAATGTTATTATGAATTACCTCTTTTTGCTAATAATTGATTACACAAGCTTGTAATCGATTACCAAATGTAATTTTAATTATAGCCCCTTGAAATCAATTACTATATCAAAAAACTAAATTTTGTGATTGTTTCTATGTGGTTCAATTGATTACTAAAGTCTTATAATTAATTACATTGCATTTTAAAAGCCTAAGAGTGTGTTTGGATTAGTGGTGAAAGGCTCAAAATCACAGTGGCACCATGAAAAATTGAAAGCAACTCTATGTTGCTTTGCCTTCAACATGAAAAAGCTGAATTGATTTTGGCAAAAGTGAAATCAAACCAAACATGCTATAAAATAAGGTGTTATTGTATCATATTGAACATAATGATTTTTCGTGTGTCTTCAACCAATACACCCCCTTTCTTCAATTTATACAAAAACATGTTTCTTTTCCCAAATTGAAGCCGCAAATAACTTTCTTGCATCCTTTACACAATTATTTCCATCAAATATTCTCATTTTCCCCCTCCAAATCAAAAAGAAAAAATCAAAATAAAACCCCTTCTCTTGCTTAAATGGTTTTATCTTCGAATACACCAATTTATACTCTTTTAAGAGTCATGTATCTCCTAAATACATGGCTCTTGCTTAGGTTAAGAGTTGAGGCTTTGACTTTCCCAAGTTCTTAAAGCAACAAGGACTTTCAAAATTTGTGAAATTGGACGGTAAGCATTACCTTAATTTTGTGAAAATTTTCTATACAAATGTTAGAGTAGAAAGTGGAAAATTTATGTTTGAGGTGAAGAAAAAGAAAATTGTGTTTAATAATGGGGTTTGTTTTGATGTTGCTGACTTAAAAGACAGTGGTGTTAGGATTTCATCCCCAAATACTAAGATGTAGGATATTTTGATAAGTCTAAAGTATATATAAAGGCTTGTAGAAACCCAATAGATTCATAAACTAAATTTTTGGTTGATGGTTTAAAGGTGAACGATAGATTGCTTGCCTTTTATAATTGCATGGGTTTTTACACCCATTGGGAGCAATTATGCTCAACTTATTATTGATGATTTGATTATATTATTTGATTTGAAAAATAATCTTCAAATTAATAGGGATTTCATAATCACTTAAACCATATTGAAGGCTAGAAAGGTTCTAGACAATCAATTGCTTTATATCATTTTAAATTCCACAATTATTGATCACTTTCAAGTGGATATGTTAAACAAGATCCATGTGCTTCTAAGGGGAAGTAATAAGATCACTTAACCTTTTTTGCACAAGATATGCCTTAAATGTGTTCAAAATGTGAGGCAATTCAAGAGTGATGCCCCCATTGATGACAAAGAGGCTTTGAAGTCACCTGCTAAGGAGTACATTTAGATAGAAGACATCCCACCCACACTTCCTTCAAATTTACTATTGTTGTAAATAATTGAGAAAATGATAGCGCTTCAAAGGGCCAACCAAGAGGAAAATCAATTGAATTTTGGAAGTTTGAGTGCATGCTTGGCCATTATTGAAAAGAATATTGAGGATGATGAAGACTAGTTAGATTAAGTCCTATTTATCATAAGATTTTTTATTCTCTATTTTGTCATTTACTCATTTGGACATTTTAGGTGCATGTACTTGTTATGGAATTTGGTACTATGTATGTTGTTTACGTACTATGTTTTTATATGTTATGGTTGGATATTTTATTATTTTGCTTGGATTAGTCATTTGGACATTTGAGATTGATTGTTTATATTACATTTGTTGTTGCTAAAATTTGAGATTTGCATACCTTATTTGCTTTGCTTATGATCTTTTGGCACTTGCATTTGTAATGATTTAATCCTTTTTTAATCATGCCAAAAGAGGGAGAAAATGTTATGTTTTGATTTCATATTGTTTATTGCTTTTGCTATCTATGGTATATGTTGTGGTATCTATTATGAGCATATAATTCAAAAGACTCATGTGATTTTAATTAGAAAGCTATAAGTGTTTGTCATCATCTCAAAAAGAAGGAGCAATGTGAAAGATAAAGTATAAGAAGTTTTGATGAAGACATCACACTTAGTGAAGGCATTTGGAAGACCTCAAGAGTTGTAATAATTGTTTTTGATATGTTTTGCTTATCTCTTGGTTAGGTCTTTGTGTTTGCTTGTTTATCATGATGAATTAATTTGCCTTAAGCCTTTTAAAGTCTTTAAAGAATCATTAATATTGATTTTAGAAATTAAAATCAACTAAGCACGTAATTGATTAATCAATCCAATTGATTTTGTGTTAATTAATGCTGATTTAAGTTAGATACTATGTTGATTAATTTTAAGAAATGTTTTTCATTTAATAAAATTGTGATTCAAGTCTTAATCAAGTGAAAATTTTGGATGCTATTATTGTTGTAATAAATTATCTAGATCTTGTAATAGATTAAGGTCTCGTTTCAATATATTTCTCAATAAGCACTTATAAAAAAGAAAATTAGAAGAAAAAATGAAAGCTTCTCTAATAAGCACAAATTAGCTTATGCATAAGCTAATCTATAAAAGTTCTTTCATTTAGCTTCTCCAAAAGCTAATTTTAATTTATACACACACTAATTTTAGCTTATAAGAAAAGTTTAATTCATTTTTTCTTCTTATTTTTTCTCCTATAAGTGTTTATTAAGAAGTTTATTCAAATAGGGCCTAAATTGTTCTTGATAAGTTCACCAAAAACTTATGAACAGTGTAATAGATAACAAGAAGCACATAACAAATTACAAAAATAGAGGAAGCCTAGAGAAAATGCATCCTTTTTTATTTAATCAATTATATCTTCTCTATAATCAATTACAATGTTCTAAATTAAGCCTAAGCAGCTTGTTAATCACAATAATTGATTACAAGAAGCCTGTAATCAATTACAAGGCTATCCTATATTTGAAATAATCGTTTAACTAAGTTTGAATTTGTTTTGAAGGCTAACGACTATATCTTTTTATATCCTTCATATGCTTTGCAATATTGACTAAAAACATAAGATAAAAATAATTATATACAATCATTTTACCAAGATTTCAAATAATCAAGGGCTTAGTGGTTATTTTTTCTCATTGTCCACAACAAGTGTTCTAGATTTCAATTTGCGTATTTGTCACTTAGAAGTGATTTCATTGGTGTTTTTCTTTGTAAAGAGGGTTAGAGAGCGAAAAACCCTACAAGGTTCTAAGATAAATAGTGAGGTATCCATGGTTTTGGCTTAGAGTATTATTAAGAAATGTGGTTTTCTTGATGTTATTTGTGTAAAGATTCGCAAGCATAGTAGAAAAATCTCAAATTTCGTCTTGGGATTGTATATAAGTCTTGGTGGTTAAGAATGAACCAGGAAAAAAATTATTTGGTACACATTTTGTTGACTCCTATATCTTTCTTGCTTATATTTTCTTATGAATATTCATATAAGAATCAAGCATTTAGGGGGAAAAACATTAATAACAATGATCTTTTTAATCAAACTTGAAATTAAGTACTTTAGCATGAAAATTTTGAAAATAATTTTTGAAAATCCAATTCACCCCTCTCTTGGATTGTTTAGCTATTTGTCTAACATTTATCTAGATGAATTGATGTTGCACAATACACAAATAATGAAAGTTGAACAATTGACTGGCTTATGTGATGAAACAAATACTTACGGACAAGTTGACCTTATCATGAATGTCTCATTACCTCTAAATGTTGAACTTCTTAATGAAGAAGTGTCAACAAGAGAAAATGATGACAATGAGTTTAATGGTGAGGATCATGATGACCCTAATGATGAAAATGATATGAACAAAGATGTTTAAACATGCCTAGACACTTATTTTCATTATCCTTTAAATTTAAATCATGCATTTTGTGTTATAGTTAATTGTTACTATATGAGTAATTAAAGTGAATGTGTGATAGTGATATGTTTTGTTCCTAATAAATAAATGTCTTGCAGAGATAGGTTGTTTGTAAGAAGTCTTACTTTTAGATGGAATATGATAGTGAAAAGGTGTAAGGTTTCATCCGTAAATGTTTCTTGAGTTTACCTAACAAGTAATGGTAAACTCTAAGCATTCATTAACATAGTCCACCTGACGTGATAATATACCACCCACTACACCACTAAACAGACCACCGACCTCCTTAGCATACCTCTTCATCACCCCCAAAGTATACCCCCCTAGTGTTATAAAAAATGGACTGGCCAGTCAGACTAGTTCAACCAGAAATCGAGCACATGGCAAATGTGATCAAGCTATTAGATTGGATATGACTTTGAACTAGTGATGACATCATCAAATCGACTAAAAATTACTAAAAATTGGATTGAATCGGTATGGATCAACTCCCTAAAAAGTGAAGGCTCACCATACTTTATTTTAACAGTCATGCTTAACTCACGATGCTATTATTCCATCACATCTATGGTAACCAAAGAGAGAAAATAAATATATGAAAGGAGTTTGGAAAAGAGCAAGCGATAATGGAAGGGAGAAAAAAGAAGACAAAAAAGAGAAGAGGAAGTTTGACTTTAAATGAAGGACCACAATTCCGCAAAGGAAGAAGAAAAAATAAGAAGGATGGAGAAATGGAGAACATTGAAATTGTAAGGGAGTATTAGTAGATGAAGAGATAAATTAAAAATTAGGAAGTGTGTTTGCAAAGCATTGGAAAGGTAAAAGTTTAAAAGTAAAATAATTTTGGCATTGGGAATGTAGAAATTTAAAAGTGGAATAGTTTTGGAATGGGAATGTGAAAGTTAAATGTTTGAAAATCGAAATAATTTTGCACAACTAGATTCGAATCCAAGCTTCCTAAGTGCTTAAAAGAATTCAAACCATTGCACCAGAAGATACAATTAACATGTTAGTGAGAAATTTTATTTATATAGATTACCTTTTGTATAAATTTATAAATTTAATACGTACCAGTTCATGCAGGTCAACCAATGATTCGCCGGTTCAACCAACGACCCATTGACCCAGTACCTTGACCGAGTCAATGACCTATCTAGTTTTAATAACATTGCCTTCCACTAGCTAGTGTTGATGATAAAAGAAACTTGTTGGGTGAACAAAAAAACTTGCTTATTTGCGTTAGTTTAGAGTCAAATGATGATTTGATTGATAATTGAATAAGTATGGTCAAGTGTGGAGAATGCAAATGAGAGGATGGATTTGATCCAAACTTGATAAGTATATCAATTAAAAAGTAATACAAGTGATTAGTAGAGTATCATCCCAAACAAACTTGGTTGAATACCACATACTAGTTACTTGGTATTAGTTAAATGAATCGAAGGTAAGGTTGTCGCGATTAATAGTTAGTGAGAATCTAACTAAAAAGGACATTTGGACTTCACTAAAATGACTTAAAAAAACAAAAGACATAAAGACTCAAGGTGGAAAACTGTAAATCATGATCCTGTATCCTTAGCTCTTAAATTCACTTTCTTGAAATTCTAATCTCACACTTCTGTTCAATGTTCAAATGCACTCAAGTAACTAGTCCTATGATTACTAAATAAGAACCTTAATTCCTTAGGCACCTTCACTTAGCATCATGCATAAGATTCAAGATTCTTAAGAATGCATACAACCATGTACCTCCATTCTAAAGCCTATGTAAATATGTGTCTTAATCCTCAAATCAACCTAAGATCTCTTTCCCAAGTTAACTTCAAGCTAAGTTCAATTAGTTGATTTCCATCGCACCAAAGGCATTAAGCAAAGAGAACAAGAATGAATCACAAAGCATAAAATCAAAACATAATTATGTAATTCACAAAGTGTAGAACGGAGTTTCAACAATTACAATACTAGTACAGGAAACACTTTTTAAATCGGTTAAAAAAGGCTTTTTAAATCGAAAATGCAACCGATTTAGATACAGCTAATATAAAAAGTATTACAATTTTAAACCACATTTTGAACCGAGCTAAAAAACTTTTTAAATCGGTTGAAATAAGAATCGATTTAAAAAGTACCACTTTTTAAATCGGTTACAACAATAACCGATGTAAAAAGTCTATTTTTTAAATCGGTTAATGTACAACCGATTTAAAAAGCTATGTTTTTTTAAAATAATTTCGTTGTTTTATCATGCAACCAACTCTATTATCATTGAACAAATGTCACAAAAACAACCAGTACATCATCACATTAAGTTATAACATACTTTAACCAAACAAAACTTCAAAATATACTTTGCAACATATAAAATAAAAAACTACTATTCTTTGCCTAGCTAAAGACATTATAAACAACCTATCTATTACTAATTTGAATCAAGAATGCTGCCCAACGTTGGCAGATGTCTAGCAAGTCCTCCTGTGAGAATGGTTCCCTATCAACGAATATCTGCGAGATAAACATAAGATAAATCATTACCCAATAAACTATAAAAACTATAACTATTTTAACTGGATGAAAGTTACATTACCTCGTCCCATGGATCCATAATATTTGTTGAAACTATGGTCAACATATGTTTCATTACATAACATCCACACTCATAGCTCCCTTCTTGTTTGTTAGCCTACTAATGAGAAAATTGCTTTTAAAAACAAGTTGTAGGAACTATTACAAATTGTAATTGAATATGCAGCTGTAAATCACTTACATAGAAAAAAAAACCAATTAGGCCTCCTTCTTAGTGACACGTGCCTACCCGCTAATGTTTGATATCCAATCATGACTCTAATTGAAAAATGGATATGCAAAGTATGTTATATTTCAAAATTATAATTTAAAGGACGAAGGAATATATTATAAATTTAAACTTACCTTTCTACTAGTTGTTTCAATTCTTTGTCAGGCTTCTTGTGCAACGAACACAATAAGGCCACAATATTGTCCCTAGGACAAATAATTAGCAATTGCCAATGCGAGCTGTATGTGAAAAAGAATATAAGTGACGACATTCAAATATAATTTAAAATCATTTGGGTTAAAAATATATACAAGTGCTTACCAATGCAAGTATGGTGCTAGGTAATACCGTTTTTGCCCATTAAATATCTAATTTTGAATGTAGGCCTAAGAATCTTCATCCTTAATCCTTATTTTCTGAATAGGGAATGGGTCAATAAATCCATAAACATTGTCCCAACCCTTTGAGAGATAGAGGCCATGCATATACCTAAAATATTCAAATAAATGTTAATTATAATAAAAGAGATGCTTATTTAAGAGATTTCCAAAAAGATTAAACTTACAGCAATCATAATTGTAGAACTGAGATATTCAGCATGTCATTGCCAGTGCATATTTCCAAGACATCCTTTTAGGTGATCCATAGGTCAACATGATTAGGTTTGCCAAGGAATGAGGGTTGCCAATCTATTTGCACCACATCCGTCCCTATACTAGATGCCACCTGCCATAGGTGTGTCATTGGATCAACTTGAGGTTCCGATTTTTTAGGTGGAACATCTTTCTTTGATGGTTGACTATCCTAAAAAAATAAATACAAAATAATTTTATAAAATACAATCTAGTAATTTCAATTTGTAATTAGAGAAAAAAACAACTTAAGGTGAAATTTGAATATACCTTAGCTGATGTAACCTTTATAAGTCGTTTTGGCCACTGAATAAACTGTTTAGGAGCCTGCCCCACAGTCTGAACCTCTTCAGTGGGTACAGGGACTTGAGCATATGCATCCCAAAATTTGTTCAACTACCAACTTTGCCATATCATCCTTAATGGTCCTGTGGTGTATGGTAGGCCCCAAATTATATACTCTCCCATAGGCCATTAAACGAATAGCCTCTCCATCAACATATAACTCACATTGCTCAACGATATCAGTGTCAGTCTCTTCCCCAGTAGGATCAGCGGCAACATAACTTCCCTTCGTGCTGACACGTACAGGAGTATGAGCTTGTTCTGACTAGACATTTGTATTCTGTTGTGAAATACCCAAAGATGTCAACTCCTCTCTAATCTCCCTCTCAACTGCTCTTTAAGCTCATTTCTAATCTCTTGTCTGATTCGCTCCATCTCTTCCCTTGTGACAATCCCTGAGGTGGGCCCACTACGTGAAGGTGCTCTATAATAATCACGAATACCAACACCTCGTCTAGCAGCACGAACCCGACCAAGGTGTTTTGGTTTCCCGATAGCAGCAATTAATATATCCTCACGTCCATAAGAAATAAATGTTCCCTGTGAGCTCTACTCAACAAGAGAATCCTACAACATATAATTAAATAAATGAGTAAGAAGTATAATGTAGCAAGTTACAATGAGTACTTGAAGTAAAAACTTATTTACAATCTTTTCCGCAATGATGTGTGTCTCCTCTAACATATATGCACCCGATTGTAGTGTGTGAGCCACCTTCCATTTATCCTAGCGTTGTGGTGGCGATGGAGGAGCAATATCTCCAACAGATCCAGATGCCGAAGCTTCTAGTTCACGTTGTCTCGCCTTCTCGGCCATTATTTTCTGCTCAAGCAACTTATACCCCCCACGAGATAATTTGTGGGGGTGGACATTCTTTGATGCAATCATCTGTCCCTTTTTTCTCTTCTCCTATGAACAATAACACACTGTTAAATTCAATAAAAATTAATCAAATGTTGTTGTATTATTAAAAAAAATATGCTTCTAACTAAACCTGAAAGGCAGAATCCTCTCGACTTTCAACAAATTTGCCCACGTCTCCTCATCCAAAAATGCATACTTCTCACAAGGAGAAGTGTCTTTCAATTTTCTATATATGTATCTCATGGTGAGCTGTGTCTTAAATGGCCTCCATCCAACTGCAAGTGTTAGCAATTTTCTTTTCAATATGGCATTATGTAGAACATCATAAGTGAGCTACAAAATAAAATTGAAAAGTTAGTGTATGACAATAATGCGGTGAAATACAATATTTATGTTTAAGACTATAAAAGTAAAATACCGTGATAGTTTGCCAAATTTGATTCTTCACACTCTCCTCTACATGGTCTCAATCCTCATAAAGGGTAGAAACCTTGCTTCGAGCAAGGACGCCTACAAAACTAATGAATTTTGTGGCATTTTCCCCTTCAGGTGCCCCACTAGTCATGTCAAACTAAAATGGTATTAGATAGTCACTAGCCCGGCTGAGAGTCAACTCCTTTAACTGTGTCCTTCGTCTAGCCTTTTTTTTGTAGACTCATCAGATAGGTTACTAGAAGAATCAACCATAAGCCTATTTACAAATGAAAGAAAAAAAGAAATGTATATTAGTATCAACATTCACAAAACATGTCATTTTGAAAGATAAACATTACGATTGAAATGAAATAAATAAATAAATAAAAAACAAAAACAAGAATAAACAATAAGATAAATATAAATTAGTAACTAACATTGTCAAGTACGTATGTTTTCCTATATTCCTCCGTGATGATCATCATGTGTGGCATGTACATCATCCACTTCATTCTCATCACTAAAAATGGGCATCTGTGTTGAGAAAGAAGGAATGTCAATAAGATTGACATTTGAATCTTTTTTTTCATCACTAGCATGCACGCTTCTTCCTTGCAGAACCACTAACCATCTCTTGTTAGAAGGATCACTGACATAAAAAACTTGTTTTTGTCGGTAGGCCATAATGAAAGGCTCTTCATTATAACCTACCTTGTTAAGATCAACCAATGTGAACCTTAATTCATCGGTTTGCACACCGGTGTTATTGTCAACCCACTTACATTTAAAAACAGATACTCTGAATTTTGTGTAATCAACCTCCCATATGTCTTCAATAACTCCAAAGTAACACATGGATGCTATAACGGGATTTTTATCCTTTGAACTAGAAAAGTGCATGGACTCAGCCACAACCATAACCCCATTGTTTTGCACGGTACTTTTCTCATCCAACGACTTTGTATGGAAACAAAACTTGTTCATATCGTATCCAGTCCAACATATGACATCAAAGTAAGGTCTATGTGCTAGCCATTTTAATGTGTCAGAAGCATTATCATCATTCAAAACTTGTTCTTTAAACCAGTTTAAGAATGTTTTGTTCTGCTCATTCAACTGCCATTTCTCTGACATTCTAGGGTTGTTTTTCTTGACAATATTTTTGTGAGTAGAAAAGTAAGGTTCAACTTCATTAGTATTATTCAATATATGCAAGTGTGCTTGTAAAACTTCCTCCTGACTCATTGGTTTAACGTTTACACATCGAGTACTCTTACCGAAAAATTTTCCATCATGACGTGATTTAGGAAGTCCTATAGGTTTAGCTTGTGACAGATATTTCGTACAAAACTCAATCGCTTGTTTAGCAATGTACCTCTCAACAATAGATGCTTCTGGACAATATGGATTCTTGACGTACCATTTCAAGATCTTCATATATCGTTCAACAGGATACATCCATCGTAAATAAACACGACCATATATTTTAATCTCTCTCACAAGATGCACTATTAAGTGAACCATGATGTCAAAAAATAAAGGAGGAAAACACATTTCCAACTGGCACAATATAATAGCAGCTTCATTTTCTAACTCATCCAACTTCATAGGGTCAATGACTTTGCTGCATATGGCATTGAAGAATAAGTACAGTTGCGTAATGGCATGTCTAACCTTTTTAGGCAATATGTCATGAATAGCCACTGGTAAGAGTTGTTGCATCAAGACGTGGCAATCATGAAACTTTAACCCAAATAATTTAAGCTCTTTCAGTGACACAAGGCTCTTGATATTTGAAGAGTATCCTTGTGGTACCTTCACACCCTGCAAACACTTACAGAAACTTGTTTTTTCTTCTCTTAACAAGGTATGACATGCTAGGGGCAAATACGTTCGCTTACCCACTGACTGCGGACCTAACTAGAGGTGTATACCCATCTCAACAAGATCTTGACGAACATTTAAACCATCCTTTGTCTTGCCTTTAATGTTCAAAAGAGTGTCGATGACACTATCACAAACATTTTTCTCAACATGCATTACATCTACACAATGTCTAACATCTAAATCACACCAGTAGGGAAGATCAGAGAAAAGCGACCTCTTCTTCCATAAGTTTTTCTTGGTGGCTTTCTTTTGAGTCTTTCCAAATTCGACATTGATATCCTTCACCCGTTGATAAACCTGCTCGCCAGTTAAGGCAGGTAGCGCAATACCATCTTCCTAACATCCATTAAAAGCTTTTTTGAGTCTACGATATGGGTGATTAGGCCTGAGAAATTTCTGATGTCCTGTATAAACTATCTTCTTGCCATGTTTAAGTTGTATGTAGCATATGTCTTCTTCATAGATAGGGCAAGCATTATGGCCCTTAACATTATACTCGCTCAAGTTTCCATATGCTAGAAAGTCATTGATGGTACAGAATAACATTGCACGCAACATGAAATTTTCATGACGATACCCGTCATACACATCAACACCTTCATCCCACAGCATTCTCAAATCTTCAATCAAGGGACGTAAGTAGACATCTATGTCATTTCCTGGCTGTCTTGGGCCCACAATCATCATAGATAACATAACATATTTTTTCTTCATACACAACCAAGGAGACAAATTGTAAATAACTAAGAGAACAGGCCATGAACTGTGTTTACTAGATAAGTTACCATAAGGATTCATTCCATCCGTAGCAAATCCAAGCCTAAGATTTCTTGCCTCAGTCCTAAAGACTGGAAACAAATGATCAATTTTCTTCCATTGCGGAGAATCAGCAGGATGGCGAAGCTGTCCATTACATTTTCTCCTATCTGCATGCCACGTAAAGTTCTTCGTATCTTTTGCATTGGCAAATAATCGCTTAAACCTTGGAATTATTAGAAGATACCATAACACCTTTGTAGGGGAACCCTCTTTTTTGCTCTCATCACTATTACAATCATCATCCTTCACTTTATACCGTGACACCCCACACTTGGGACACTTGTACAACTCTTCAAACTCTTGTCTGTATAATATGCAATCATATACATGTATTTTTTTGTATTCCAATCCCATCAGACACAACACTTTCTTTGCCTCATAGTTACGTTTCGGCAACGTGTTATCTTCTGGAAGCATTTCGTTCAACAACTCAAGTAATTTGGTGAAACTTTTATTGCTCCATCCATTTCTTGCCTTAACATTCACCAATCTTAAAATCGCTGACAACTGTGTGAATTTAATACACCCCAGATATAGAGGCTTATCTGTATCACTGCACAAAGTGTCGTACACATGAGCTCACTGAAAAGGCTCTGGTCCAATATCACAAATCATGTCCTCTAGTCTATCATCCATAGGTACATCAACTTGCTTTGTTTGAGACATACTCGGCATGTCTAACAATTCACCATGTCGTGTCTATGTTGTATAACTCTTGCAAAACCCATCACAAAGAACATGCTCCCGTATTTGCTTAATTTGTAGTCGTCTCTCATTCAAACAATTAACACAAGGACAATAGAAGAAGCCACCACTATCAAGAAGATTTCTTTCCGCAAATTGGATAAACTCTTCCATTCCATTCTGATACTCATTAGTTGTGCGTCTAGAATTAATCCAACTATGATCCATAACTTCGTACTATGATCCACAAACCATATCTTAATGCATGTAAATCTCACTTTTGTATATAAGGTGTGGCCCTATCCCATTCAGAAAGACATTTTCTTAAACTTGATTAATACGTACAGGTTTAATCTCATGTCTTAAATTTGACAAAATTTCGACAGCATTTCACATTGTTCTCCAAGTACACGAAATGAAAGTGGTGACATCAAGTTCACCACAATCAAGTATGCACCCGGAGACACAACACGAAATGCACTAAACCGAAATTTAATCAAATTTAAGATAAGACTTAACCATTACGTATTAATCAAGTATAAAAAACGAATCTTTCGAAACTGTCCAACCGAACAATTCAAGATTCAATACAATAATTAGTACTTTAATTATTATATTGAATCTCAAACGGGAAACTAAGGTTCGCTCATAATTCATAAATTTAATAAAAAACAACAAAATTAATCACAGAACATAATGAATACAATTTATATAGAAATTTCGATAGAGTTTCCTCTGTATTTTGGTACTTTTCCAAATACCTATTAATATGTATTCAATCATAATACCAAAGATTAACTGATTAGACAATCCAATCCATAACAACTCTCATATCGGCTCTCATGGCCAATATTATTATATTTAAATTTCTTAATCTCTTAAACTTTAGTACTTAAATTATTCAATTTTAGATTCTTATATACTAATTCATTCTTAAACTAATTCTTCCTCTTTGCTCACTTTATCTTAACAATGTACTCTCCCACAAAAGTCCACTTATATTATTATCTTTTAATTTCCTAACAATGTTCCCAATCTACACTAAGGCTAGTTCTTTCATTCTTGTAATCCACCAACTCTATAGCCATCATACATTTTAAACACAATATAATATATTTTATGACAATTAATTCCTTAAATATCTTTAATTAAATTAATTTCAAATTTTTATCCTTTCTCATTACTAAGTAACATCAACTTAAGTACTAACCAAAATAATTGACTTCAATTGATTGTATAGCTTATGTCATTCAATTTTCAACAATTAAAATCCTTAACATATGTTTATATAAGTTATGACTAACTTAAATAATACTTTTAGCTTTTTACTTAAAGATTCATAATTCCATACATGTAAAATCAACTAAATTTATCTGCTATTCATCAACATATATATTCAAGCATAGACTCTAGCAATTAATTTCCTATAGCAAGAAAATTCAATTGCAAAACTGCAATAATGACAGCACATGCATGAACAAAAACTACAAAAATGGAGCTCGCACCTATGCAATGTTGAACTTGTTGGTGTTGAATGGAAGTGAAGGTGGAGTGTGCAAGCCCCAATGCCCCAATGCAATGCAAGTTTTGAATTTCAATGGAGTTTGGGAGCAGCGCAAGATGTAAACACAATGGAGGGAGGGAGGCGCCACTTGAACCCAAATGGAGGGAAGGGGACAACACTTGAACACAAATTAGGGAGGGAGAGTGCCACTTGAGTTTGGAGTGAAGGAGGGAGGGAGAGAGAGGGAGTGTCGATGTAACATCTTGTTTTTTTTATAATGTATGGCTAAGTGTTTTAATAACTAAAAGTACGAACTTAGATATGTAATCTAGGTGATTAAAAGGAAGAAATGAATTGTTGTTGTGTATGGTTTGTTATATGTGGTGAAAGTGGTGAATTATCTGTTTGAATTCAGGTTTGATTTTAGAGGTTTGACATATGTGCTTGAGCTAATCTAGATATGTTGTGAGAGCGATTTTGGGCTTTTGAGAGAAAACAGTTGAGTTAAATCAGTTTTGGGATAAGAGCAGCAGTTTGGTGAGATTTGGGCCTCAGTTAGCCAAAAGTTTGTGTGAGAGTTCTGGGGAGCTCGGATATAAAAGGAGGAGGGAGGGGGAGACCCTTATTCTTTCATTCTCCTTCTCTCTCTTCACTTTCTCTTTCTTCTCTTCATCTCTCCCAATCTCTCTAAGTTTCTTTAGTGATCACGGGTTTAGCAAGATATCAGGCCTAGACTCCTTGCTCTTGCGTATAGGAGGGTGGATTCTTGGAAGATTTTGGCTCAGGACACCAAACTCTCAAGGAACCCAAATTCAAATTTGGAAGCTTTCGAGGTAAGAGAAGCTTACTATTGCTTGATTTCTTGTTTGTGATCATTGATGTGTTGATTTCTTGCTTTGGAATGGATTGTTTTTGGTGGATTTGTTCATTTGGGAAAAATGGGTTTTATGAAGGGATTTTGATATTTGAGGTTGTTTTGTGGTTAAAATTGCTGTATAATTGGTTAAAAGTGCATTAAAAGTGTTTACGATTGATTTGGAATGATTGTATAGTAGTTAGAACTTATAGGATTAAAGAATCGAAGTCTAAATACCCTTTCACATCGCAGGTGGCACTGGGTGACAGCCTTTCCTGCTGGGCAATGCTCTACCCGAGTCCAGAATGGGATCCTTGGAAGAACGTCGTTGGGCGACAATTCTGTCTCGTCGGGCGACGAACCTGTCAGGCGGCAGTGATGTGCTACCGGGCGGAATATTAAAAACAAATAAATAAATAAATATAATAAAATAAAAATAATGTGATTTTGATTGGGTGAAACTTGGATTCAAGTAAGAATGTGAAAGGTAGTTGATTGCCTTGAATTTGATGTGTAGGGATAATTCTTTGAAATATTAGAAAAATGTTTAGATTTAAAAGAAAGTTAAATTCTTATGGTATGCTTGATTTTGAGGATATTTATGTTGTTATAAATTAATGCTTGTGAGTGATGTTATTGGTGGCTTGCGATGTTGTTAACGGTGTTGTTGTGTTGTTATAATGTTGTGGAGTTGTTTTTATAAATTGTTAGAAAGAGGTAGTCGGGTGGAAGGTTGCCTAAGTAGGAACCTCCACTAGTTGTAGAATGAGGTGATAATGAGATATCTTACTTGTTGACCATGCAAGAAGCTAGATTAGGCCTGCATGGAGTTGGTAGTGATTGTTGAACCGCAGGTGGTGCTAAGTAGGCCACGTGGTAATATGTTGATATATATATATGATGTGTTGATTGTTGTCATTGAGTGGATGGTTGTGATGAAGTATTGATATATATGTACATATGGATATTTATGAATGGTCGTGTTTGAGTTGTTGTGGTGATTCATGCATTAGCATGCATATGTGGTTGGCTGAAGTTGTATGGGCCTTACGCCGTATGCGGGTAGGCATAGAAGTTGGGGGTGAGCGAAATT
Organism: Spatholobus suberectus; assembly: GCA_004329165.1. Lineage (NCBI taxonomy): Eukaryota > Viridiplantae > Streptophyta > Magnoliopsida > Fabales > Fabaceae > Spatholobus > Spatholobus suberectus. Next base: position 54,721,500 of record CM014734.1, on the reverse strand, counting down.
GCAGCTCAGACGGGCCTCCAACCTAGTGCCTAGATGAGAAGTGGGGTCCGAAAGATGAGCCTAGGGAATAAGTGGATGGGTAATCCTGTAACGGGGCCAAGGCAATGCAGGCCTTGTGTTGCGGTATACCACCACCCACATTCACTTATCCTGATAACCATAAGCTTATCCAATGGATCAGAGTTTTGGCAATCCCTGAATGGTGCTAGATGGCCATGGTAGAGTATAAAACCTAGCTGATCGCCCGATATGTTGTAAATCTCTCGAGAGTCGTGGCATCATGCATTGACATAGTTGTGGTGATTATGATGTGATGTGGAGTCCTAAGTTGAGAATTCTTTCTGTATGAATGTATCTTGTATGTATACACACACACACACACACACACACATGTACTTAGATGTTGAGAACTCTAGATGTATTATGATATGTTGTGTTGTATATGTACAAACTCATTTTTTGATGAAATGGGAATCCAAACTTGTATGTTGATGAAATGGTCATTATGGTTATTCGATGCTGTTGTTGCTATGAGTACTTGGCAATTGTTATTGTGGTGGTGTTAGGTGTTAATAGCGGAGGCAGTATTGTTGTTGTTACCTGGTTATTGTGGCTATTTGTAATTGTTATGATTGGTGATGATAAGGATAGAGGTATTATTAATATAGTTGTTGTTGTTGTGTTGCAGGTTATTGTTGTTATAGCTATTAATTTAAGTAAGCTTACCCTTGCATTGTTTGCACCGTGTGGTTCGTGCGTGTGATGATCACGTCTTTGGCATGGGAGCAGATTGTTGAGTTTTTGGCAGGTTTAGCTTCTCTTAATTAATGATGAAGCTTCGCTTTAGCCAGTGGGGAGATGGAACAAGTATAGAGGGTTACTTTTGTTCCTTTAGAGGAATTGATATTCCTTTTGTTGTTTATTTCTATTAAAAGAGTGTATAGAGTGACCAACTATAGAGAGAGTGTTTTGTATCTTGTATTTATCGATATAAAAACATGTAATAATGTTGGTGAATGTATTTTCTTTTGATTTCTTGATGTATACATTGATGTAATTATTTTAGTTGTAATGAATAGTTTTCTCTATTATTATCTCTAAAGATAAAGAAGGAAAAAAAAAGACATATTTTTATAATACTTAATCTAATATCATTATTAAGAGAAGCCTTCTAAGAGATAAAGTAGAAAAGTTGTTATGTAGTGGCAGTGGGTCGTTATAGTCGACGTGCGGAACAAGAAGATAAGATGACGAAGACCACTCGTATATGAGTAAAATTTTTAAAATGATGCACTTTTTAAATCGGTTCTAATAGGAACTAATTTAAAAAGCTTAATTTTTACATCCCTTTATTGGAACCGATTTCAAATTAGACATTTAAAATCGGTTACATCTATAACCGATTTAAAAATTAGTTTTTAACTCGGTTATAATACAACCGAGTTAAAAACTTTCGTTTAAAATTACAAAAATGCCACCGCGTCTTTTTTTAAATCAATTGAACGTGAATCCTTTTAAAATCCTACTCTAATATCGATTTTTTGCACTTGTGCAAAAAGACTGAAAAACAAAAACAATAACTTAGTACAAGATGAAGCAAGAGGAGAATCCATGAATGCATTCCATTGAAGCTCTACATACATTCTTAGAGCATAACTCCGTTAAAAAGCTTCCATGTCAAAACTCAAACTTTTTCAAATTAAAAGCTCACAAGAATAGAGAAAAACTAAGAAAATTTGGAAAAATGATGAAAATCCTTTAAAAATGGCTTAAAAACACATTTTTTTGGGTCAAATATGAGAAGAAGAAAGAGATCATCACACACACATAAGCCTTCTTGGTACCCTTCACATTTCAGTCATTTATTTCTTTTTTTTGTCAAAGTTTAGTACCTACTTGATACCCTTTACATTTCAGTTACTTACTTTTTTGAACAATGCTTAGTACCTGCCAAACATCCTCTACATTTCAATTATTTACTTTTCTGTCAAAGTTTGGTACTTGACTAACACCTTTGATGTTCTCGATTATAGCCCGTTAACTTGATTCTCATAGGATACTTCCAAATAAAATTAGAGAAGTTATTCATATTCTCTAGTAAAACCTAATTAAAGTGAGATAAGTGCAAACACCCAATTTTGTTAGGATAAATAAAAATAAAATATAAAATTTTGAAAAAAAAGAATAAAATAATAAAAATTGACAAAATGTTCAATCATCATTTGCTTTGTTCCAACCAAATTAATAAAATAAGATAAATTAAAAATAGGAGGTGTGAACGCTAGATTTTATCCAAGGAAATAAAGTAAAATATAAAAGAAATGGAATAAGAAAAGGTTAATGAGTCTTTTCTATATTACGAATGATGAAAAGTTGAGGTCATATTTTGAGTTATACTTATCCGATCAAGATAATGTTTAGATCATTGGAAAGCTAAGAAAAAGATCTTTACATATGATATTTTTGATCTGTAAACTAAAATCAATCTTCATCTTGATGAAAAATAGCTTAAAAGTAGGCTATCTAGCCATGATAAAAGTTTTTTCCAATCCTCATTGTGAAATCCCACTAGGGCCCAATCATCCCCTTGCATTCTCCTATTCATCTATTTAAAAATAACACCATTAAGCAATAAGGACATCTAAAAATGCACTACTTTGGATAAAAGAAAATCGTACAAGCTTGGTGCAAAACATAAAGCTTGTAATTTTTATTTTTATTTTATTTTTATATTTTTTAATTTATTTTCTTGGACCTTCAAATTAGAGGTTAAGGTTGAAAATAGGACAGGCCGCTCAATAGATATCTATGGCCCATCTTACACCAGGCCTAGGCCAGTTTAGGCTTTTTTAGAAAATAAACCTAGTCAAGACTTTTATTAAAGCCTATTTTGTTAAAAAGGTCAGGCTTTAGGCCATTCAAAAAACTTATTAGGCCTAATAGGCCGACCTATTTAAATAAATATAAATAAATATTTGTTGTTAGTATCATTATTATTATATTAAATTTGTTATAATGTATTAAAATCATACATTTATTTATCTTTTTAAATGTGAAGATTGTTGACCTACATAAAAGCTTATAAGTTTATTCAAAAATAAATTTTGTTCTATTTAGAGGTCTTATTGCAAAAATATGTTTTAAATAAGTTATGATGAATATCAGATTAAACTTTTAAAATATGTTTATATCTATAAATAAGTTAATCTCAATTCTTATAAAGCTTATCATACTTATTTTCACCTCTATCTTAGTGTTAAATTATCATAAAGTAAGCCTTTAAATAGGCTTGTTGGTCAGGCCAAACTTTTATATAAGTCAGGCCGAACCTTTAAAAAAAGCCTATGACATGTAAATAAACTAGGCTCAAACCATGTATATCTAACCAATGTTAGGCTTAGGCCTAGCAAAACCTAACCTATGGCCACCCTTATTAGAGGTGCATGGATTAATTTATATATCACGCCATCAAGAATTGTTATTATTTTTATAATTATTGTTATTTTTATATTTTTTTGTGCCTTTTAAAATTAAAACAATTTTTTTTATGTTTTCAAAATTAAAAATTAAAAATAAAAGTTTATTGATAATTATTTTGCATGCATTTCTTGTTTGATTATCATGAAGGCATTATAAAATTAAAAATAAGTTTACTGATAACCATTTTTATGCACTTTTTGTTTAGTTATCACAAATGCCTTATAAAATTAAAAATAATTTTGGATGCACTTCCTGTTTGATTATAGCAAAAGCCTTTTAAATAAATAAATAAATAAAGTTTAGTGTTAGTCATTTTAGATGCATTTCCTATTTGATTTTCATGAAAGTCTTTTCAATAAAAAAAAGTTAAAAAAGGTTTAAATAAAATTTAAAAATTAAATAATAATTAAAATTCTTCAACATAGAAAAGTTTTTTTTTTCTTTTTTTACCAAAAGAACTATGTAATTTTGATTCCTTATCACACTTAAGGATACGTAGGAGTAAAGGACTGCCCTAGTCAGGTTAACAAATAAAAAAGTATATTTTCTTAAATTTTCCCTTAGTTCAAAAATAATAAATTTATTTTAAATAATAAAGATTCATGTGTTCTAATAATAAAAAAATAAAATATCCAAAATTAAATTGATTTCTTTTTAGAGGTAAAATAAATATTTTTAAAAGTTATATAAACTTTGCAAATTTAATTAGAGGTAACCATTTTAGGATAAATATCGTAGAATGCTAACACATTTCTTATACGTAATTGACTTCAGAATCCAAAATTTAATTTTAAAAACCATTTTTTTTTTGAAATTTTTCCAATGTTTTTACAAAATAAGCCTTGATAGTGATTTCATGTTTTTATAGCTCTTTTTGTTTATCATCTTATACCGATCTCGGTTGCGACACAAATACATATTTATATAAATTTGAATGATATAATATATTTGTAAATATAAAATCATTTAAATATATGCATATATAAATATCTATAATTGTTTATATATATATATTGCAAATATTTATATACAAATCTACTTATATATATTTTTGTAAAATTAAAAATTAATAAAAAATACATTAATAAAAATAATAATATAAAAGTTTATAAATTGTAAATTTAATACTCATACAGAATTAATCCACTAGTTTATATATGTAGAACCTAATTTGCGTATGATATCATCTTGTGGACATCGTTCAAATCACTTTTAAAGAAAATAATCAGAGACACTGCCATATCATGTTTGTCTATCTATCGAAACACACAAGTTAGGAATCCAGCCTCGAGAAAACGAATGGAAAAAGAATAAAAAATAACTAGTATTTTTACATGTATATTGTACAGAATAAATATTTATTTTATATAACTTAAATTTATAATAAATAAATATTTTTGAATATATAAATTATATTATAATCAAAATTTGTAATAAATAAATATTTTTAAATATATAGATTATATTTTAATTTATAATAAATAATTATTGTAATACAATGTTAATTTTTAATTATGAATATTATTTTAAAAAATATTAAAATTTAATTTATAACTAAAGATATTAAAAATAATAGATTAAAAAATAAGAGGTTAAAAAATTCCTAAAAATACTCTTATTAAAGAATGATAGTTAAAAACATTTTCATTGAAAAATAATAACTGAAAATATTATTGTTCAAAATAGCTATTTTCATTTAATATATGAATAATTCACCGAACGAAAGTAGAGTGGCGTTTCACATATACGACTAGAAAAATGGTGTATTGGTATTTGGTACCCAACTTACACATACCGTTAGATACAAAACGACCCGTTGAGGGTGTTATGTTTTATTTTTATTTTATTCTGATTTTATCCTCGTGTACCGATACACAAAAATCTAATTTATGTATGGAATATTGGAATACACCACCTGAAACTGAAAGTAGGAAACATGGATGAAAAAATTAAATAATATAATAACAGCAAAAGATTCATCACTTATCTCTTCATCTTTACGAGGGGGCGATATGAATCAAAAGCTCTAATTTTAAATTCATTCCTATCGATCACTGTGAAAGAGCAAAGAATAAAATAAATTAATCTTAAATGGAGAGAAAAGGGAATGCCACGAGACAAAGAGTTCAATAAGATAACAAAACATGGATCAAAAGAAGAAAAAAAAATTACGTTTATATTCTTGAGATTTTTTTAAATTGCACATAATTTATTTGTTTTTTTAATATTTACAATAACTTTTTTATAAAGATACACGATGTAATATTTTTCAAATAATTAAGAGAAGTTAGTATAATACATAAAGAGTGGTAGTGTAATATTTTTCAAACAATTAAGATGTTAGTATAGGGATGAAACAAAGAGGAATATCGTATACACTCTAACAAAATCTGAAGAGATGTCAATATAATTTACTCAAAAAGATAACAAAACAAAACTGTATGAAAAAAGAAATTAACAAAGCATAGAAAAGAACAAATAAAATTAGATTTAATTACTTTTAAATAAATAAATGAGCAAAATAAAAAATAAAAAATATTTATTATTGATTTAAATTTAATTTATTTTAAATCAGCAATTAATATATTTTATTTTTTATTTCACATATTTTTCTATTTTAAAGAAGTCAAGTCTAACAAAAATTATCACATATAAATAAATACTAAACTAACAAGTGGTTGGTTGGAGTGCTAATGGGCTCGGGTTCCTCAAGCAAGTGATTAAATGTTTGAATTCTAATTCTTGTGTATGGAAAAAATCTAGTTGAAAGGAGACAACTTATCTTTAAGTGCCTTTAGATCTCTCGAAAGAGATTAGTCTCGATAAATGATCAGAGATACTCCTTGTAATCATATGCGTACCTAAAAGAATACTAACCTTTATTTTTAACTTAGGATTGAAAAAGTTTTCAAGTTTATTAATACACATTACTAATGTTAGCTTCAACTAATTCGTGAATCTGTGTAATAATAAAATAATAAATAGGATAAATATAAGCATATATTTACTTTTTTCAACTCATTTTTTCTTCTTATATATATTTTTTATTACATTATTTATCATATCTTCTACGTTCTCTCTCTTCCTTTTTTTTTTTTTTTTCATTTTATATCTCTTTTCTCTATACCTATCCATTCTAAAATTGGGATCAACATTTAATATTTTTCCTAATAGATAAGTAGAAGTAACCATACAAGACTACTTATTAATATTTTTCTTAATTTTAACTAATATTCTTTAAATACTCTTCGTATTCTTCATTAATTTAAATAAAAAAACGCTGAGAAATAGTATTAAAATATTAGTTAAAGAAATAAAAATAAATTATTTATTATATTAAAAATTTAAAATTTATTCAATATTTAGTTTTTCAATAATTAAATATATTTAATAAAATATATTAAATATTCCTTAATGTTCTGCAAACCCTTAAGCCATCAACGAGAGCTTTAACAGTATTACATACAACTTGATGTGTCTCAATCTAGCAGCACAAGTTACCCGTTGGGAATATTTGCTTACACTGTAACTGCGGGCAATACCGCAACAAAGGTGATTCGGACTAATAATTGAAGGCCGTTTTAATTTTTTTTTTTACTTTTTTTTTTTAGCCGTAGTTAGGCTCTTTAGTTTTTCGGTATGATTCCCAAAATTTTCCAACAAGTTTTGGTCTTTTGGATCGACCATGGAATTAATCTTTGATCCAAAGCTTAGTTACATGTAAAGTTTCTTGCCTTTTTGCAAAGATGTGTTATGCAAAAATTGCTCTTTATTATTATTTTTTTTTTTATCATATCACTTGTTACATTTTTTTCTCTGTATTATTTTTTCTTTCTATTTCTCTTCTTTTCATGCCCAATTTGTACTCCTTTATAGGATGTTATTAAGAGAATATATTTTTTAAATTAAATAGTTGGTTAATCCTAATAAGTGTATAATTATTTTTTTAATTTTTTTTTCTTTTGAGAAAACACATTATTTTTTTTTTCAAAAACTTATGCGATAGTCATAATTTTTTTAACCGTATTTTTTAATTAAAAACATTTTATAAAACACTCTCAAATAAGTTAGTAATCAATAAAGTTAATTTTCTTGAGGGATTTAAGTTAAACTCATTATAAATCTCTCAAATAGTTACTAATATATAAAGAGAAAATAGGCTATGCACTAACAATATAAAATAGTTTTACATTGTCATGCAATCACAAGCTACCATGTATGATAAGTTTGTTAACTTTTATAATAACTATCTTAAGAATCATATCATCAATGATTTTTGATTGGTTGGTGTATAAAAGTTTTGATAAAATAAGTTATGCTCCGATAGTATAAAGTATTTTTACACTGTTATCTAATTACAAACGACCATGTATGGTAAGTTTGTTGACTTTTACAATAACTATGTTTAAAGTCATACTAATGGTGATTTTTAATTAGTTAACAGTGTAAAACTTTTTACACTAATAATACATAGTCATTAAACTCAAAAGTTTTTACATTGACGGCACATAACAATTAAACTCATGTATAAATCAATGTTTCCATCATTTAAGAAATATTTCCCTACATTACTAACTCTTGGACCTACGCCGCATCTTTAAATTGCTTTCAGATTTCAGATCCTGTAACTTGATTGAAACTTTCATTCAGGAGGTAAGAAAAGGGCTAAATAATCGAGAATTCAAAGCTCGTATAATTGAACAATGGAGTATCTTATGGAGGCGGGCAGGTCTAACCTCATCTTGTACATTATTAGAACTTAGAAGAAGAAGGATTGATAGGGGGACAGTGTCCATAAATGTTATGGGACCAAAGCAGTAAGAGGCACAGCAGCCAATTTATGATATGACATTATGAACCATTTCTGTTGGACATTGAACAAATGCGTTTGTCTTCACTTCTCCTAACTTCCCGGTTCTACTGTCCATCAAATATATAATCAGGATTATGGCTCTTGTGGCCCATACTCTCCATACTCCACTGACTTACATGGAGGAATATGTGATAATGCGTTTGAAAAAGCAACGACAATTACCATCCAATGTATTCCTGTTCGTAGAACCTGGTTCCCAGATTCCCACTGCTTACAAGATACAACCATTGATATTTTGTTTCAAGGTATGCTTTTTTTCTTTTTTCTTTTTTTTTTAATTCCATCACAGAGTAAATAATCAAATTAATTTCTAAAAGATATAGTGTCAATTATATTTAGTCTATGAATGATGAAAATTACACCTGTGGACCATACATGGGCATTTAGTCAATCAAATTTGTCCTTGAACGTGTATCTCGGAAATCAAATTAGTTCCTGAGGTTCATAATGTGAAAACTAGTTGAACCCATAAATATGCATTTAGTCAATCAAACTTGTTCCTGTACATGTATTTCGTAAATCAATTTAGTTCATGATGTAAGACCTAATTTAAACGAAGAAATACATATTCAAATACATCGTGCGTAAGTCCTATTATTTAACGTCTAATGACCAATCTATATTCGCCAGGTACTAATCTATCTATTTAACCTACCATTATTCGTGTGTTCGGATTTATGTATACAAGAACTTTATCCACATTGAAGCAGAACTACTAACAATTGTGTCTATGCTTTTTTTCTCTAAATGTGACGCAGTTTTTACATTTAGGCACATCTTAGATGCAATTCCAAACACATGCAATTAGCGTGTTTGGGAAGGCGTTTTGAATGCGCGTACCCTTTAATTTTCACATAAAAAATGTTAGATTGATACAAAAGCTAAAATTTGTTGCTTCTGAAAATTCACGTCAAGTTGGATTCAAAATTGTTTCCAAACATGCTTCATGTCTTGATTCCACAGCTGATATTGTGTTTAAGATGCCCCAAAGCTGTAACACTGGAGCCTCCAGTCTGGAGGTGCTTCCCAACCATTACCATACCAAGGATGGAGCGTTTGACCCTCCATCCCTTGCCTAAATCTCCTGGCTGCAAAAAGCAGCTACTCTTAAAACATCTCAAACGAGGGTTGCTTATGGTATTTTTAAACTTAAGAATCAATTAATATGCAGTTTCACCAAGTTAGATGAAGTAAAAGCCATATATGAGAACAATTTATCTACAAAAGCTTATCAATAACATTAAAAAAACAATTTCTTGTAAAACCATTAAAAATATAAACATGTAAAGATAACTTGTAGAAATCATTTTAAGCTATTAAAGCGTTACACTACTGAAGTAAAAAACTGTAAAAATTCTTAAAACTGATGTGACATAATAAGGCTTACAAAAAAAGAGTTAAGTCACTACTAGAGATGCTATTAATAATACTAAGACCCACTTAAAATAAAATAAAGACTTAAATATGTTTTTAGTTTCCTAAATTTGAGGTAAGTTTGTTTTTAGTCCTTCAAGTTTAAAATTAATCTTTTTAGTACCTGTAATTTGAAAAAAGTCCATTTTAATTTCTCAAGACCACTTGTAACATAATTGATAACGACATATTAAGTTAGTTGTGCAATATTAATTGTGTTTAATGTGATATTTTCACTAACAGAAATACTAGTATGTGAATTTTGTATGATAGATTAAGTAATAGGTGACTTTTATATAACAAATTCAATATCGGCATTTTATCCAAAGAGATTAAAACATGCTTTTTTTAAATTACATAAATTAAAAAGATTGATTTTAAATTTAGGAGACTAAAAACAAACTTATCCCAAATTTAAGAGATTAAAAACATATTTAAACCTAAAATAAAATAAAAAACCAAATGAATGCTTTAAGGTATGATTTTGTGAATTCCATTATGTTTCTGCCATGCTGTCATCTCGGGAGGGAAAATGGCGGCGTTTGGGTGTTGCCGATGGAAAGAGCTGCCTCGTATCCAATGCGATCAACTAAGCTTACAGGATTTGGGCAGCTAAACACCGACATAAATCAGAAATAAATTGAAAGTTGAAACGAGAAAAGACTACATCATTTTCCCAAATATGTATTTATTATTCACATAAAATTTATCGCATAAAGACGCCGATATATCAATTACATGATATCAATAATTCTGGTATTTATTAAGCTACACTCGTCGAGATAAATAATGAAGAAGGTAATTAGCCGCTAATTAGACACCCCGTAACATCTCAGATGCACCGACCCTATCACGAGGAATCAGACGTAGTTCTGAACCATGCTTAAGGAAGACATTGCCTGAAGAAATGTCACAATATAGTATGTCTTTAAGTACTATCAACCTATTATTACATCTATTCACTTGATTCAGTGGTTTTTGACCAAGGTAGGGTTAATTTAAAAGTAATTTATCAAAAAATTGTAATTAAAGATTAATTTACACATTTGGGGTGATTTGTCACATGCCAACCATCTCTCTCTTTCCTTTGTATTTATTTCACAGACAATAGTGAAGGTACACCTCATTTTTGGGCGTATGGATGAAAGAGAGGGAAAAAAAAATGATAAATGTGATAAATGATGAATGTGATGAAATATGAAGAGATAAGAAAAAAAATAAGATAGGAGAGAAAACGGATATATGATAATAATAACCTTTATTTCACCTAAAACACAAGTCCACATTACGTCACTTGTGCCACGTGGACATGCATCATTATTAAGAAAAAGAAATCAACCCCTGCTCCATAGTAGCACCACAACATGTGGCACTGGTCCACGTAGTGTTTTATTAAAAAATTAAAATAAATGCAAAGAGATACATGACAGTTGTCCGTGTATGGTGCAAATCCACAAGACGTTATACGTAGCACTACATGGATTTATGTCACCCACGAGGAGTTGACATGTGACTCTGAACCCTCTTTACTTATCAGCATTTACCATGTCTCCAAACATCCAGCAACCTCCCATCCTCTCCCTTTCCAACGACCCACCCCTTCCCCACCATTTTCTTCACGTCATAGCATCCCTTGTGAACCATCTTTTTTTCATCTTATCCTACCTCATATACCCTTGTTTACCTATTATAACCTCCGAATCATGGCTGAACCCCCGCCCCCCTCTTCTCATTCTTTTTCTTTTCACATTATTTCATAAGTTTTATTTAAAACTCAGCACAGGTAATTCTTCTTCATCATTATGTGATCTCTTTTCATCCATTTGCTCTTATTATTATTGTTGCTGTTTTGTTAGTTCATATTTACTAGCTTGGGATTGAGTTCAAGCAATGGTAGCTTACTCTTCACTCTCACAAATTATAAGCTTCCAACATTTCACCTTGATCTCCAGCTTTATAAATATGAACCAACAAAAAAAAAATCACACATTAAATGAAGAAATATCTATTTGTGCTAATTATAAAAGAAAAAAAAAGAAAGAATGAGAAAAGGGGGAGCCAACCTTGATTTGGAGGTTATGGAACGTAAAAGGGGGTACAGGAGGAGGGATGAGGTGAAAAAAATGGAATTGCCTACTCTAAAGTGGGAGATTTTCTATAGAGGGTAAACTGAGAAGTTATAGCCATCGATTAAAAAATCAATAGTAGAAATAGTGATTAAATACATACATACGTGTAACAAACTATGTAGTAGTTTAAATCTCAACCATTGATTTTTCAACCAATAGTTACAACTCCTTACTTTACTTTTTGTAAGTCCCTTACTTTAGAGGAATTAAATCCAACAAAAATGGAAGAGAAGGGGTGGGTTGCAGGGAGGAAGAGGGTGGCTGCACAACAGGAGATAGGGTTAATGCTAGTGGGTGGGGGGTTCAAGCATAGGAGCCACATGAAAACTCATGTGTTTAGTCCAGTTGGTGTCATACTGAACTGACATGTAGCTCCCTGCATTTTTTTAATAGAACATATGTGAATAAGGGATACATGTGAAGCCATGTGAACTAGCATTTTAGGTGATGTGGCAACAAAAGAAAAAGGGATGATTGTAACATGGAAAACCACTCCAAATGAATAAATTATTTTTAATTACATTTTGTGATTTTTAAAATTAATCCAAATGTGGTAAAAAAAACTCTAGATCACAGTCATGATATATTAAATTGCAATTCAGAGCAACATAACCATTTTATTAGTGGCAAAACCAATGTCATAATGTTGAATCAAAGTATCAAACTATTGCCATCCAAATATTTAAGTAAATCTTGAGGGAAAAAACTGTGTAAGTGAAGCATTTTTATTTTTTGATTTGTGAAAGAATTATTTGTACATGAGGTTAAATAGGAAAATATGATTAATTGATAATTTTTTTTAAAAACAGCTTCAAGTTTAAAAAATTATATGATAACGATATGCGGTTCCCAAAAAAATAAAAATAAGCAAACATCTGACAAACAATGAAAACCAAATACAGACACGTAAAAAATTACAAAATGACATACCTGCACTCTGCTGAGGATTTATCCCAACACCATCTGCAAGTATAGCATGATCAATGTGACTTATAGCAAATCAACATTTGATGGTACAATAACAGAAAGATGAAAGAATATAGAGTAAATTATTCTCCCCTCTCTTGTATTTTGTGTGCACTATACAGATCTCCCATCTTTTATGAAAACACCCACAAAAATCCCTTGTATTGTACTTGTACACTGCACTACAATATATTCCAAAATGCTGTTGCGCCCAATAGATTTATTAACAGAATTGAAACCCTTTTTTTGGTCTATGAAAATTTAGGGGGAGGGTGGTTGCCCAATTTCAAAATCAAGATATGCCACAAGCCTCAGTGGGAGCATACAATGGTTACACAGATAACTTACCAATGAAGGACTACTAACAAGAACAAAATCCACCACCTCTTTTATTGACACTGATCCTCATCCTACCAGTTAAGCCAACCCTCATTGGTATAGGTTAGAATATACAAAAAATATCCAATAATATCTTGATTGTATCTTGAAGTAATTAAGAGTAATTTAGAATATATTAGATCATCTCTGATGAATGCTTCTGATATTTGTTTATTTTTCATGATGTGTTTCCTTATTTAAATAGGATTATGATTTAGTATTAGGATCACTAAGAATTAGTGCTTTATATTTTGTAACATTATGTGATAATATGCCAACAGCTCCCTAGTTAGCTTAGCTCTAATGCTCATATGTCAAAAAGTTCACCACTGCACATTTGGGCAACTTTAGTTCCCTAGTGAAGTAGCAAGATTTTATGATTGGTGTTGAGATATTAATTTATTTGTTGTCATAGATCTGTGTTTTAGTATGGTAGTACTATTGTACTATGTTACTTGCCTTTTCTTTTATTGGAACATAAAAGGACTAATACTCTCTATACAAAGCTGGATACTGAATTATACACAGAAATTAAGGGTTTCTCTCTATGATCCTTTCTCTCTCTAAAACTAGAACCCAAAGGACCAATTGATGCCATAGATAGAGCCCACTCGAAGAAGCACCATGGGACAAGACAATGCCTAATTTTAATATAAAACAGATATTTTATTACAGAAATAAGGAACATGCAACTAGGGGTGGATAAGCTATCCCCCAAAACACTGAAACTATATACAATAAGGAAGATGAATAAACTCAAGAATGCAACAAGGCTACCTAGTCTCTTTACAACAACAACAAAAGCCTTATCCCACTAGGTGAGGTCGGCTACCCATTCTCTTTACATGTCCAAAATTGCAACTCCCCTAAAGCAGCCATGACCAGAACACCATAGAGACAGCTAAAAGCAAAATCCTATCCCATAACAAATTTTGGGACAAAAAGGTGCCCTTAAAGATGCAAACATTCTGCTCCAGAAAGGTGCATCAAAGGATTGCATACATGTCACACTACCATAAAAGAGAAGGTTCCTTACTTTCACTAAACCCTTTCTAAAAAACCAGCAAAAAATTGTTCCACATTGGAAAGACACACTCGGTGCTTATAAGAAGCACAAAAAGGTAGATCTAAAAAAGAGTAGCTGCCCTACAATGCAAAAGTAAGCAACCTGCAGTTTCTGAACCAGATTCACACATAACACTTATTTGGAGAAAGAGTAATGTAATGCCTATGAATCTGCAACAAGTCATTTGTACCAAACTTAGAGTAAGCTTTTGACATCCAACTAGGGTTGTTAAGAAGAAACATATGGTGGTTACGAGAGCACATTATAAACTGAACAAAGTATTTACAAGAGAACAGGTGGGAATATTTGAAAGTCCATAATCTCCTATCTGAATTGGAAGAGAAATGAATTGATTCAAGTTAAAGCCAAAGAGAATGTATAAAGAAAATGACATGGCAATCAGGCGATATTCGTAATGTCCAAAGAAAAGAAACAATTAGAAACATGTACGGTAGACATACTACTTAGTCCTCAAATGAGACAACCTGAAGAGTGTAAAATACAACACTATGATGAAAGGTCAATATCCCAGGAGAGGTCAGAATGATCATAGGTTTAACTTAACTTATACAAAGTTTTGATGAGCCTATGGATCACAATGTTCTTTCCATCCTTAGTATAAAATTTATCTTCTTTTTCTTTTTTGTAGGAGCCAGGGGAGTTAAAAGACAAATTTGTTCTGAAATAATGGAGCACTTCTTTTCCACAACAGAACAGAGCATTTTTAGGGGGGAAAAAAAGATTCATAACCTTAGGTTTCACCCAGTTCTTAAAAACACATGGTTATTTTAAGTTTCATAATCTTATTGTCACACCAAAAAAAGTATCATGCGTCCAGTATCTAACATCCTATCAAAATTCAAAACAGTATTCGGAATTTGAAAAGCTCTCAGTAAATTTAAAATTTAAATATTCTCTGAATGATCCCCCAAAATTGCAAAATCAACCTCCCTAATCCACTCAATAGTTAAATCCAAAAGCCAACCAAAACTGGGAAGATAAAAAGCTCAATCTATCCCAAACACCAAAACTACTTCTTAAAAAAGGACAAAATTTCGAAATAAGGGATGATAAAAGAAATTACCATTGGTGATGATAGCGCTGGTCTGAGGAGGCACTTTGAATTCTTCGGCTGCAAATTTGAGAACGGCAGTGAAAGGTGCAGCCTCCGGAACGCTGAATCTGAAATTGCGAAAACGGAAAATTAAAATATTGGGGCGATTAAGAACGACGCTTGAAAAGGAATTGGAATGAGATGACATACACTTTGAAGGGAAGCTTTGGATCGGAGGTGAGGGTTACTTTGAACGACACCTTTCCACCGCTCGCCATCCCAACTGTTACCAAACAAGTCTCTCCCCTCGAGCTCCGACGATTGGGTTCGTCTAAAGCGTAGAAATGGTTTTTTGAGAATAAAGTGCAGCAAGTTTTTTAGAATTAAATTAAGATCGTCATAGTCAAAAGATCATTAATTTTTGAGTAAACCTCCTCCTGAATATGACAAATATTATTACTTTTTAATCCCTGAATTTAAAGTAGCTAAAAAGTAATCTTTAAATTTATAATTTATTTGTTACCTTATTTTCTCTATTAAATCTTTCTTTTTGTATAAATCACATGTATTTCTGCATACTTAGGATTCAAATTCGATACCATTAGTTAAGCTGAAATAATTCTACGTTAATTGATCCACTTACTCGAGGTGTCTATGCGGCACATTATATTATCTAGGTGGCATGAATAGTAGACCAACTAGCACTACACATGGAGAGGGACCAAATTTAAAGTTTAAACGTTAATCGATTAGCAAAAAATCGAAAATTGCAAAAAATTGTATTTTTTATTACAACATGTTCCAATTTTCAGTTTCTATTGGAAAAATCGAATCAAACCAAACTAAATCGTATATGATATTTTTATTGATTTTTCTTTTATACCTTAACTATAAAATCTCATTATCCTAACTTAAGTTATGGCTCAATTTTGATAATGATAATGTGTGATTTCATGTGTTGTGTATTTTTTTAATTACGTTAAATAAGTTTATGACATTAATAATGCATGACTAATTGGTTATGAATGATATGAAATGTACTTCTTTTTATAAAATGATTGTAATTTAATTATCATCATGTGTGGTTTTTTGTTGTTCCATTGCTTATAGTTATGTAAATGTTATTTTTAAGGGGACAAACATACTTGTACACCAAATTGTACAACCAAAAGAGAGAAAGAGTGAAAAGAGAGAGAAGAATGAAATGTAATAAATGATATGATGAAGAGAGATAGACACAAAAAATAATGTTATATAAATTGTTATAAGAATAGTTGTACATGTATCACATCTTTATCTCTTTTAAGGGTTGATCATGACTCAATTAATTATTAAATTCTATGTTGTGTCAATTTATTTTGTTTGTTATCAAATTAAAAATAATTCTTGAAATGAAATAAAAATAAATTTGAAAAGTTTAGAAAACTGCCAAACCAATCCATATTGCACCACAAAATATTGGATTATTTTGGTTTGGATTTTATATTATATTCAAAACAAACTAAATTGAATTGCATATTATATTATGTTTGGTTCAGATGACTTTTTGTTCAAAAATCGAATCAAACCGCACCATTAACATACATCCCCAGATGCAACAGACTTGAGGTTAAAACATAAATTAAAAGTGAATTTTTTATTA
The DNA here is from genome assembly GCA_004329165.1 of Spatholobus suberectus. NCBI lineage: Eukaryota > Viridiplantae > Streptophyta > Magnoliopsida > Fabales > Fabaceae > Spatholobus > Spatholobus suberectus. The sequence goes on along the minus strand of CM014734.1, from coordinate 54,704,499 downwards.
AAAATAAAACATTTAATATCATAAATATATTTTTACATCATTTTTAATAAAAAAAATATTTATTAATTTTTTAGGGTTTTTCCTTCAATTCATGTTCTAGTTAATATGTTTCAATGCCCTCTCACCCAATATCTAATAATATTTGGATATTTGTACTCACTTGTCACGTCATCTAATGACATATATTTCTTAATATTTAATGTAAACACATATTTTTTAATATTTCACGAAAACCCTAGCACATATTTCATAATAAGAATTAAGCTTAATTGCACTTTTGGTCCTATATAATATTCAATTTGCAATTTTGGTCTCTTTTTTTTAATTGTGCTATTTTAATCTCCCAATTTTAAAATTACACAATTTTAGTCCTTGAACCCATGACCCTCCCTTTTTCTTTCACCAAATAAATCACTAAGTCATTTGACTTGTTTGAATTATAATATAAATACTATATTATATATAACATTGTTGGATGAGTTAATTGTATTTTTAAAATGCTTATTCAATGTTAAATCTAGTTTAAAAATAAAATAAAAAAACAAATAAATTTGCACAATAAAAATAAAAAATAAATTATATAATTTATTTTTTAATATATTTTTTTCATCCAATATATATAAATATACAATCACTTTTGTTTTTCATCTCTTTTCTTATTCTATTTTCTTCTCACCTTTTTCTACCTCATCACTAACATTATATTATTTATTTTAATATTATAATATTTAATAATTTTTTAAATTAAAATAATAAAGATTGAATATTAATAAAAACTAAATCTGCACAATGGTGGGAGACAAAAAGTGCAATTAACTCATGCAGTAATATTAAAAATATTTAATAAATACATTTATCAACTTAATTTTGAATTTTTTTCGTACAATAAATATAAAAAATACAATCACTTTTCTCTTCCTATCTTTCTATTCTTATTTTTTACCACATCACTTATACTATATTAAAATAAATAATACAGTATAATATTATTTTAAAATATTAAATAATAAAAATATTAAATAATAAAAATATTATAATATGAAAATAAATAATGTAATATTAATGATGTGGTAAAAAAAGATGAGAAGAAAATGGGACAAAAAAGGAGATAAAGGATAAAAATGATTGTATGTTTATATTTATTGTATGAAAAAGTATATTAAATTATATAATTTATTTATTACTTTTTATTTTATTATATAAATTTATTATTTATTGCTTTTAAACTAGATTTAATATTAAATAAGTATTTTAAAAATGCAATTAACTCATGTAACAATGTTATATATAATATTGTATTTATACTATCACTACTACACGAAACGGATTTTAAAGATGGAATTTAAATCGGTTAATATCAAACCGGTTTAAAAAAGAAATGCGGTGACATTTTTGAAATTATAACAAACTTTTTTAAATCGGTTCAAATCCAACTGATTTAAAAAGTCAATTTTAAAAATAAAGTAATATTTGCGCCAACTTTTTAAACCGATTCCACTGGAACCAGTTTAAAAAGTGGGATTTTTTAAACTGATTCTGCTGGAACCGATTTAAAAAGTGGCTTTTTTAGCCTTCGCGCGCCTCTCCTTTTTCATTTCCAACAATCTTCTTCTTCCCCATTTCCTCCCTTCCAGCTTTCTTCTCTTCCATCCACCCCTCATTTACTCCATTGAAGCTTTCTTCTTCCCTATCCGCCCCTCATTTCCTCCATGCAAGCTTTGTCCTCCCCATCCGCCCCTCATTTCGCTGTTGCATTTTAGAGGGAGTAGGAGACGTAGTGCGCGCCATCACCGTCGTTGTGGGACTTGTTGCCATTGTGCCTATGCCATCGTCACCTCCGCCTACACCGTCGTTGTCGCCGTCGTTGAAGTGCGAGCTTGGTGCCAAGCTTGCATTGTTTGGAGCTAGCTCGCGCTATTGCTGTTGGTAGAGGTCTACTACTGTTGAACGTGCTCCATTGCTGAGTTTGGAGGTCCGCGCACTGGTTAGTCATTTTAATTTCATTTGGTTCATAATGTTTATATTAGTTCATTTGATTCATTATGATTTACATTAGTTTACATTGGTTCGTTTGGTTCATTAATTATGTGAATATGATTGTTTCATTTTTAATATTAATTTGAAATTAATCTTTTATGTTAATTATATTGTTACATGAAATTAATTAATTAAGGTTATATATGGTTGAAAATGTTTATTAATATATATAAGAAAAGAGTATTTCTTTATATGTTTATAAATTTATAAATCTTTAAAGAACAAGATAAATTGTTTAAGTTAATTATTAACTTATATAAATATGTGGTAAGAATTTTAAGTGTTGATGATTATATTACATAAGATAGAATTAAGTGAAATTGATTATTTTAGGTAAGTTAGTAATAATTAATGAAAAAGAATAAAAGTAAGAAGTTAATTTAATTATATGTTAGCAATTAATTAATTGTCACTAAATGTGGTTTAACAAGCTATATGTTCTAAAATATTTATTTATTATAAATTTTTAATTATATAAAATAAACATTTTATCTTGTGCAATGCACAGGCTAAAATACTAGTATAATTAATGTAACTATATTTTGTTTTAAACCCAAAGTTCTATAATTAATGATATATAATGCCAAAAACAGACGTCGTCGTTGTCTAATTTTGTATGAGATAAGTGAACTCTTGAGTATTAGATTTAATTTGTTGTGGATTGGATTGCATTACATAAAATTGACATTTGGTTTTGTTATTGAATTTGGTTTTGTGTATAAATTATATGCATTATGTTGCGTGCTTAATTGTGTTTTGTTTTTCTATTGAATTTATGCATTATGAGCGAACCTTAGTTTCCCGTTTGAGATTAAATACAATGATTAAAGTGGTAATTGTTGTATTGAATCTTGAATTGTCTGGTTGGACAGGTTAGAAAGGTCCATTTTTTTATACTTTTTTAATACGTAATGGTTAAATCTCATTGTAAATTTGATTAAATTTCGGTTTACTTATTTCGTGTTGTGTCTCCGGGTGCATACTTGATTGCAGTGAACTTGATGTCACCACTTTCATTTCGTGTGCTTGGAGACCAATGCGAAATGCTGCTGAAATTTTGTCAAATTTAAGATGAGACTAAACCAATACGTATTAATCAAGTTTAAAAAAATGACTTTCTAAATGGGATAGGACCACAACTTGTATTAAAAAAGTGAGATTTACACGCATTAAGATATGGTTTGTGGATTACAGAAGGAAGTTATGGATCCTAGTTGGATTAATTCTAGACGCACAACTGATGAGTATTAAAATGGAGTGGAAGAGTTTATCCAATTTGCTAAAAGAAATCTTCCTGATAGTGGTGGGTTCTTTTATTGTTCTTGTGTTAATTGTCTGAATGAGGGACGATTGCAACTTGAGCAAATACGGGAGCATCTCCTTTGTGACGGCTTTTGCAAGAGTTATACAACATGGACATGGCATGGTGAATTGTTAGACATGCTAAGTATGTCTCAAACGGATCAATTCGATGTACCTATGGATGATCGACTAGAGGACATGATCCGTGATATTGGACCAGAGTCTTTTTAGCGAGCTCAAGTGTACGACACTTCGTGCAGTGATGCAGATAAGCCTTTATATCTGGGGTGCACTAAATTCCCACGGTTGTCAGCGGTGTTAAGATTAGTGAATGTCAAGGCAAGAAATGGGTGGAGTGATAAAAGTTTCACTGAATTGCTTGAGTTGTTGAATGAAATGCTTCCAGAAGGTAACACATTACCAAGACGTAACTATGAGGCAAAGAAGGTGTTATGTCCGATGGGATTGGAATACAAGAAAATACATGCGTGCCCTAATGATTGCATATTGTATAGAGAAGAGTTTGAAGAGTTGCATAAGTGTCCCAGGTGTGGGGTATCACGGTATAAAGTGAAGGGTGATAACATTGATGAGAGCACAAAGGAGGGTCCCCCTACTAAGGTATTATTGTATCTTCCAATAATTCCAAGGTTTAAGCGATTATTTGCCAATGTAAATGACGTGAAGAACCTTACGTGGAATATAGATAGGAGAAAATGTGATGGACAACTTCGACATCCTGCAGATTCTTCGCAATGGAAGAAAATTGATCGTTTGTTTCTAGTTTTTGGGACTGAGGCAAGAAACCTTAGGCTAGGACTTGCTACGGATGGAATGAATCCTTATAGGAACTTATCCAGTAAGCACAGTTCATGGCCTATTCTTATAATTATTTATAATTTACCTCCTTGGTTGTGCATGAAGCAAAAATATATTATGCTATCTATGATGATTGCAGGGCCAAGACAGCCAGGAAATGACATAGATGTCTACTTACGTCCCTTGATTGAAGATTTGAGAATGCTGTGGGATGAAGGTGTTCATGTGTATGACGGTTATCGTTGTGAAAATTTCATGTTGCGTGCAATGTTGTTCTATACCATAAATAACTTTCTAGCATATGGGAACTTGAGTGGATATAGTGTTAAGGGGTATACCACTTGTCCTATATGTGAGGAAGACATATGTTACGTATAACTAAAACATGGAAAGAAAATAGTTTACACTGGGCATCGAAAATTTCTCAAGGCTAATCACCCATATCGTAGACTTAAAAAATCCTTCAATGAATGTCAAGAGGATGGTATTGCACCACACATTTTAACTGGTGAGCAGGTTTATGAACGGGTGAAGGACATTAACGTCTAATTTGGAAAGATCCACAAGAGAGTTACTGAAAAAACCTTATGGAAGAAGAGGTCGATATTCTTTGATCTTCCATACTGATGCGATCTAGATGTTAGACATTGTGTAAATGTCATGCATGTTGAGAAAAATGTGTGTGATAGTGTAATTGGCACTCTTTTGAACATTAAAGGCAAGACGAAGGATGGTTTGAATGCTCGCTAAGATCTGGTTGAGATGGGTATATGCCTCCAGTTAGGTCCACAGTTAGTGGGTAAGCGGGCATATTTGCCTCTAGCATGTCATACCTTGTCAAGAGAAGAGAAAACAAGTTTCTGTAAGTGTCTAAAGGGAGTCAAGGTGCCACAAGGATACTCTTCAAATATCAAGAGCCTTGTGTTACTAAAAGATCTCAAATTAATTAGGTTAAAGTCCCATGATTGCCATGTTTTGATGCAGCAACTCCTACCAGTGGCTATTCATGACATATTGCCTAAAAAAGTTAGAGAAACCATTATGCGACTGTGCCTATTCTTTAATGCCATATGTAGCAAAGTCATTGACCCTATGAAGTTGGATGAGTTGGACAATGAAGCTGCTATTATATTGTGCCAGTTAGAGATGTATTTTCCTCTTTCATTTTTTGACATTATGGTTCACTTAATCGTGCATCTAGTGAGAGAGATTAGAATTTGTGGTCTGGTTTATTTAAGGTGGATGTATCCTATTGAACGGTATATGAAGATCCTAAAAGGTTATAGTAAGAATCCATACCATCCAAAAGCATCTATTGTTGAGAGGTACATTGTTGAAGAAGCCATTCAGTTTTGTACAGAATACCTGTCACAAGCTGAACCTATAGGGCTTCCAACATCTCGTCATGAGGGAAGATTTTCCGATAAGGGTACTCGAGGTGTAAACGTTAAACAAATGAATTGGGAGGAAGTTCTGCAAGCACATTTCTACATATTGAATAACACTGACGAAGTTGAACCTTATTTTTCTGCTCACAAAAACATTGTTAAGAAAAATAATCCTAGAATGCCGAAGAAATGGCAATTGACTAAGTATAACAAAACATTCTTAAACTGGTTTAATGAATAAGTTGTGAATGATGACAATGCTTCTGAGGCATTAAAATGGCTAGCACATGGACCTAGCTTTGATGTCATATGTTGGACTGGATACGATATCAATAACTTCTCCTTCTATACAAAGTCATTAGATGAGAAAAGTACCGTGTAAAACAGCGGGGTTATGGTTGTGGCTGAGTCCATGCACTTCTCTAGTTCAAAAGATAAAAACCCTGTTATGGCATCCATGTGTTACTTTGGAGTTATCGAAGACATGTGGGAAGTTGACTACACAAAATTCAGAGTACTTGTGTTTAAATGTAAGTGGGTTGACAGTAACACTGGGGTGCAAACCGATAAGTTAGGGTTCACATTGGTCGATCTTAGCAAGGTAGATTATAAGGAGGAGCCTTTTATTATGGCATACCAAGCAAAACAAGTTTTTTATGTTAGTGATCCTTCTAACAAGAGATGGTCAGTGGTTCTCCAAGGAAGAAGTGTGCATGCTAGTCATGAAAAAGAAGACTCAAATTTTGATTTTATTGAGATTCCTTCTTTCTCAACACAAATCCCGACTTTTATTGATGAAAATGAAGTGAATGATGTACATGCCACACGTGATGATCATCACGAAGGAATATAGGAAAACATTCATACTTGATAATGTTAGTAACTTATTTATGTTTATGTTGTATATTCTTGTTGACATTATATAATTTTTATTATATTGTTTAATTCTTTTTATCATTATGTTTATCTTTGAATATTTCAAACTTCTCCAATGATGGTATTGATAATTTTTTTTCCTTTCCAAACAGGTCATGGCTGATTCTTTTGGTAACCCATCTTATGAGTCTGCCAAAAAAAAGGGTAAATGAGGTACACACTTAAAAGAACTGACTCTCAGTTGAGCTGGTGACCATCTAATACCAATTCAGTTTGACATGCTTAGTGGGGCACCTGAAGGGGAAAATGCCACAAAATTCATTAGTTTTGTGGGCATTCTTGCTCGGAGTAAGGTCTCTATCCTTTATGAGGATTAGGACCATGTGGAAGAGAGCGTAAAGAACCAAATATAGCAAACTATCACGGTATGTTATTTCTACAATCTTAAATATATTAATTATATTTAACCATATTATTATCACACATTAACTATTTAATTTTTTTTTATAGTTGACTTAGGATGTTCCACACAATGCCATGTTAAGAAAGAAGTTGCTCTCACTTGCGGCTGAGCATTGGAGGGCATTTAAGACACAACTCACCATGAGATACATATATAGAAAGTTGAAAGACACTTCTCCTTGTGAGAAGTATGCATTTTTGGATGAGGATAGGTGGACAAAGTTTGTTGAAAGCCGGGAGGATTCTGTCTTCCAAGCTTAGTTGCAATCATATTTTTCTAATCATACAACAATATTTGATTAATTTTTATTCAATTTAATAATGTCTTATTATACGCAAGAGAAGAGAAAAAAAAGACAAGCGATTGCATCCAAGAATGTCCACCCCCACAGATTGTCTCGTGGGGGATATAAGTTGCTTGAGCAGAAGATGATGACGGAGAAGGCGAGGCAACGTCAATTGGAAGCCTCGACATCTGGTTCTACTGAAGATATTGCTCCTCCATCACCACCGCAACGATGGGATAAATGGAAGGTGGCCCGCACGCTACAATCGGGTTGATATATATCAGACAAGACACGTGTTGTTGTTGAAAAGATTGTAAGTCATTTTTTATTTCAAATTATAATTGTAACTTCATACGTCATATTTTTTTACACATTTCTTGAATTAAATGTTGTAGGACTCACTGGTTGAGCAAACCTCACAGGGAACATTTGTTCCTCATGGACGTGAAGATATATTAATAACGACTATTAGGAGACTAGACCATCTTGGTAGGGTTCGTGCAGCTGGACAAGGTGTTGGTATTCGTGATTATTACGGTCCACCCTCACATAGTGGGCCCAACTCCAGAATTGTCACCAGGGAAGAGGTGGAGCGAATCAGGAAGAGGAGAAATGAGCTTAAGGAACAGTTGGAATGGGAGATTAGAGAGGAGCTGGCATCTTTGAGTCTTTCACAACAAAATACAAATGTCCAAACAGAACAAGCTCATACTCCTGTACGTGTCAGCACAAAGGGAAGCTGTGCTGTTGCTAATCCTTCTGGGGAGGAGACTGACACTGATATCCATGAGTAGTGTCAGTTATATGTTGATGGAGAACCTATTCGTTTAGTGGCCTTTTGGAAAGTATATAACTTGGGGCCTACCATACACCACATGACTGTTCAGGATGATATGGCGAAGGTGGTGGTTGAACAAATATGGAATGCATATGCTCAAGTTCCTGTACCCACCGATGAGGTTCAGACTGTTGGATAGGCACCTAAATAGTTAATTCAATGGCCGAGACGACTTATAAAAGTCACATCAATCAAGGTATATTCATAAGTCATCTTAAATAATTTTTTTTCTATTACAAATTAAAATAACTTGAATGTATTTTATAACCTTATTTTGTATTTATTTTTTTTATAGGATGTTCAACCGTCTAAGAAAGATGTTCCACCCAAAAAATCAAAACATGAAGTTGATCCAAGAACACGCTTGTGGCAAGTGGCTTCTAGTATGGGGACAAATGTTGTTCAAAAGGATTGGAAACCGACATTCCTTGGCAGACCTAGTGGTGTAGACCTATGGATCACCCAGAAGGATGTATTGGAAATTTGTACTGGCAATGACATGCTAAATATCTCAGTTCTTCAATTATGGTTGCTGTAAGTTTAGTTTTTTTGTTAATATCTTAAATACACATCTCAATATTATATTTAACATTCTTTTGTATATTTTAGATACATGCATCGTCTTTGTCTCTCAAAGGGTCGGGAGAATGTATATGGATTTATTGACCCATTGCCTATTCAGAAGATAAGGAATAAGGATGAAGATTCTTAGGCCTACATTCAGAATTAGATGTATAATGGACAAAAAGGGTGTTACCTAGCACCATACTTGCATTGGTAAGTACAAGTTATTTCTTACCCAAATGGTTTTAAATGATTTTTGAATCTCATCACATATATTCTTTTTGCAATGCAGCTTGCATTGGCAATTGCTAATTATTTGTCCTAAGGACAATATTGTGGCCTTATTGTGTTCGTTGTATAAGAAGCCTAACAAAGATTTGAAACAACTAATAGAAAGGTAATTCTTTATTTATAATATATTTCATTCATGCTTTATATTGTAATTATGAAACCTATAACATGTCTTGTATATCTATTTTTTAATCAGAGGCCCTTAGTCAATGGATTAGCTAGCATAAAATTTGTCCATATATGTTCTATGGAAATCTGTTTATTTTGAACTCTTTCTTTGACAACCAAAAACTTAATGTCAATGAACTTTGACTTTATAGAACTCGTATTGTTGTTGTAGTAAAGAATTGCTGAGCTATTGTCATAATAAATTTTTAATGGCCTTTTAATGCCATCAACCATATGTAAACTAGTGACAAAGTTTCACAGCCATATTCTGTGGTTGGACGCCTCAAAACAAGCAATGAACTCTGCAACCATGGTCAAAGAAACTATAAGAGTATGTTTAGTAGACTTTCAAGAGATAACTTTTCTAGCCAACATATAGATGTAACTAAACATGAAGCGTTTGCTATCTTGACATCCAGCAAAATAGGAGTCAAAGTACTCGATGATCTCTAAATTGTCAGACTTCTAATAAGTGAGCGCATACCCTTTTGTTCTTTTTAAATAACGCATCATGCATTTGACTTCCTTCCAATGCTGCATTTCAGGATTACTCAAGTATCTGCGTAAAACTCCTACTACAAATGCTATGTTGGGACAAGTACAAACTTGAGCCTACATTAGACTTTTTACTGCTAATGCATAGGGAATCTTTTGCATCTCATTTCTTTCAAGGTCATTATTAGGGCATTGTTTGAGACTAAACTTGTCTCCTTTAGCTATGGGAGTATCTTCTAGTTTACTATCTTTCATGCTGAATCTATCTAAGACTTTATCGATATAGTTCTCTTGTGACAACCTTAGTAAGATACCTCGAGAAGGATCTTTTTTATCTTAATACCCAACACAAAATAAGCTTCCCCAATATCTTTCATTTTGAAATTCTTGGTCAGAAATCTCTTGGTTTTATGCAATTAGCCTATATTGTTGCTAACAAGTAGTATATCATTGACATATAATACCAAGAATATGTATTTACTCCCACTAAACTTATGATAAACACAGTCATCAACTACACTTAGCTCAAAACCATATGAAGCAATGACTTGATGGAACTTGTGATACCATTGATGGGAAGCTTGCTTGAGACCATAGATGGATTTCTTTAGTTTGCATTCCATAGACTTTGAGTCACCTGGCACAGTTTTTTGGTTACACCATGTAAATTGTTTCTTCAATGTCATCATTTAGAAATGTAGTATTGACATCCATCTAATGGAGCTCTAAATCAAAATGAGCTACCAGTGTCATAATTATTCTAAAAGAATCCTTTGAAGATACTAGAGAGAAGGTTTCTTTATAGTCAATGCCTTCCTTCTGCGTGAAGCTTTTAGCAACTAGACAAGCTTTATATAACTCGATATCACCTTTTCAATCCTTCTTAGTTTTAAATATCCATTTACAACCAATAGATTTCACACCTTTAGGTAGTTTGATGAAATCCCAAACATCATTATCTTGCATAGACTTCATCTCATCATTTATGGCATCAATCCATTTTTTAGAGTTAGAACTGTTCATAACTTGACTGAAGTTGATCGGATCATCCTCTATTAAACCAATGTGTCATCCTCATGTTCTTGGAGAAAGACAACATAACCATATGGAATTGCACTTCTTTTCTCTTTAGTGGATCTCCTTAATGGCACTTCTTAAGGTTGTTGAGGTTGCTCTATAGGTATTTGAGGGAGAACCTCATTGTTGTCTTGTTTTGGAATGATGTTAGGAACAATAGTTTGAACTTTGTCTTCTATTATCGAAGTTGTATCTTGAACAATAATAGGTACAAGGACTTGATCACTGTCAATAATAGGTTCTTCCTCAAAGACAACATTCTTTATGTTCTCTTCCTTCCCAAATCTAGCATTTCCCGTTTTAAAGAAGGATCTTGAAGTGGGATCGTAAAACTTATAGCCCCAAGAGTGTTCAGTATAGCCAACAAAATAACAGCTATTAGTTCTTGAATCCAGTTTTCTTTTGTGTGGCCTATAATGTCGTGCCTCAGCTGGACAACCCCAAATGTTCAAGTGCTTAATGCTTGGTTTCTTGCCATTCCAAAGCTTTTAAGGGGTTTTGTTAACTGCTTTCTTGGCACCCTATTAAGGATGTAAACTGCGGTCTTTAAGGCTTTTTCCCAAAGTGACTGTGGTAAAGAAGAATGACTGATCATACTTCTCACCATATCCTTAAGAGCCTAGTTTCTTCGTTTTACTACACTATTCATGTTAGGTTTTCCCGACATGGTGTATTGTGGAGCAATTTCACACTTTTTGAGAAAAAGTGCAAAAGGCCCTAGACGTTGTTCTCCTGATTCATCATATCTACCATAGTATTCACCACCACAATTAGATTTGACAACCTTAATTTTCTTTCCAAGTTGAAGTTCAACTTCAACCTTGAAAGATTTGAAAACGTCTAGGAATTGAGACTTCTTGTGTATCAAATATAGGTAGTCATACCTAGAGTAATCATCTATGAACATAATGAAATATTGTTGTCCATTCCAAGGAGCTATAAGGAAAGGACTACAGATATTTGTATATATTAGTTTTAAAACGTCCTTAGCTCTTTCGGCACCTAATTTTCGTATGTTTGTTCATTTTCCTTTGATGCATTCAACATAGACTTCAAAGTCTAATAAATCCAAGGATTCAAGAATTTCATCCGATATAAGTCTTTGAATTCTCTGTTTAGAGATATGGCCTAAATGCTTATGCCATAAGGTGGTTGAATTCTCATTTATTATCAATTAAAGAACTAGAACTAATGACATTTGAATTTTGGTAGGGACTAAATTTATTATTTCCAAATGAACACGAAAATCCAAATTTGTCCAAACTAGAAATAGAAGCCAAATTCCGTCTAAAAGACGGTATAACAAAAGTCTCAAATAAATCCAAATGAAATTCATTTTTCAACTATAATCTAAAAGTTCCAATAGCCTCTACTGTAACCTTATTGCCATTGCCCATAAAGATAAATCTTTCATCATCACTTGGCGGTCGACTCCATAAACAACCCTGCATGGTCATACTTATGTGAGGCACCAGAATCCACTCACCAAGTATCCTTAGGTACAAAAGCCAAAATAACTTCAAAACAAATTAGAGTAAGAAATTTACCTTTCTTTACACGCCATGTGGCGTACTTGGAACACTCTTTCTTCATGTATCCTGACTTTTTACAGAAGAAACAAGTAAATTCCTGATTCTTCTTTTGGTTCTTTTGCTGAGAAGACCCTTTCGCAGTACCTTTAGTTTTCTTCCTTTTCTTATTCTGAGAGGTTGAAGCCAAGTGAGCACTTTTAGTCTTATCTCTCTGCAACCTTTCTTTCTCTTGCACACGGTGAGATATAAGCTCATTGAGGGACCATTTGTCCTTTTGAGTGTTATAACTCAATTTAAATTGCCCAAAGTGTGCAACATTTGCGATTAAAACCAAGTGCACAAGCAAGTCCTCACCGAGCTCTAACTAGAGTGACTTAGTTTTGATATGAGATTAGACATCTCCATAATGTACTCCTTTATGTTCCCTTTGCCTTTATACTTCATGGAGATGAGTTTAGCCAAAAGGTTACTCGTCTTCGCCTTTTCCTTTTTGGCAAAGTATTGCTCAATTTCATTAAGGAACTTCATTGCACTCTGACTCTCAAAAATAGAGCCCGGAAACACTTCATGATCATTAAACACATTCGATTAGAGCATTCCTACTTCTCAATTTAAACCTTTTCAAGGTTTTTCGAAGTAGGAGTGGGTTTCTTTGTCCGAAGTGTCAGATCCAAGTCCATATAGCCAAGAATTATCTTTATGGCTTCCTTCCAAACCTTAAAATTCTCCCCATTTAGCATTAGGATACTGTTAACTTGAGTAGAAACATTCATAGCACTAACAATAGAAACTAAAAAGAGAACAAAAATTAATAATATGTTCATTAATAATAAGCAAGTCATATAAAATATATAACAAGACATGTGCAGATAATTCACATAATAGATCCATCATAAGATACCCAGCACAACATTAATTCCTAGTCTTTGGACAGAGAAATTAATTTGTAAATGGTACTCTCAATGCAACGATCAAATATTGACAATTAGTTCGGTCAAATAATAGCCTTTCTTTGGGCTGACTATTATTCACATAGAAAAAAAACTTTATAATTGTCACATATTTATCATCATAGGTACAATATATTATTTGGCCAAATTGTGTCTTTCTTTGTGCCGAGCACGGTTCATATTAATAATATCATACTAATATCTATACAATTTCAATTAGATCAATTTCCACAATAGAGATTACTTTGGTAATATATTTCTTCAACCAATTTAATAAAAAATTACTAGACAAATATAAATAAACGGAAAGTGTCCATAATCTACTAAATTGACACTCAAATGTGGCAACACTAAATCATTCGAAAATAACATTACTGCAAATCAATATCAATATACATTTAATTCACAAATCACTGATACAAAAATACCAAAATCTTTATTTGGGTCGGTGTAAACGTTCTCAACAATATGAAACTTATTTCAATAATTTGATCCATATAATTAGCCCCCTACAATAAAGCAATCATGGAATACTTACCTTTTTAATTTTAAATCCAAATTTCTTCACATTCTCTTAAACAAAAAAAAAAACACGTACTGAATCCAAAAGAGAAAAAAAAGGAAAAAAAAATAAATCAAAACGATCCACTGCATCCAAACCAGAAGACTCAAGTCATTGCCTTTCAAATTGAAACATTGATATATGTAAACTTTAAAGCATTAAACGCATAGCAAATTCTTTAATTTATTTAGGGACAGATGGCTTTAGGTGATGGAATTACATCATAAAAAAAGGAAACATTTGACATTTACATATAGGGCAATGCATAAACTCATAGCAGTATTCAAATTCTTTAGAGTAAATTACCCTAATACTTTCTGAGGTTTTTTGAGATTGCACAAAATTTCATATTTTTTTAACATTCACAATAACCTTTCTTATAGGAGTACATAGTGTAATGTTTTTCAAACAATTAAGTGGGGTTAGTGTAATATTTAAGCAGTGTTAATGTAATGTTTTTCAAACAATTAAGGGGGTTAGTGTAGGAGTAAAAAAAAGGAGGGGTATCAGGTGAAATTTGATGAAACTTCAGGAAGTATCAGTGTAATTTACTCAATTCTTTATTGCCGAAACCTTTTATATATTTACGAAAAAGAAATCAAATTTCTTGATAGTCAAATACAGGGAGATTTATTGATCAACATAATTATTTCTCCAAAAAAAGGTTTCATACAAATTGAGAAAATAAATAAAACTAGTCATTCAAGAAAACTTATCCAGGCATAAAAGGAATCCACAAATATAAATCCCAATAATCTGACAATAATGGTGCTTTGATACCACTTGTTGGAACTTTTATCTTTAGATATATAAAAGTAAGGTTTTATAGGGTTTTTGAAGCATTAATAAGCGACATTAGGGTTTTTGGTACATTAATGAGCGACATTAAGATTTTTGGTGTATTAATTAGTATTTTCATAATAATTTTACTTATAAAGATTTGAAATTATAATTTGAATTCAAATAATTGGCCGGTTCTAATCAATAAACTCTAAGTAGAATATATACATTTAAACAGATATAATAATTATTTGAAATTATTGAATGATAAAATAAATAAACGTCCACATTATTAGTTAATTAGAATTAAATAAATAAATTCAAATAAATTTGAATCAAATTTGATTTTGAATCAATGAATTTGAATTTGAATAAATGAATAAATAAAGATACTGCTCAATAAAACATAAATTGATTGAAAAATAGTAATTTTAAATTTGAACAATCTATTATTTATAATTATTTAAAATTTGAAATTATAATTTAAAATAAAATAATTGACTGATTTCAACCAATAAATCAATACATTTTAGTTCAAATTCAATATTATTAGCTAAGTAGAATTGATTCAAGTTTAAAGAATCAATTTGTAGGGTTTCTGAAGCATCAATAAATATTTTTTCTTAAATCAATAAGAATATTTTTAAACAAATAATAAATTATTTTTTTAATATAATATATAATAGATTAAAACAAATAAATTATTTATATTTACATAATACATAATAGATTAATATACTAATAATTGACTGATTTTAATCATTTATATTCAAATTATTTATTTTCAAATCCGAATAATCTATTATTTATAATTATTTGAAATTTCAAATTATAATTTGAAATCAAATAATTAACTGATTCTGATCAATAAATCAATATATTTTAGTCCAAATTGCATATTATTAGCTAAGTAGGATTGATGCAATTTTAAAGAATCAATTTGAATGAATTTAAATCAATTTGATTAAATAAGTAAATAATCAATAAATTAACCGAGAGAAAGAGATAATTTTAGTACAAAATTAAATGCTATAATAAATAAACTTCCATATTATTAGCTAATTAGAATTGAATAAATAAATTTAAATGAATTTGAATCAAATTTGAATTTGAATAAATAAATAAAGAAAATAATCAATTTGAATTGAATACTAATTAATTATAATTAGCCAATAATTCTTTTGGAACCACGATCATCTAGAAACCAATGGCCACCATATGTCTAAGACCATTTATTTTGAAATGTGATATGACTTGAAAACATATTTTGTAGGGTTTAGTAAAGCATTAATGAGCGATATTAGAGTTTTTGGTGCATTAATTAATATTTTTATAATGATTTTATTTATAACGATTTAAAATTTGAAATTATAATTTGAAATCAAATTATTGGTTAATTCTAATCAATAAATCCTAAGTATAATATATAAATTTAAAAGGATATAATAATTATTTATAATTATTAAATGATATAATAAATAAACGTCCACATTATTAGTTAATTAGAATTGAATAAATGAATTTAAATGAATTTGAATTAAATTTGAAATTGAATAATTAAATAAATAAAGATATTGTTCATTGAAACATAAATTGATTAAGAGAGAGATAATTTCAAATTCGAACAATCTCTTATTTTATAATTATTTGAAATTTGAAATTATAATTTGAAATCAAATAATTGGCTGATTCTAATCAATAAATCAATACATTTTTAGTACAAATTGAATACCATTATCTAAGTAGAATTTATTCAATTTTAAAGAATCATTTTGAATGAAGTAGAATCAATTTTTATGGTTTCTAAAGCATTAATAAATATTTTTTCTTAAATAAATAAGAATATTCTTAAACAAATAATATATTAGTTTTTTAAGATAATATATAACAAATTAAACAAATAAATTATTTATATTTACATAATATATAATAGTTTAATATACTAATAATTGGCTGATTCTAATCATTTATATTCAAATTATTTATATTCAAATTCGAAAAATCTATTATTTATAATTATTTAAAATTTTAAATTATAATTTGAAATCAAATAATTGACTGGTTTCAATTAAATCAATCAAATATAGAAATAGTACTCATTAAATCAAATATTGACTTATTCCAATCATATATTAGCCACTAAGTAATAATTCTCACTATCTTTATCTTAGAAAGAGATAAACCAGCTTTGATATAGCAAAAAATGTCAATGAATATAATAACTATTTGATTTATAATATATATAAAGATAAAAATATTATTTTAAAAACATATCTATTTATCTATCTATATCTATATAAAAAGTAACATGGCTAGGGTAACTTAGTAATTTTAACTTTTCTACTTAATTTCAAGGTATTACAGTTATTTCAATCTTTTAGAGATTATAGGGTTAATAAAGTAACTTTTTTTGTAATTTATTATTTCAATCAATTATTCTTTCATTCAAATTGATCATCGATTTTAGCATAACAAGATTAAAAGTGTAATTATACTAATTAACCCATTCCTTACTTGTAATAATAATAATAATAATAATAATAATAATAATTAATTGAAATGTTTTCAATAGTCAATGCCTCTTTGGTATTCATTAAGGCAATAAAAGCTTGCACCATTTTCAAGGTGCTAACTTATTGCAAAATTAGTAATTCCAACTTATAAGTAATGAATGGCACTGTTCCCACCCATTTAAAACAAAAAGAAAAACAACAATATGGAGGCTTATCTTTCTTCTTCTACCTCTTTTCTGCATTTTCTTTCTCAAAGAAAGAAAAGAATCTTGACCTCTACCTCCAGAACAATTAATTTGTCTCCTTTCTTATTAGGTGAGAAAAGCCACTATTTTTTTTTTATTATTAGCATTGTTTATACACCATTTTTTCTTTATCCTTCTCTAAAAATCGTTTTGGAATTACATATTTATGTTCATTTTTATTCTAAAATATATGTTTTTCTTGTTTTGCAGCCACCTTTTCACCTAATAAAAAGTGAAGGAAAGTCAGAGTTAGAAATTTATTTACCCTGTTTATGTTTTTGTATGTGAATTGGGAACAAAGGTGAAGGCAACCATGTCTGTGTTAGAAATTAAAAATCAAAACATGTAACAAGTTGGTTAATGGTTTATTAATTATATATAATTTTATTTGATTGTTCAATGTTTAGTGAAGCTTATGCGGTCATGTTGGTCATAAAATTTAAACTTGATACTCATTGTGAGTTTGATCTCTATTTTTTTTTCATTATTTTGATACATTACATTTTTTAATTTTTCATTTTTAAAATTTCTTTTGTTAATTTGATAGAGTTGTTTACGTTTATATCTGTGTGTTTTTTAAAGTAATATGGTAAGATCCCTTTAACATTGTTTACATGTTCCATTTTTTATTCTTAATTTCCATTGGCCTTCAAATGTATATGTTAATTTATTATAACTTACATTAACAATAAACTTTCTTTAGTGTTCATGCAAGTTCCAAGTGCTAATTAATAAACTCTACAGAGAGGTTTACAAAAGTATTAGTGTTAAGAATAATGTATTTGATCTGTTAAAAAAAGTATTTCATGCATATAAACATTTGAAACAATCAAGAATAAAGGTATAAGTTATGCAGGTTTGATTATTACAGAAAAATGAATTCTTTCTTTCTTTCCTTTTTTCAACCACGATTTAGCTTATCATATATTTTAAACAAAAAATATGCAGGTTATTGATCATATAGTATATTCGAGACATTCGTAGACTGAGATCAGTAAATTTCTTGACAACTAAGAGTCCTTATTGCACATTCATAATCTTTAAAGGCTTATCTTTAATATCTTAGCTTTTGATTTTTATGCCCATTTTTGTTATATTTAAAATGTTTATTATGCTCTAATAGCTAGATTAATATAATGATCTAACTTAAAATAGTGAAATTTTTTAATATTTTGATGTTAAACAATTAAACATCCAACCGGAAAAGGTATGCCTGACAAAGTAAATGTTGAATTATACAGCTTGATGTACTTTTCTCCCAACCCTCCCCTAATTATGAATTTCAATTTTACTAATTTTATTTGTTTTTAAAAATTATTATAAATACTTAAAAAAATTAAGTACTTTCTTGAAATTTTAAACTTTTAGAAATTAAGAATAATTGAGGTAAAATAATTAAATTAAAATATACTAATTTCAATTATTTAAAAATTATTATAAATGTTTTCCTTGAAATTTTAAACTTTTATAAAATTTTATAAATACTTTCTTGAAACCAAAAATAGTTAAGATTAAATAATTAAATTCAAATATACTAATTTTAATTATTTAAAAACTGTTATAAATGATTTCTTAAAATTTAAAATTTTTAAAAAATATTATAAATGTTTTCTTAAAATTGAGAACAGTTAGGGTTAAAATTTATTAATTTTATTTATTTAAAATTTTTCATAAATGCTTTCTTTGAAATTTTAAACTTTTAAAAAATATTATAAATGTTTTATTTTTCCAAATTGAATAATTAAATTTAAATTTACTAATTTTAATTATTTAAAAATTGTTATAAATGTTTTCTTAAAATGTTAAATTTGTAAAAATATTATAAATGTTTGTTGAAACTGGTAATATTTGAAGGTTAAATTATTAATTTTAATTATTTAAAAATATTATAAATATTTTCTTGAAATTTTAAAATTTTAAAATATGTTATAAATGCTTTCACTTTTCAAAGGGAAAATAGTGGGGGATTTCTTAAATGGAAAAATATTTGTAGCATCATAAAAAAACTTAAAATTCAAATTTATAGTTGTAATGAAAAATAAACACATTAAGTTGTCTCCTATTTTTTTCTTATTAATTAATGAATAATTAATATCTAATTGATATGTTATTTTTCTATCACAATATAGTAAATTAATTTTCTTATTACAAAAAATTTAATTTATTTAAGATCTTTTTCATAAAAATAAGAATTAATAAAAAATTTCAATATAATTTTTTATACATATAAAAAAAATCCAATAATTCTCTCGTGCATTGCACGAGGTTTACACTCTAGTCAAACATTATAAAACAATAATAATCATGAAAACATATTATGTTAGATTATTAGGGTTTTCAAGTTTCGAGGAATACTTGGATCTATAGGGTTGATTGAAAAGTGGTAGCATAATGATCATGAGCAATTGGTACAACGATCTTCTTCAACCAAATCACTAGATTCCTTAGATGGGACCTGGTGTTCCTTTTTTGATGGGGAGAATGAGAGATGAGTTTCTGATTTGGTGTGTTGGGTACCATAACCAAGCCTTAGGTTTTAACCTATTAATGTTCCCATTATCTCCTAATGGGCCAAATTGGGTTTTCATTCATTAAGCCCATATTAGTTTTTTAGCCGATAGTCTAATGGGCTCACTAAAATAGATCACTTGTGTTAACCCCATTTAAAATTGTAAATAGCTATTATATAAATGTTCTAATATGTAGCCCACATTAATTACTTAAGAATTATAAAATTCCTAATAGATTCATTATCTGATGTAAAAAACACCTACATTCTATGTCTCCTGTATCCATGATAGGTCTACAATAGGCGTAAAAAGTCCATTTTAACCGAAATAAAAAGTCCTATGTGCACTAATGACTTTTTAGAAGATGGCAAGTGTATTCTTCTTGAGTGTAAGAGAGATGGGAAAAGGAGAGAGAGAAAATGTGAGATGTAATAAGAGATGTGATGAGAAAGGAAGGGAGAAATATAGAAAAAGAAAATTGAGGAGTTGTAAGAAATAAAACTATATAAAATCATTATTGAAAATTATATATACATATTGTGTATATATGTTTTGTTATTTTAGAGGGTGACTTTATATATAAATATGTGTGTGTGATTTTTTTGGAGGGTGTAAATTGAATGATAGATAATAATATAAGAGTAAATTAATTGAATTAAAAATGTTATACATTTTTTTTGATATTTGTTAAAACTATATTATTTCCTTAATGTAATAAAAGTATATCATTTTTAATAAAATTATGTGTCTATTTTTTATACAATATATATTTATATTTTCAAATACTTATATATAAAGGGGCTTTATTTATTGTTCTATCTTGAGCCCATAAAAATTCAGAACCGGCCCTGAATATTACTTTCCTTTTTTTTTTTTTTTTTTTATAAATTTTTGAATGTTACTTTCTACTCATAGGAGTGTCTAGTATTGCATCATAACTCAAGATTCCAGACTTTCTCTCTCTCTCTCTCTCTTTTAATAGTGAAAGAGATACACCCCGACAAAACGATTAAAGGACTGTTTTTCTAGTTTTTTAAATGAATTCATCTTCATCTTTTCAATCAATATGATAATAATATTTGTATCAAGAATAAGTCCTACCTACTCAGAGTCCCTAAAGAATTATAAAAGTAATCATAAGAAATTTAACATTTGCAATTAAATATGCTGATGAAGGGATCTTTGTTGTTTGTGTCAACGGCGTCTTGGAGATGCCTCAGATTGTGCTCCTGATTAACAACGAACGTCATTCCAACTTGAGTAATGAAATTTCTTTTTAAAAGGTTGAGAAAGTGGTATGAAATTCAACGACTTTGTAATTGTTTTCTTAAAGCTAATCATAACTTATGCTTTTAACTTAACCATCTTCACTGGTATCTGTTATTGTCATTCCTGCAACTTCAAACACAAAATATGATATATACTGAGACGAGTTCTACGGTGGACAACGTAGATAGGTGGTTTACTGTGGACAAATTATTTACATCCGTTAGATATATTATAATAAAAGTGAGTGGTGTAGATTTATTTCTTGTTACTAGTAGTGTCAATGTTTTTGGTTTTTAATTTTTTTTAATAGCTTATATGTTTGTACGAATTTGCCCATATCGTCTTCACTAACTTATCCTATAGCATCAGGCTCCCCAGCAGGATCTCCTTCCTCGCTACCACCATTTCCTTGCCGATGAAGCCAAACCCAATGACACCAAGATCCTCCTTAATGACATCTTCGGCGAGGCCCGCGACAATGAGATCATGGCCCTCCTCAGCTCTAGCGACTCCAACAAGTCCACCCTCATTGACGCCCTTGCCACTGCATCTCTAAGGAAAGCCTCAAAGGTACCATGGCCGTAAACGGCAACATTCTACAGTCGAGCCTGGTAAGGTTATTTCTGCTTAAGTCATGCAAGACGACCTCCTCTTCCACACGCTCAGAGTCGAAGAAATCCTTATGTTCGCTGCTGAGTTCAAATTTCGTCGCTCCCTTTCCAAATCCAAGAAAAAAGCCCGCGTCTAGGCCCTCATTGACTGTCGCCAAAACTATCATCGGTGACGAGGGACTCTGTGGCATCTCTGGCGGTGAATGCTGGCACATCTCCATCATAATCGACATCATCCATGACCTCATGTACTCTTCAATGAATTAACCTCAGGACTTGACCCCACCAACGCCTCCATGGTCGTCAAGGTGCTCCAGCGAATCGCTCAAAGTGGAAGCATTGTAGGGTAAAATTGTAAATAACTAATTTTAAAAAAAGGCTTACGTGTTAAAAAATAAAAATACAAACCGGTGAAACCTACAATTATAGGTTTTAATAATTGGTTCACAGTACACCATTTCGTTAGCTTCCCCACCGTAGACGTTGTCATATACTGATTAAGCGTGGGTTTGAGTCAAGGTTTACAATTTTAATTTTGAATGATTTTAATGTTGTAAAATTATTTTTTACTAAAAGTAAGTTTAAATTGAAATGGTTTGAATTTGAATGACTTTTTATCTTAAAAATAATATTATAGTAAAATTCAGTAATAATTTTTGATTACAAAATTCATATTTATTTTACTTTTAAATCTAATGTATTTTTAAAAGTACATACAATTTTGATTTGAGACAATCAAACATTATTATTATTAGCAAAAGTGACGCTTGGTTGCTTCAAATTTAAGTTTGAGATATAGCAACCCCTATAGGCTGACTCTTCAATTGAAATTGAGCTTTGGATCTCCGAGTCACGCTTGGTTAATGGTTGCCCATTACTGACTATGCCTTCAATAACTATTGCCCATCTAACCTTAGAGTTTATCAGATAATTAAGTTGGTGTTTGTTTCTTGTGGCTTCACATGCTTTCTTATTTAACTTATGTAATTCCTTTTTACAATCTTCTGACTTTGATTTCCACTCTACAAGAGTAGAAAAAGACAGATAAACAATAAGATTCCCAAGGTAGAAAAAATAAACAACAAAAATGAAGTAATAGAAAGTTTGTGTTCCCATCAATTTCAAATAGTAAACAGCAAAGGACTACCCAGATAAACAGCAAAGGACCCAACAACACCACCAATCCAAAAGAAGAAAGGGGAATAAAAGAAAGCAAATCCAAAGAAACACAAATATGTCACGTAGTTTTCTATTAATATCATACAGCAGACTCAGGTTGCACCAAATATACCTTTAGCTCCATCCTTTAACTGATTAATCTCTTTAGTAGCAGTCTCGGCTGTTAACTTTTCTTTAGTCTCTCTGTATTGTACCTTTTCTAAATCAATAACTAAAACACTTAGAGAAGATCCCAAATCTTCAATTCGTAAACTCATGTCCCGATAAGTGTCATATTCATACTCCAACCTTAGAATAATTTCAATAAATATAAACAAATGAATGCATAAATCAATTCAAGAGTAACTAACTAGAGGGCAAACAAAACTGAAACTTAAGCTCCAAATATATATCTTCTTTTCTTTTACTTTGATTTTTGCCCTTTATCAATTCTTTGGTCATTGAAAACCTTCTGAACATAAAAGGAGATGAAGTACAAGAAACTTTTGGTAAAGGAGAACACTACATGCAACAAGAACCATATTCTTGTTGTATGTAATGGGGTATTTCAAAAGGTGCAAGTCCTACATTGCTTGGTTTGGGTTTTTATCAAGTGTTTATATATTAAAATGTGTTAATATCTATCAAAATGGCTAATAAGGAGAAGGTTTGCATCCATGAGAATGGGCTTTGTGGGACTGTTTTCAGCATCACATTCTACAATTCCATAACACATAACAAAAAGCTGCGGTTGAATTACTAATTTTGATGCAGTGCATCAGAATTGGTTCTAGGCTTCTACACTACAGAATCTATGATTTGAGCTGCACCAACCCACAAGAGTTATGAATCTAAAATCACTAATGTGAAAAGATCCTAACAACGAAATAGGTATTAGATAGACATTTGCTGACCTCCCACCCTCTTAGACAGTGGAACAATTATACAGACCTATTCTTCAATGCATAATACTACAACTAGTGTTCCTATCCCCCAGATAATATAGTAATTAGTGTTAACAGAAAACATAGCTTAGCATTGGTTGAACTTCAACAATTGTTTTCTTCTTTTCTCTTTCATTTCCAACAATGTTTTTTTCCTCCAATTTGATAACAGTTTGATAATGTACTAGTTGTTGGTATTAAACACACTTTTAGCAAAGTACATACATATTAGTAGCTTGCAAGCTCACAAATGCTGAGATGAGTGAGAAGATAGAAGATATGCAGTCTAAAGTGGAGAAGAAGAGATGCAGTCAAAGGTGGAGAAGAGATTCTCCGGTAACTAGACTTGCAATTTTCCTTAAAAATGTAAGGACTACTTTGTAATTAACATATTTTAAAACTAACATGTAATCAGTAAATAAATCTGACCGTTTATTAAAAAATTATTATATCTAATGGCTATAATTCATCTTACGTTTTTTATTTTAATCTATGTTTTAAGGAGTAAAATGAGTTTTTGGAAGTTTCATATGAATGAAAAAAAGATTAAATTTATACTAGTACTAACTTTTAGTCTTTGCTTAATTAATTGTTTGTGATAAACATGTTTGTGTTTGTGCAACCAAATACATTGTCCTATTAGTAAATATTTTTTACATAATCAAATTCAACTAAACTTTTGTTAATTTTATTTCTTTCCACATTCTATTTTTTTTTTCACAGTTAATATCAAACATAAATTTAATTTGAATAAAATCTAAAAAATTATAAACTCAATTTTATATGTCAATTAAAAAGATATAAAGAAAAAACATTCTAGCAATAGCATGCATGACAACTCATAGATGGATCACCAATTTTAACTTTTGCAAAATATGAAAAAAATAAAATTAGTTTCTAAAACTAAAGTTGAATTTCATATTAAAACAAAAAATATCAATTAATTAATATTAAAATGCATAATAATAAAGTTTATATTTAGTTATTATTGTTCATAAAACATATTTTAAAGTAAAAAATTAAAACAGTAAAATGAACTTAAGAAAAAAATTAATGTAGTATTTTTTTAAATATATAAATAAATAGAATTTTATTTTTATAATATTAATTATCGTATGTATTTATTAGGTATAATATATAATTAATTTATGTTTTCTTTCATTTTCATGATATTTGTTATTTTTACAATGAATACAGTTAAAAATTATTAATTATGAAAACACAAAAATCAAAATCATGTTAATATAATATCCACAATAATAAAAATGAACACTCAATTTTACCTACATCATATATATATATATATATATATATATATATATATATATATATATATATATATTAATATTTATTATATTTATATTTTTAATTTATAAATTTTATACTTGTATTGCATCACTATTATTATTATGAAAAATAATAACTCATAATAAATTTTAAATATTACTAGACATTTTTTAAGACAACCTCCTTCATTCGATGTAATTATATATGATATATCACTAAATATTTTAGAAAATCTTAATTTTATTTACATACACACATTTCAAAATGTAACTTACAAATATTAAAAATATATAATATAAATAATTTTGTGCAATGCACAGATTTAAAATTAAATATCGTAGTGTAAACGACGGGCAAATGTTAAGCAGGTTGAAATGACCAAAATGATCATTTGAGTGGGGGAAAATATTTACATAACATTGACACTAGGGGTATTCATAAACTGATACAATCTAATAAATATTGAAAAAACCGATCCAAAAAACCAAAAACTGAAAAAATCAAAGAAACCGAAATTTTTTATTGGATTGAATTGGATTTCATATTTGATTTTGAAAATCGATCCAATCCAATCCAAATTGAACTTATACATGCACATATATTTTCACTTGTAATTTTCTAATATCACGCATGTTTATGTTTTTATTTCTTATATATTTGTAAAATTATCACATAAATTATACTTATTTATAAAAATATATTTATTTAAAGATAGTTTTTAGTAACTATTTAAGTAAAGATACATAAACATAATCATCAAGTTGTGTAAATTTATTTTTAACAATATATATTTGAAGAGTTATACTAGTATTAGTTATATAATGACTCATTAATGAAATATTTGATATTTTAAATAATTTTTTTAATATATTTATTATATATCATATTATTTATTTAATACTTTTTTTAAAAAAATAGTATGATTAAAACCAAAAACCGATCCAATCCAAATGGTTTAAATTTTAAACTTTAAACCAAATCAATTGGATGATGAATTAATAAAATCGAAGTAATTGGATTTGATGGTTTTTCTCTTCCAAACCGATCCAATCCAATCCGCAAACACCCCAAATTGACACATAGCCCTAAATGTTCTTTTCGTATATAGTACTGTAAATAGATTAGAAGTTTAGAATCATCATAGTCAAAGATTATTAATTTCATAATAATGATTTTCAATTCATTTCCATTATAAACTTTTTTTACTTTTATGATACAAAAACAATAAATTATTTTTAATAATTATATTTACCTCAGCATATATATATATATATATATATATATATATATATATATATATATATATATTATCTCTCTCCATGATTTAAATCAAAAAGTCCTTATTATATTTTATAAATTTAATTAAAATATACAAACAATAGAAAGATTTTTTATATTATCATTTAATTATAAATTATCATATTATTAAAAATGATTAATTTTTATAAGAATTAGTTTAAAAATCATATATAAAATAATTTTTAATTAATTAACAATATAAAAAATTTTATATTAATATTATATCAAAATTAAACTCATTTATCACTGAATGCGTGAATCAACTGGTATGGAGTTGTTCTAGTTTATCTAGTATGTAGTATTTTATATTGTGCATTGCCCAGGATAAATATTTATTTTATATAACTTAAATTTATAATAAATATATATTTTTGAATATATAAATTATATTATAATTAAAATTTGTAATAAATAAATATTTTTGAACATATAGATTATATTTTAAATTTATAATAAATGATTATTGTAATACGATGTTAATTTTTAATTATTAATATTTTCTTTTAAAAAATATTGAAATTTAATTTAGAACTAAAGATATTGAAGATGATAGATTGAACAAGATAAGAGATTAAAAAATCCTTAAAAATGCTCTCATTGAAGAATGACAGTTAAAAACGCTCATGTTGAAGAATAATAGCTAAAAACACTCTCGTTCAATATAGCTATTCTCATTTAATATATAAGGTAGATATTGAGTTTGAGTTCTAACTGTGTAGTTGCCTTAAATATTTGAAGGAAAAAATTTATTGTCTATAGTGATCCTACCTAATTCAAGTAGGATTATATCTCGTAATGGATACATGTGGATTATATAAAAATATTAAAAAATTAGTGTTTATTTTTTTAAGTAATTGAAAGGTTTTAATTTCTAATTTTTTTCCTTTTCTTCAAAAGTTTTATTAATCGTGTTTGTAAAAAATATTATTAATAATATAATTTTACAAAGTTTAACACCTAATAATAATTAATGTTATTCTTATATTTATGTTTATGTTTATATTTATATTACAATAAATAAAAAATTATATAAAATTATATTAATATTAAAAGTTCTAAAATAAATATTTACATTATAAAAATGGTTTGAATTACTTAAAATTTTATTGAAAAATTAGGTGGATTTTTTATTAAAATATCATTAATATATTTTTACGTCATTTTTAATAAAAAAATTTATTTATTAATTTTTTTAATCATTATCCTTATAATAATAAAAGAAGTATTCTTGTATTAAATAATTTTAACATTTCTCTTTTTTTCAAAGTAATGAAAACAGAAGATGATAAATGCTGCTTAATTAATAATTAATGCTTTTAGTTTTAGGTTCTCGGGAGAAAAGCAACCAATATTAAAGAATTTGCCTACGTAAATTTCAAGTTCCATTGCCAAAATATCAATCAGACGGGTATTGTGAACTTGGAACCTTGAACCAATTTTCCGGTGTGTGCTAGACGTTATTATCCTCACGGACCTCACCTGTGTCAATTGACACAATTTCTCATTGGTGTTTGCTTTGAGGATTGACTGAAAACATATGAGATGGATGTAGCTCTGGTAGTCCGGTCATGATATTTAGCTTAAAGTGGCTGAAAGATACGATTGCTTCTTTCTTTTACCAATATCAGTGTTCAGCACCAGCTAACAAGCTAACACACGAAAGATATTCGAGGGGTATTTTAGAATCTGAGATGATCCTCAGCGAGCTAAGTTTCAGTGGAGTGCTTACAAGGACTTGATGCTCAAGTAAAAGAAAATAAAGAATCATTGCTATCGCGTATTCTAATTCGGCTATCCGTTTAACCGAGTTAAAAGGTGTGACATTTTAATTCAGTTTTTAATTTTATTTTTTAAATCAATTCAAAATTAAATTTAAAATCACTACATTTTTTATATTGTCTATATTTAAATTGGTTTAAAAATTAACTTAAAAACTTTTTTTAACTTATTTAAAAAGTGTTTGTTATAGTATTAAATGTAATGTCAGATAGAGTCCTTTACTTGAGACTCGTAAGGTATATTTATACGGCTTGGGTGTTATTTCTCATGAGGCGTAAGAAATGTCTCTGATGTCCATTCCATCATTTCCAACATTTATTATTAGATGTGTGGGCTGAAGGTTCTCGGGTTATGTGGAATATTGGTTGTAGACTTGTAGTCAGATCATTGAGTGTGACAGAGTTTATTTATTTATTTATTTGGGCCTATACAGCAAAGGCGGCAGAACAAAAACAACCAGATTATTTTAGAAGCTCATTTTGGCAAAATGTTCTTTTCCCTTTTCTTCAACGGAATGGAATATGCCAGTTTTTCCATCGTTCTACTAAAAGCTAAACAAATGTATAATATTGTTGCTAGCTTGCTTGCATGATGCATGTGTGGATCGATAAGAATAACCTCAAGTGCACATCACCGTTTTCCTTAAATTAAATGAAACGAATATGAATTAATCAATTGTTAAAACAACACCTTCCCGTATACACTAGGAATAATCACGAGCACGGGGTATACACCCTCCGCAACAGTAACATCCTCAGAGAAAAAAAAAAACTGGTTCCATACTTCCATTTATATATACAAACTTACCAAATTCGTTAAACTTAAAATGAATTGGACTCTTATAATGGAATCAACTTTTATCATGATCTAGAATCCAACCCACAAACTCAGCACTGAAAACACCGTTATCATCACGATCCACCACCTTCCAATCAACGACTTCAACCCTTGTGATCCACTGCAGTGAAGCTTGTTATTATGGTAAGTGCATAGCTGTCGTTTCCTGAAGTCCAAAAATACAAGACTTTTGTTAATAATATTGCCAAAATCTATGTAATTAACAAAATCACAATCTTAGTGGAGAAATTATTAGATATTCTCAAATCACTAGTACTAACCAATTTCTATATGATATATAATTAAATTTTTTAATTTAAAAAAATTAATAATATTAATCTAATAATTTCTCCTAAGGTTTCAATGTACAAACCTGGAAGCGCAGAAAGCTACAACATAGTCCGTCCCTGCGCAAGTGAAAATACTAGTTGGGTCATCATAAGCATAACTGTAAGAAGTTGGGCACGCCTCCTTAAACTTCTTCGAATAAAACGTGGGTTTGCAAGTAGAGGGGTTCCCATAGAGCCCTCTGCAGCAATACTCATCCGTGTCGAACACATCGCACGCGCTACGGCACCCAACGGTCTTGCCGTTAACCTTAACGGCAAGTTCCTTGGGGCACGTGGACCTGAGGTCAGAGTCACACCCAGCAGTGCTGCAGTTTCCCTTTCCGTTTATGGGCTTGACGGACACGGGGACGTTGAAGCCGTCAACGAGGCTAACGTCGTAAAAGTCCGGTTGTGCCAGCGTGAATTCCGCTAGTGATGCAGGGGTTTTCCCCGAGCCTGAACACTTCAGAGTTGTGCCGCAAGAACCGGTTTGGCACTGCCCGTTTCCGTTTTGGTCGAATTTGCAGCCCGTTCGGGCCCAAATGCGGCCACTCCAGCTAACTGGGGCTGTGAACACCGAGGATTGGCCCGGTTTTAGGACGAAACCGCCGCCGTTGAAGTTGTCTCCTGGTGTCACCGCTGGCCACAGGGTCTCCTTGCAGTAGTTTACTATAGTGAAAACTCTTGCGCACTCGCATGTTCTTTGCCCTGTTCTCATCAACAAAATTTAACGTTTGTTAATTATACGCGGTAGTGTGAGAAGGAACATGAGTTTTATTCTAGGTTTAATTATTAAAAAGTTTAATTAAATTCCATTATTTTAAAAAACACTGCAATGTTGTCTTTTTTATCTAAAATGATGTTGTTTTTCACACCGTTTAATATAAAATTAGATAAAAAATGATGTCATTTCCGATGAAAATAGAAACATTAGAACTTTTTTTGAAAATAATGGGACATAATTGAACATTTGAATAAAAGAAAGACCTAATTGAACAAAATAAATAAATTAAGGGACCAAATTAGTGTTAAACTTTTATTTTACTTCTTTAAAAAAGCACAAAATACAAGTTTAAAAATTGATATATTTTGGTATGACAAGTTATTCATGTAACATTTTTCTTGTTGAGTTTAATTTTTATGTACCAACAAAATAAAAAGATTTTACACTCTTAAATAATTAGAAATTATTATAAGTATGATTTTTAAAATATTTTTTATAAAAGTTTATAAACATATCATATATGATGATTTCTTATAAGACGACAATATAAGTATATAGACAATTTTCTCTTTCTTGTATGCCTCATTTTTTTTTCTTTTTATTTTGGAGTGGATTGGGATAAAAATAAGAGAGAACTAAAAAGAAAAGATAAAAAAAGAATGATAAATATGATAAATAATAAAATAAAAAAAAAGAAGAAATTTCAAAAAATAAAATAAAAAAAATGATTGAATAATTATAATTAACTTTATTTTACTTTTATACATCACATCACATCACATCAATCATTATCACTTCCTTTTTATCTCCGCCTTACTGAAGTAAAATTTGTACAAGAATAATTATGTACAGACATATAAATATCATAAACATGATTAATACTTACAATTATTTTTTTTTTCTCTTTTTTTGATCATGTTGTATCATTTGTCATATTTACATTTTTTTTTTAATTTTCTTACTCTTTTTCTTACTAGAATTCAACTAACATGGTAATATCAATACATTATTTTCCAATTTTTTTTTAGAAAGCAAAAATAATTTCATTACTTAAAAAAAGAACTGGAGCATAAGACATGCTAAGGTCCACCAAAAAGTGGCTAGTACGCGCATTATTTTCCAATTGTACAAATACAATCAAAGAGAACGGAATGTGACTGCCTTCCAAAACGCTAAGAAAATGCAATAAATGATTGAACATTTAAAGGAATAATAATAAAAAAAGCTTTTACGGAATAATTTCGATTTGAGCGTGTTAAAGAATTTAGAAGACAATTTAATGAATGGGATCCAGCAACAAGGCTAGTGCAGATTTTGCTATGTATGTATATGTAAAAATGACTTTGCCAAGCTATTGTTACCTGATAAAATTATTGCTAGAACCAAAGCGATTGGTAAGAACATTTGAAGATGCAATGCCATCTTTCTTTGTGTTTCTCGGTCAAGGGATTAAGATACGCGAGGAAGGATGTGATAGCAGCTGTGAATATAAAAGAAGGCTGAAAAAGGAATACGTGCGGAAAGAAGGAATGTGAATCAAAGCAACAAAAGGTATGCATCTTGTGAAAAGAATGGATTATTCTTTTCCAAACACATAGCGGCAAGTTTTCTGCGAAGTACATGGCGGCAAGTTTATCTAGGTTCTATCCTTCTACACTCTCACATACAACAGGCTTCAATCCCAGAATTATGATGTGACACGTGGAAATAACTTTCACTTGAAAATGAATATTTAATATTTGGTTTATATATATATATATATATATATATTGAAAGAGATCAAATGATATTGATATAACTCTTTTCTAAATTCAAATGATTTGATTTAATTGATTGTTTGATTGATATAAAATACAATTTTTGGTGAATATTTAAAATAATATTTTCAAAATAGCAATATTAGTATCTTTTGTTTGGTTTTACTATATATATATATATATATATTGGGCTACCATGTTATTTAGTGTGACTAATCTTTGTCAAAAAACTTGGCTGACCACTTTTAGTGGGATTTTCTCTCTCAACTACATTTTTTCTATCTACAATACTCAAACTCGAGACCTTACTTAGGAGATATGGCCCAGTTCTAATCAAACCAACAATATATTGGTGATTTTGCTATATATATAATTCATATAATTGAATGATTTAATGAACTTCTATATTATAAATTAGAATATACACCTTAGCGAGTGAGATTCTCACCCTCCTCACTCTCTCAATTAGTATAAATTATTATAAGGTCCAAGATCACCACGTGTTTGTGGTCCAATTAATCTTCACATGACATGGCACATAACCATGTATTCTTAACTCTTTCTCATAAATTGAAAAAATCAGCTATGTATCATGTGGAAATTGATTGAGACCATGAATACATGGTGGTCCTGGATTACACAATAAATTTTCCTTTATTAGATATTTTCAATCCTTTCTCTTATTTCCTTTATACTTGTACTAGTTTGGTGTACGGGTTTGTTATTATGTTTTCAAATTTTGAAGTTGTTATTTCAATTTATATTTATTATATATTATTTAAAATGAAAATACTTTAGCTAATCTTTTCATCTAATAAAACCATCCCAATGCTCATTATTTGATGAGGATTCTTATGATCTTTCAGACTATTCTTCTTGGAACAATGTCATTCAGGTTTTGTAATTTCAACATGTGTCCCTCTCTGAAACCCTTCTTTTTAATGAAATGATCCCAACCACTTCCAAGAAAGCGCTCTACAGTTCTACGTTCACTCATTTTTAGTATCTTACAGTCAAAGCTTTCCCCTTCTCATTTACCAAACAATAATGCCTATAAATGTTGACGCCTCATTTCCTAAAAAATCTTGCTGAAATTCCCTACATACAAAGAAAAAGTTTTACTAAATTAAACGTATTATATATGTCAACTCCATTTACAGAGAATATCCTTATTGATACGATATCTTTATTACATTTACTAAACATATATTTTAATATCAAAGACTAACCTAAGGTTATGTTTTGACAATGTTATTAGTAAAAAATTGTCCTCAATTTCTTCTACATTAACATCAACATTATTATGTCCATCTTCATCTGAGTCAAAAGAAACATGAATCATTATTCTATCCTCATCATCAAATATGTCCAATTTGTGGTCATCTATTTCTACTCCATAATCCAATGTTTTCAGAATCAGACTAGTCATGGACTTGGTCACAGTATTAGGTCAATGGGTCATTGGTTGAACCAATGAGTCAGTGATTGAACTGTATGAACCGATATAATATTTAATATTTAATATATAATATAATTATATATAATGTATTATCAAAATGTATAAAAAACATTTTAATATATATGTGTGTGTGTGTGTACAAAAATCGGATGAGTCATGGCCTTTTTAATTTTTGAATACAAAGCTTGATACCAAAAAAGTGAATTCCTTTATATAAAAAATTCAAAACGTAATATGTTTGGGAAGTGTGCACAATAGGTTATAATGAGAGAGACTGCTCTCTTGGTCTCTACTTATTTAGTTGGCAAAATGCAAATAAATTTTTCTATTAATTGAGGCCTTTGAGCAGTGTGCAAGCAAAAATCAAAGTTCTAATTTTAATATAAAACAATGTTTTATGTGCAGCCAAGGGCCACAGATGAAGTCAAATGGACACTCTGAAGTTTGAAGTTTAAACCTCCACCTTCACCTATTCTTCTTCTTCTTTCTATTCTTCTTTTTTCTTCTCAGTGCATCCACTTATCTTTTCCACCTTATTTTTGCTGTGGACTTGATCTTCTTCTTTCTATTTTTCATTTTTTTCCTTCGTGTATGTCCTTCTCTTCCTTGTTTCATTGTGGACACGACCTAGTCACAATGTAAGGACTAACTAGTTGGGATTGGAGTTTAACTAATAATCATTTACTTTTGCAAAAATTAAAATGTTGTTTAATAAATTTTTATAAGAATGGGAGAAAATTTTTCACTTTTAAAACTTTTTTAAGTATACCTATACTGTTAATTTACAAACTCATGGAGTCGAGTTCAAAATACATACCATACAATACCCTTGTATAAAAAAACAATGTATAAGGGCCAATCAAAGTGACTGCATTTGCAGGTATCTGATAACAATTGTATATGAGGTGTTGGGTTTAGGAGGAACATAATTATAAATAATGTAAATGAAAAGGTTCCATGCATACATCAAGGAAATAAATAACGTGTACAGGTTTATAAATCAAATAAAAGTGTCATAAAATACAGTATAGCAACCTAAATAAAGTTAATAATTCACAATCCCAACCTACTCCCACAAACCCTAACTAGACTCCTAAACATTGTGACTATTCACAAACTAGTCCTACTGACTAGGAACGTATCCACCCTACCCAACATGGGAGGATTGACAGGGAGTACTACCA
This sequence comes from Spatholobus suberectus, assembly GCA_004329165.1. Classification (NCBI taxonomy): domain Eukaryota; kingdom Viridiplantae; phylum Streptophyta; class Magnoliopsida; order Fabales; family Fabaceae; genus Spatholobus; species Spatholobus suberectus. The sequence continues at coordinate 54,670,166 of CM014734.1, read as the reverse complement.
TCTAGAGAGTCACTCGAGGAATCATCATCATCCCTACTACCCTCCTTATCATTGCCCGCCTAGGCAACAAACTCCACAATATCCTTGGGCATGCACAACAACCCTGCCTTCCTAGCAATCATTCGCGTCCTTCTACTTGTTTTCTAATAGCCAGAGGGCCTTGCTGCCCATCCTGGCTATGACCTCGCTTTCTAGTTGTCTCTCAGTTGAGACCTCGGGAACCACTATTACCCTAATCCTCTTTTAATGTGTTGCCTTCCTCGAAGCAGAGGTTGCTGAAGCAATGGAAGAAGTGGGGGTAGGGGCCCTGAACTAGTATGTCCTTTTGTCCACGAGCATGGATTGATGCACGTTCTGCTCGACTAGCATGGCATGGCTAGGTTCTGTACTATTCGGGTGTCTATACCAGAAAGTGACACGCCTTGATAATACGTTGTTGTAGTTTTGTCCATCAGGCTGTTCACAATGTTTTGTCTAGTCGCCATCCCCTAGAGTAATCCACATGTAGCTTCTCCCATCCATTTGCTACTTGATGACAAGTAGGGCCATAACTAAGAAATAACAAGAAAAAGGAGGTGAGATAACAAATGGAAATAACTCAAGTAAAGAATAGTAGAACTCAAGGGTATACCCTCCTTAGCGGGACCCAATGTATACATACATAATATAATAATCCACACACTGACCTAATATTTGTGACGACTACAAAAAAGTGTGCCATCCTTGGGCAGTGACCCACACACAAAACCTCCATCAATCACAATAACCTGGACAACATTATCATCATCACAACCAGTATGACCTAAGTAGAAACCACATTATACATACACATCAATACTCATATCAAACATACCACGCCATGAGCATAACATAATTCATTAGTCAAAATGCATGCAATGCATGAATTTTTAATCAGTCATTTACTACTTTTTCATTAATGCTTATGATGCATGTGGGTACTAGTAACCATCATATTCTGACGCCATACATCTCATATCAGACATTTTACACTTCGTACGAAACACTTTCACCCTATGGGTGTTTATCAACTCATTATGAGACCACATCATCTCAACTCATTATGAGACCACATCATCTCACCTCATCTCAACTCATTATGAGGCCACATCAAATAAGTCCTTATAGGACAACCATCTGTGTATGAGGCATTTTACCCGCTCTAGGCTTACAAGTCTATATAGGATTATCGACAAATCCATTAATGTATGATGCATGATGAATGCTATTAAGTCTTTCTCTCTTATTAAGATCGGGATGAAAGGAGCGGAGATGGATTTGTTGAGATAAGCCCACAACCTTCTCAAAAATTTGATTTCCTCAACCCTAATACCATCCTCAATTATCAAACATAACTTTTCTTAAAAAGGGTTTCAAAGTCATTTAAAGACTTAATCAATAGCCATGGTCAACTTTAAAAGAAGAATTGGAATTTCTCAAACTTTCCTTAAAAGAAATCTTAAAAAAAAAACCTCAAGCATTAGAAATACAAGGGATGCTCGGACTTTGTACACAAGTCTAGGTATCAACCTCGTTAATTGCTTGTTCTCAAAATTAATTACACATTTCAAAAGCTCACAATTTTTCAGAAGAATTCATCAAATAACTTTTCAAAATAACCATTGGGTGAGGAAAGCATTCAAATACAACTCATTTCATTATATACAACAACCTATGAAAAGGGCTTTCTTGCTCAACTTCTCAAATAAAGTATTAACCTCAAACATACCTAATTTTGGAAATCATTATGTTCAAGGACTTTTCTAGTCCATCACTCATAAAGCATACCATTTCCTCATTATCCTTAGGTGTTTTTCATCCTCATTATCACATTACGCCATTGGATAAAACCAATCGGTCCGCACATAACACAGCATCACTCACGAACTACCATCACGGGGAAAGAGTTATAGCATTAACACATACCAGTACATTTCATCAACAATCCATGCATATACATATACATGCCGTACCTAACATTAATCACATCCAAACTATACCATATACACATCTGTTTTAGAGTGAAAACAAAATAGATCATGCAACAACCTTAACTAATCTCATACAATTATACCACACATCAATCATTATCATTCTATTATGAATAATCAACACTGGGTATAATCAAGACATTCATCATTAAATACAAGTTGCCCAATCTACAACTTATCGTAAAATTTATAGAATTAAAAACACATACACATTTTCGCAGACCTTTAAATGAGGCCTTCCTACTTGCATTTAAAAGTCAACACCTAAGACTTAAGGTTCACTCAATTGACTCTACTCCACTCACAACTACACTAAATAGAATACAAACAAACCCCATGCATAACGAGGCCTCAAGAACCTCTTCACCATTCATACAACACTTCTAATTCCCTTAACTCTTATATAGGTACCCTTTTAGACAAAGTCAATACTTTATATCCTTTTTGGTGTAAAAATGTAGGAAATTGGCATACATTCACAAATTTCACCTTAATATTCTATAATAGGTTAAGAGTCACAAACACTACCCAATTCATCCTACCCAAAGGCAGACTTAGCATCCTTCATGGGAATATTCACCAACTATTTAGATTACATGCTATTCAATTAATGCCATAACCACATACATAACATACATAAGACTTCTGGCTTCCCAAAACCTTAGATAAGGCTTGGCTCATAGTTAAAGATATATCCAGATTCATTCCTCATACAATCTGAAATAGAAAAAGCACACAAGAAGGGGGCGGTTGAATTGTGCGTTAAAAAAGACATTTTCGAAACTAGTTGATCAATGTGAAAACGTTTTCAAGCGTAGGGATAGAGAGAAGAAGAACAAAAAAGTTTTATACTGGTTCACTCAACTTGAGCTACGTCCAGTCCTTCACCTACAAGGTATTCACTAACCAACCTTAGGTTACAAGTATTGTTCACGGCCTCTTTAGGCTTTACAATCAATCACCCTAGATTGCTTAACTCGAGTATTCTTTCACACTAAGCCTCTCCAGCTTCTGCAACACAACAAGTGTTTATACAACAAATATCAACTCACGTAGTGAGGATTTGAAAGATAAAGCTCAAGAATGCTTTGAGAGATCTTTTACAAGATTTTTGCTATTGTCCACTGGACGCTTCTATCAGAGTGTTACTAATATCTTTTTGTTCTTGTTTTTTTTCTTCATCTTATGTTGTCTCTTGTATATATTTGCTTCTTCGTTGGTGCATATATATATAGTCTTTAGGAAAGGATCCATTATAGAAGACTTTGACTTCGTTATGCAAAGAGAAGCGTGCAAACTATTCTTTCAGAGTGATCAGGCGTAACAACTTTTAGACTTGCACTAAAACGGAAGGTGCAGGACTGTGCTGGCGTTTTACTTTTCTGAGTATTCTTCATTTGTCTCAGCAGCTTGATAAATTGACTTGCTTTATCAGATATTGCTGCGCTCTTGCACTAGAATGATTCTGATGTAATTTAATGCTTCAAACAATTTGAACTGTTAGATCACAGAAGTAGTAATATATTAGTTTCCATAAAAACTAGCATAGATAAATTGGACATTCAAAATAGAACTTAGCCGTTTGAATATTTGTCGTTGGAAGCTTGCATTAGATATTTGAATATGTTCTTTAGACGATCATCTTCATTGTTCACTGGATGGTCTTCTTTAAGCACGTCTTATTGGATGGTCTTTCTTTGACACGTCTATTGGACGGTCTTCTTTGATACGTCTACTGGACGGTCTTCTTTGATACGTCTACTGGACGATCTTCTTAGCTGTGATAGGGTTAGTCTTTAAACCATAAACTTGAACATTAATAAGCTTGTTATCTTCAAAACATTGAGGGTTTAGACGCTTCTACGTCTTTGGTTCCAACAATCTCCCCTTTTTTGATGATGACAAACCTTATTAATTTTTAAGTTTTTGCTAGAATATAAAAGGATGCATAAAGAAGTTTTTGAAAGACTTACTATGCTCTCCCTGAGTTTGATATTCCAAGTTTTGTATACTTGAGACACAAGATATCAGCTTAAGTCCATATCAAATACAATACCAAATATCAAGCATATTATATATATAACAGATATAGGATTTTATATAAGCAGAGCAATATTTGAAGTAAACAGATCAACTATGTATTTTATTTATATGTACAGAGTATAAATTAGACACAAAAAAAAAATGCGACAAAGACAAAAACATAAAACACAATGCTTTCTCCCTCTTTGTCATTAGCAAAAAGCAGACAAAAGGAAATGGGAGTCGTCATCACAGTCATCGTTGCGGCAGCGGAGGAGAAGGTGGAGAAGGTTGAGGAGGGTGTAGCAGAGCTTGTTGGTTCTGGAGAATTTGCTGAGAGGGAGATGGGTTGCAGTTGGTTGGTAACATATTGTTGAACGGTAGGGTCAATAGGGGGAAGGGGGAAAGGAGCAGAAGAAGAGATAGGGAGACTTGTGGAGGTTTGAGATCCAGGGTAGGCGGTGGTGGAGGTGTAGGTGACGGTAGGTTGAGAAGGAGTGGGTGGAAGAACTTCAGAGGGTGGAGGAGGTGCTTCGAGAAGCTTCAAGTCTCAGTACTTCTAATTGGTATGGACGTGGAGTGGTCCAAGGGTATGGTGGTTAAAATTTGTGTGGTGAGTAAGAGCGGCAATTATAGTGTATAGGATAGAAGTTTCTGTACCAAGGAGTGGACGCTCGTTTGCTGGACGGACAAAAGCAGCTGAGGAGTCTGAACAATGAAATACACGAGCTGGACGCTGCGTGACTTCACAGTTCATTGCAGTTGGGATATCGGCTTTGTCATTTGTGGAAACTCCACTACTGGACGCTTCTTGTTCGCATTGGAACATATGGTGATGCCAGAAGCATTCAGCATCGTCCTTGTCTAAGTCTGTATGAAGACGTTGAGCTAGGAACCATTCACGGGAATGAGTTGAATGTTGTTGAAAATCAGCTCTGGACGACAAAGGTAGGGACGGTGCCTTGGTCAGAATCTTCTTTTTCTTGTGGTTGTCTATGATTGGCAATCTTGGGCAGACGCGATCTGGTTGGATGCGGATGGATGTGGAAGGTTGGATGTGTTGTGAGAGGGGAATGAAGAGTTGAAACTTCAAGGTGGCAGAACCTTTTAGAGTGTTGCAGAACATGTGCTTAAAGGCAGATGGAAAGAATCCATCTTCTGCTAGATCTAGAGGCCTAAACTTCAAATTTGCAGGCCTTATTTGAACAGACCGCTCGCCCCCAGGTTTCTTTTTTTGCTGAGCTTGCTCGATGTGGTCTACTGGAGGTACTCTGTGTTGAAGTACTCTAGGAGGATGTGCATTGATGCGCCTAGCTCGTATAATGCTAGGGTACCTCCGTCTGATAAATCGCTTGAGCGGTAAGTGTTCAATAGCTCCAGGAGGTAGTGCCAGATATTTTGCCGAGGGTTGATGGACATAGTCGTCCATGTACTTCTCCATATTGATGGTAGAGTAGTCAAAGCCGAAGGTTGGTTCGGGTAGCTCTGGACGCAAAATCATGGCATTGTCGTCCAGGAGGTTTTGGGAATTGCCTTCAACAAAAAGTAGAGGCCATTTCTATTTGGTGTGCTCCAAGGGTTCTAAGGAATGGGTAGGGACGGGAATGATGGTTGAGGAGGAAGGTGATTTAGTAGGCTTGATGGAGAGATGTGTCTTAGGTATGCCGGGGGTGGGATGGTGCAAGTATAGCCTTTGTCACCAGGCAGCAACAAATTTGGTTCAGGTGTGGCTCGTGGGTCGGCTTGTGTTTGGGTAAGAGGTTTAGATGGTTCAATAATGATTAAATCATCAAGGTCGCTAATAGGTTCATCAGCAGTAGAAGAGGAAAGCTTACTTCTCTTAGACTGTGCTTCCCCTGGCAATGCTTCTGTTGATCGTTTGGATGAGGCATATGATTGTGGTTGTGGTTGAACAGGAACATCAACCATGGCAGCTTTTGCTTCTTGACAAACTTACCAATTGCTCACCGTCTTCGTCATCAGAAGCGATGATGAACGCCTTTTGGCAGGACTTTGTGTCGGAGTAGGTGGAGAAGCTGAGACAAGCGATAGGAGCAACTGTAAGAGAAGCAGATGAAGCCGAGGGTCTTTGGATCTTGGATCTTGTAACCCTAGTCGCTTGCGTCTTGGACAATCTCTTCTTGGTGGACGGTTTGGCAGCAACTGGATTCACAAATAGTGTCCTCGTCGTCCATCGGCTTAGCAACATGGACAGTTGGCTCAATTGTCTGTAGAGGTGCCATCTCCATGACTTCCTTTCTATCTTCCATTAGTTTGGACGTGGTCTCCAAAGGCTTCAGCATAAACCCAGCCTTCATCTGTGCAACATTGTTGCGTCCAAACGGCAGTTGAGTGAAACGATGGCCACCACCCAGAATTCTAATATGACTTTGCTTTCCAAGGGATAATGCAAAGAAGGCATGATACACCTGCTGTTGTCAGAAGAGTCTGTTAAGGAGAGCGGCATAGGTGATCTGGTCGTGCTTTCCGTGTCCTTTCATGGTCCTAAAGATGTTACTCAGGATGAGGTGCGGCAGGTTGAACTGTTGCCTGTGATCATATGGAACAACGCGAACCTGTGCAGAAAGGTAACACTGTCCTTCGATCTAGCCTTGTGAAGAATTCCCTTGTTCAAAAACTGCTGGAAAATCTTCCCCTTTTTTGTTAGGTTGCTGTATTCCACTGGCCTTTCATCTTCGGACCCATCAGTGTAGCATCAACAGTATCATGTCCTCCAAAATTGTTTTCCCAGCCATTCTTGATGCAAGACCCAGCTCGCTCACAGCCAATGGCTTGGGCAACAGAGCCGAGGTCCAGTTTGACCTTGACTCCCAGAGCAGTTCCAGTGATGTCAGTGTTTGAGAAGACGGTAGAGTTCTAGAATTGTCTGATGAGTTTTGGATAAATGATCTCGTTCGGGTGGAAGTAGTTGAGGATTCCACATTTGAGCAGGTTGTCCATAACAGTCACACCCATGTCCTCCAGAGCTTGGATATCAAATGGCTTTCGATGAGAACAACAGCCTTGTCTAGGCTCTCCACACGAGCCACGGCCTTAGCAGTAGGACCAGCCTTGTCAGATGCCATTTCTAAAGCTTGAAGGATAGTTAGGGTTTGAAAGGTTTCGAGAGACAGAGAGTTCAGGTGGATTTGAGAAGAGGTAAGTGTTTGGTTTAGGTTTGAGTGTATATGAAGAAACCAAAGAGTTTTGCTTTTGGCTGTTCTTCCATTTTCGAAGAGAGAGGTGATGTGCAATAAATGCTGGGTTAGCCGCTTACAAATCTCGAGGTTGGTTATACGGTGCATGAGTGACTCAGACCGGAATAAAGCATTTATTTCAAATCATTTTCAGAGAAAACATAATGAAGTACGGATAAAGAACATTGTGCACAAATAAATGTAAGTTGTTATGAAATGCGAAAAGCTATGCACATGGACGATGTAATATTGGACGCTCACATCTTTAGACGGTCAAGGCATGTAAAAAAAAACTATTCATTTATAAATTCCATACCAAGAAGATCTCGAATATAGATGAGTTTATCTTTAGGAAGGGGTTTTGTAAATATGTCGGCCAATTGATTTTCAGTGTTAACAAACTGAATATCGACAATTCCCTTCTGAACATAATCTCTTATAAAATGATGTTTTATTTCAATGTGCTTTGCCCAAGAATGTAAAATAGGATTTTTAGACAGATTTATAGCAGCAGTGTTATCACAAAAGATAGGAATGTTACTTTCGTAGATACTGTAGTCTTTTAACTGATGCTTGATCCATAAAAGTTGTGAGCAACAAGACGCAGCTGAGACATACTTTGCTTCTGCTGTAGACAGGGCAATCGTCCCTTGTCTTTTGCTCGTCCAGGAGACTAGATTCCCACCAATGAGGTGACATCCTCCACTGGTGCTTTTGCGTTCTACTCTATCTCCCGCATAGTCAGCATCGCAGTATCCAACTAACCTGCATTCTTTGTTTGACTTAAAACACAAACCAAGGTTAGTGGTCCTTTTTAAATATCTAAAAATTCTTTTAACTGCTATTAGATGAGTTTCTTTAAGGTCAGATTGAAAACGGGAACATAAGTATACACTAAACATAATGTTAGGTCTGGACGCTATGAGATATAACAGAGCCCCAATCATACCTCGGTATGTAGTTTGGTATACCTTTTTAGAAGAGTCGTCCAGGTTGAGTATTGACAATGGATGCATAGGTGTACTCATTTCCTTGGCATCGTCCATCTTGTACTTCTTGAGAAGTTCGTTGACATATTTTGTTTGATGTATGAATATGCCATTTGTAGTCTGCTTTACTTGCAATCCCAAGAAGAATTTTAATTCTCCCATCATACTCATCTCGAATTCTGCTGTCAAGATCTTAGAAAAATCCTTGCATAAAGCGTCATTAGTAGCACCGAATATAATATCGTCTATATATATTTGTGCAATAATAAAGTGTGTTTTAACGTCTTTGCGAAAGAGAATGGTGTCCAGTTTTCCTCTAGTAAAACCATTTTCTAAAAGAAATGAACTTAGCTTTTCATACCAAGCTCTTGGAGCTTGTTTAAGTCCATACAAAGCCTTTTGAGTTTGAAAACATGTTTTTGGAAAAGTATCACACTCAAAACCAGGAGGTTGTTTCACATAGACTTCCTCGTTTATTATGCCATTTAAGAATGCACTTTTTACATCCATTTGATAGAGCTTCATATTACTATGAGCAGCAAATGAAAGTAAGATGCGAATGGCTTCTAATCTAGCTACTAGTGCAAAGGTTTCGATAAAATCTATACCTTCTTGTTGACAGTAACCTTGAGCTACTAGTCTTGCTTTATTTCTTACCACTTTGCCAGCTTCATCTAGCTTGTTGCAGAACACCCACTTTGTTCCAATGATAGATTTGTCCTTGGGTGCAGGAGCTAGCATCCATACATCATTCTTTTTGAATTGACTAAGTTCGTCCTTCATGGCGCTGATCCAACCATCGTCCAGGAAAGCTTCGTCCATTGTCTTTGGTTCCAGTTTAGAAATCAAAGTAGCTTGAGCTTGCTCCTTAAAGGTCGATCTTGTCCTGACATGATCTTGAATGTTTCCAAGAATTTGATTATCTGGATGATAGGTCTTCATTTGCCAAGAGCATCCAGTTGGTTCCTTTTCTTCTTCTTTTGGATCGTCCATCTGATCTCTAGACGCTGAAGGACTGGCATCTTCTAGCTTCATATCTGCAAATGAATCGTCTAGCTCTGATATTTCTTTATCAGGCTTATTGTCATTGAATTTAACATGGATGGCTTCTTCAACTGTTAAGGTTCTAGAGTTGTAAACTCTATAGGCCTTGGATGTTTCGGAATAGCCTAACAGTATTCCATCATCACACTTAGAATCAAACTTTCCAAGATTGTCTTTAATGTTTAAGATGAAACATTGACATCCAAAGGGATGAAGATATGATATGTTGGGCATTCGTCCTTTCCACAATTCATAGGGAGTCTTTTTCAAGATAGGTCTTATATAAATTCTATTTTGTAAATAACATGTAGTGTTTACTGTTTCAGCCCAGAAGTGCTTAGGAGTGGAATTATCATTTAGCATGGTTCTAGCCATTTCTTGCAATGACCTGTTCTTTCTCTCTACCACACCATTTTGTTATGGTGTTTGTGGTACAGAGAAGTTATGGAGAATTCTGTTCTCCTTACAGAATCCTTGAAAACTTTTGTTTTCGAATTCTCCTTCGTGATCACTTCTGATTGAAGCTATGCAAACACCTTTTTCATTTTGAATTCTTTTGCAAAAGATTGAAAATATCTTGTAAGACTCATCCTTGTGTTTTAAGAACGTAACTCATGTCCATCTAGAGTAGTCGTCCATTACGACTAATCCATAACGTTTTCCACTAAGGGAGGCTGTTCTGGTTGGACCAAACAAATCAATATATAGCAGCTCAAGAGCTCTAGTTGTGGAAACAATATTTTTTGATTCAAAAGAGCTTTTTACTTGTTTCCCTTTTTGACATGCATCACAGAGAACATCAGACTTGTAAGCAAGATTTGGAAGTCCTTTTACGAGGTTATGCTTATTTAGCTTTGAGATTAGTCTCAAGCTTATATTTCTAAGTTTCTTGTGCCAAGTCCATTGATTCTCTTTGATGGATACTAAACACGATACATTTTGATTTGTGATGTCATTGAGATCAATCTTATAAAGATTGTTTTGCCTCTTAGCAGAAAATAGTATGGATCCATCTAGATTCCTGACAATACATTTTTCTTTGTCAAAGTAGACATTGTGTCCAGTGTCACATAATTGACTTATGCTTAGTAGATTGTGTCTGAGTCCTTCAACATATAAAACATTTTCAATGGAGGGGAAGGAGTGTTTACCGATTGTTCCTATACCTGTGATCGTTCCCTTTTGGTTTCCTCCAAAGGTGACCCATCCCCCATTCTTGGGCTGTAGGCTTTGGAACATACACCTTTCTCCCGTCATGTGTCGTGAACAACCACTGTCCAGGTACCATGATTAGGGTCTTCTTTCGGTTGTGAAGCAAATATGCAACAGGTATTATCATAGACTTAGGTACCCAAATGGACTTGGGTCCTTTTCTGTTAGTTCTGAAGGCATTGGACGCCTTCTTTGTTGGACGATATCTGCATTTTGTTGATTCATGCCCATTCTTTCCACATATTTTACAGAGTGTTATGTTTTTACTAGGTTTGTAATTTTCTTTAACAAAACCAAGTCCAGATTTGTCATGAGGACTTTTCCTATAAGATAGAATTTTATTTAGGTTTTCTGTTCCGCTGACAAATTTTGACAAGCTTTCTTTCAGATGAGTGACTTCTTTTTGAAGTTCTAAAACTTCATGAGAAGATGTCTCTTCTGAAATGTTCTTTGCTTTTAAAAACTCATTTTCTTTTAAAACCTTTTTATGCTCTTCATTAAGCAAATTGAATTCTTTTGTTATTTTTGAAAATTTCTTTTTCAGTTCTTTATATCCCATAGAGAGAGTTAAGGAGTTAGCAAGCAAATCATTATAGGCTTCTTGTAAAGAGATTAAGTTATCGAAGTTTACCTCTTCGTCTTGCTCATTATCTGAGCCATCAGAGCTGGTCTCCGCCATGAGACACAGATTGACTTCTTCTTTTTCTTCTTCATCATCTGATGAAGATAGGTCCATGCCTTCCTAGGTAGCCATGAGATCCTTTTTCTTGAAGAACATCTTCTTTTTGTCCTTCTCCAAGCTTGGACATTCAGCTCTGAAGTGTCCAGGCTTTTTGCATTCATAGCAGACTGAAGGACTCTTTTCTTTTGGTGCCTTGTTGAACTTCTTTGTGAAGTTTTTGGCTCTTGATCATTCTTTCTTCTTCCACATAGCCTGTATTTTTCTGGAGATGAAAGATATTTCATCTTCATTAGAGTCATTTTCTTCAGACTCTTCCTTAGAGGGTTCTTCTACGTTTAGTGCTTTGGACGATGATCCTCTGGTTGGACGATGGACGCTTAGAGCGATGGTCTTCTTTTTCTGTCCTTCGTCTTGCTTTAGCTCTAGTTCATGGACTTTAAGAGTTCCAAGTAACTCTTCCATTGAGAGTGCTGTTAGATATTTGGAAGCTCTTAAAGTTGTAACATGCGGTCTCCATTGCCTAGGCAAACTTCTCAAGATTTTGTTAATGTGATCATAATTATCATAGGTTTTGCCTAAGGACCTCAGGTTGTTTTTATGGTTTGAAATCTATCAAACATAAGTTCGATAGTTTCATTTTCTTCCATAGTAAAGAGTTCATATTGTCTTACGAGTAAGCTCAACTTAGACCTCTTTACTTGTGAAGTGACTTCATAGGCAAGAGCGAAGGTATCCCACATTTTCTTAGCACTTCTTAAGCTATGAACCTTTTCATATTCAGATTCAGATAAAGCACACATCATAGCATTTCTAGCTTTTGAGTTTAGAAGGTACCTCTATTTGTGAGATTCTGTCCATTGACTTCTTGGCAGCTCCACTCCATCAAGGTCAAGGGGCAAGTAGTCACCGGTTTCTACTACGTCCCACATGTCTATGTGACATGCATCAAAGAATGCTATCATTCTTTGCTTCCAATAATCGTAGTTTTGTCCTTTAAAGAGAGGCGGCCTATTAACGGCTTGCCCTTCGTTTTCCATAAGTGGTCAGGATCGTTTTAACCCTTGCAGTGTTAGATGCTCAACCCCAAGAGGCCGAGCTCTGATACCAATTGAAATAGAAAAAGCGCACAAGAAGGGGGGGGGTTGAATTGTGCGTTAAAAAAAACTTTTTCGAAACCAGTTGATCAATGTGAAAACGTTTTCAAGCGTAGGGATAGAGAGAAGAAGAACACCGAAAGTTTTATACTGGTTCACTCAACCTAAGCTACGTCCAGTCCCTTCACCCAGAAGGTATTCACTAACCAACCTTAGGTTACAAGTATTGTTTGCGGCCTCTTTAGGCTTTACAACGCAATCACCCTAGATTGCTTAACCTGAGTATTCTTTTACACTAAGCCTCTCCAGGCTTTCACAACACAACAAGTGTTTATACAACAGATATCAACTCACGTAGTGAGGATTTGAAAGATAAAGCTCAAGAATGCTTTGAGAGATCTTTTACAAGATTTTTGCTATCGTCCACTGGACGCTTCTATCAGAGTGTTACTAATATCTTTTTGTTCTTGTTCTTTTTCTTCGTCTTATGTTGTCTCTTGTATATATTTGCTTCTTCGTTGGTGCATATATATATAGTCTTTAGGAAAGGATCCGTTGTAGAAGACTTTGACTTCGTTATGCAAAGAGAAGCGTGCAAACTGTCCTTTCAGAGTGATCAAGCGCGGCAGCTTTTAGACTTGCACTAAAACAGAAGGTGCAGGATTGTGCTGGCGTTCTGCTTTTCTGAGTATTCTTCATTTGTCTCAGCAGCTTGATAAATTGACTTGTTTTATCAGATATTGCTGCGCTCTTGCACTAGAATGATTCTGATGTAATTTAATGCTTCAAACAATTTGAACGTTAGATCACAGAAGTAGTAATATGTTAGTTTCAATAAAAACTAGCATAGATCAATTGGACATTCAAAATAGAACTTAGCTGTTTGAATATTTGTCGTTGGAAGCTTGCATAAGATATTTGAATATGTTCTTCCGACGATCATCTTCATTGTTCACTGGACGGTCTTCTTTAAGCATGTCTTATTGGACGGTCTTTCTTTGACACGTCTACTAGACGGTCTTCTTTGATACGTCTACTAGACGATCTTCTTAGCTGTGACATGGTTAGTCTTTAACCACAAACTTGAACATTAATAAGCTTGTTATCTTCAAAACATTGAGGGTTTAGACGCTTCTACATCTTTGGTTCCAACACAATCACCTAGGCAACATCCAAACAATAAAAAAGACATCCTAGTAGTCAACACAACGAGACTTATATAGTCCACCAATTCACAACCATGTTGCAGTTTCCCTAAAATCAAGACTTGACTTCTCAAAATATGTTCACACAATTAATTACAAAAACAAACAAATTCACATCAAATTCAACAAGTTATTACATATATATATATTCATCAAAAATTCATAGTCACATAATTTAGTAACAACATAGAATTCAGTTCATCATCACATAGTTATTAAAATTTAAAATCTAGACTCAGAGCTATAAGTCACCAAAAGCGATGTGCTCCTGACCGACTCTTTCGTCCATTGAGAGTATATTATCGCACTACCCCCTTAACTTGGGTGTGAAAAAAAATTGTCTTGTCATTTCGCTCGCATTTGTACACTCCACTCCTATTCGACTTTCAACCTTGAGATTGGCGTTGTTTCTTCACCTGTGGTTTGATTGACGATCCAAACCTGTCAAAATGAAAAAAAAAACTGAGTACTTCGCATTGATGGGATTGCATGTGGGATCGAAGGTCGCGGGCCCCACATGCAAGCCCAACAAATGCGCCCAAGTAAGGGGAAAACGGGTTTAGCGACGCTTGTTTACCTCTATTGCGCAATGGCTAATCCGAGGCTATTGGGACTTCGAAGGTAGGCTCTGGGCACCTTTCAGGGGTAGTGAGTGGCTCGGCTTGTAGAATAGGAAGGAAGATGCTTGCATGTAAAAGCTGCTATGTGGTAGGGTGGCTTGGTTTCGTGGCGGTTGATGGCGGAATATGTTAGGGGTGGCGGTTTAGAGTGCCTAGTGTGGTCGCAGCTCACATGCAAGGGTTGGGGTGGCCACAAAGGGTGGTGGTTGGCTCGATTTTTGTGGTGGCGATGGAAGACAAGAGGTGGTGGTGGGCTTGGGGTGAAGGTTAGCCGTGGTTTTAGGTGGTTGGTGGGTTGGGGTTTACATGCAAGGTGGTTTAGTGGCTGTTGGTGGCGGAGGAAGGTGGGGGTGGAGCGGTTTGGTGGTTGGAGGTAAGATGGAGGTGGCTTGGTGGTGGTTCGATGGCTGTGGCTAGCATATTTGTTTTGGGAAGGTAAAAAAGGCACATGCAAGGCTGAAGGAGGCGTAGGGAGTGTTGGTGGTGTGGGGTGGTTGGGTCTCGGTGGTGGAGAAGGAGACCGAGGGGAGGAAGAAGGTGTGGTGCAGGTTCTCAGGGGTTGTCGGGGGTGGCTGGTAGTTTGGGTGATGGCATGGTTCTAAATTATGGACCGCCACACGTGTTGCAACCGCAATATTGTGGTTGTGGAGCTACCTGCAATGGCAATGGCTCACAATTGCTGTGTGAATTAGAATCATAGGAATTGCCGCAACGCATCTACAATGGAACTGCAACACTATCTTGTTCCATTTTTTTGTGAAAAAATAAACAAAGATTCATACTTAAACCTTCTATTTTAATGGGTGTGGTTGTGTGAAATGTTTGGGAAGGAAGGGAGGCATCTGAGGGTGGTTGGTTGGGGTGCTAGTAGGCTACGTGATGCGTTCAAGGCAAGGGGAAAGGGTGAGGTGGTAGGGGTAGGCCAGTACGAGGGAAAGGGGAAAAGTAAGGTGGTGGGGGCAGGGGAAAGGTGAAGTGCACATATATAATAATTTCACGCTACAACGGCCATAATCCGCATCGCAGCAGCCACAATGCCCGCAAACACAATGCTCGCAACTGTAATTGCAACCTCAATTTAGAACCATGGGTGACGGTGTTGGGGGGTTGGTTTAGTGGCATAGAGGGTGGTGGTTTGGTGGTGAGGGGGGTGAGAGTTGCTGAGAGAGGGAAAAAGAATGGGGGTTGGCCTTGCAGAAGTGAAACAGAAAGGGGTGGGGGCGAGAATGCAAGGGAGGTCGAGAGAGAAGATAGGGTGAGGGTGTGCTTCAAATAAAAGCATGAAGGGGGGTTATGAGTTTTTTTTTTTTTTGTTAAAAAGAATGGGAAGGGCTGTAGAGTGTGCATGCGTTAGTTTACAGTTAAGTTTGGTTCCTTTTTTTTTTTTTGGTGAATGAATAATAATCAATAATCCCTAGAAACCTCTAGGGAAGCTAATACAAGATGCATTTGCCCTCAAGGCATTGGAAATAAATTCGGGAGCAAAATCAAAAACATGAAACTAACTTAACATAAACATACCATGCTTATCCAACAAATCCGCAACCTAATTAGCCTCTCGAAACGCATGAATCCAGACAATGTGCCCTTCATGATGATGGATGTCATGAATCACTTTAACCAAACCATAGCAAGGATGTGTAATACAACATCCTTTAGTCAAAAGGTTGATAGCAGTGAGAGAGTCTGAATGCACTTTAATCCTACAAAATCCTCTTTCTGACGTAAGCCTTAGACCATAGAAAATACCCCAAAGCTCTGCAGCTAAAATAGAGCCTTCACCAATTTTCACCGTAAACCCACAAACAAAAGCACCGTCATCATTCCTAAGAACACCATCACACACCGAGGTCCTCCTCGCCTCAATAACAGAACCATCACCATTCATAGCCATCTCACCAACGTCCGGGGAACCCAAGAAATATTTCGACGACCATTGTGATGAATGCCAGAGTTTTCCTTCACGAAATCCACCTCGCGAGCAGCAAAAAATGGATTGCGTCAGCTTAAGAGTGCGAGTTATCAAATCTTCCACCGATCATTATTTTTGTTGGAATATGTAATCATTCCTCTTCCACCATATATTATATAAAAGTACCCCAAAAAGAGTACTCCACGCGACGTTAAGGAAAGCTGTGGAATTGGACAAATTCATCATTAGCCAATCCTTCCAATCATGTATCACATAGAAATCAGCACTCACGTTCCCCTGATTGAGAAGCGCCCACACTGATCGAATTTGGAAACAATCCCTGAACACATGTAGTAAGGAATCCAAATGCGAATCACAATTAGCACAGCTATCCGTCAAAGCTAAACCCAGTCGGAACCTTTTGGCATTAGTTAATATTCCTCCATGCATTAGTTAATAAGTTTGGTTCCTACATACATATGCATGTATTTTAACAAAGGCTAGTTTTAATAAACCTTTAACATGTGTTTCTATAACTAATATAATTAAGACATATAAAATATATTTGTATGGAATCATAATCATAATTTAGGAGCTTATTTAATTAAAGCTTTACTATTAAACTCTTAGTAATTTACCATATAGTTTTATAAAACCTCTAATTATAATAGAAATACTATTTCAAGTAACTAAATTAATTAATAGTAACGTAATAGAATTCAAGAAGTCCATCTAAATACTTAAATATAAATTAAGCTTATAGTTTAGTTGTTATAGTAACATATAGTTATATTAAAAAACTTGTGGTGTGGAAGTGTATCAAGTTGATGACAGTATTTCCAATCAGGGTCTATCCTAGAGTTTGCCCTTGAGTCGTGTGGAAGCTTCAGCCATTGTAGAAAAAAGGCTGAACAAAACCAAATTAAAAGAATAATCAAACAACAGTACAACACTACTACAGAGAACAGAACAAAATAGAGAACAAAGAAATTTAAAGAAATTTAAGAGAATAGAGAACAGCCAACAGGGATTCAGAGAACAAAGAAATTTAAAGAAATTAAAGTAAATGGAGAACAGCAGTACACATAAGAAGAAATTTTAAAAAAAGAGAAAAGAAATAATTTAAAAATTAGAGAAGATGAAATAAAAGCTAAAAAACAGAGTAAAACAAAAAGAAATAAGAAAACAGAAAAAAAAACTCATTAGAGATGGTGGTGGTTGCCATTGCCGAAGAAGGTTGTTGGAGTGGGGTCACCGTTGCTGGAGAAGGTCGTCGGAGTCGCCGGTCAACAATCTCGGCAGAGGAGAGATCGTCTGCTAGTGAAGGGTGATAGAACGTGGGAAGAGTTTTGGAGAAGAGAAGTCATGAAAACGTCTCTGTCGTGACTTGTTTAGGGTTTTAAACCCTTCAATTTGGAACTGAACCAGGTTAGGCTACAGGCCCATTCCTTTTTTTTTTTTTTTACGAAAATCCCACAATGTCCTACCATGGGCACCGTGGCTGCCACGAACGCCATGCATTTGGCGGCCGCCATAGGCTGCCACGAGGAACCCGTCCCGCCACTGTCATTTTGTGGCGTTTTCATACAAAACCGCCTCGCCATTCCGCCATGGCAACAATTTAACAACACTAATCACATGTATGATTGTGTTGTTAATGACCTCGACAGGGAATTTGGGTACTGTTATACTGCTTCGGTGAAGAAGAACGGAGATTTCTTTCTCTTAGTCTTATGTCCAAAAGTCAAGTTGCAGTGGTATCATCTATTATCCCATGCTCTTTGTTAGCTTATCATCTATTCTCTTTCTTGTGCTATCTACTTCTAGTTGCATATTTCATATTGGTTTATTTATTCTTATGTTCTCTGTTTCTGTTTGATTCTAGTTTTGAATTCATAAAGAAAAACTAAACATTATGATTAAGACACTTAAGTGAAATAAAATGAAATTTCTTCAATCACTATTACTGAACGTTGGTGTTTGCCAAGGCCATAAATTTATGCTTGAGCTAAAACTCATACCACACCTTGAACCTAGTGGTGTGCTGCCATTGAACCTTGATTCCACACTTGTACTTGTGCACTAGAAGCACTAAAACACCAACCAAGGACTTCAAGTTTGAAATTGGTCCCTTTCAAACATTTGACAGGATTGTTCCCTTTCTTTTCATAGTGGATAATCATCATACTCTTCCCCTGTTACTAGCTACTACTAGTAGCAAGAGCAAGAAGATTATGTAAGTTGTAGCCTTTAATAAAATTGGCTTACACTGGACTTGCAAGTATGCTTTAAAAGTTAAACTTGTCTGTTTTCCCTTACCTTCTTCGTCTTGATCCCAAAGTAAAAAATCTCACTGGCCCCATACCACAAAACATTGGGGGAGCTCTCAAAGCTCCAATTCCTGGAGCTTCCCACCAACTATCTCAATGGCACTCTGCCTCTTTCCATCAACATTGGGGAGTTTCAAGAAGTCATATAATAAGGATATTACACCCTCAATTATTTTTTGATGGATCAGATTTGACGGACATGATCAGCCCTAAAGTGGCCTCATTAGTATGTCAATATGCACTTAATATTGCCAAACAAAACCAAAACAATTAAAAAGGCACCTGTTGGCTTCCAAGCCTTGCGAATTGCATCTCGGTTCTTTTTTTGGCCAAAGGTTTTCATGACTCCTACAATTGAAAGTACCTTCT
Organism: Spatholobus suberectus; assembly: GCA_004329165.1. Classification (NCBI taxonomy): domain Eukaryota; kingdom Viridiplantae; phylum Streptophyta; class Magnoliopsida; order Fabales; family Fabaceae; genus Spatholobus; species Spatholobus suberectus. Next base: position 54,651,481 of record CM014734.1, on the reverse strand, counting down.
TTGTAGGATGCTTCTCATCATTTCCTGACAAGTGCTTTGGAACAAAACCTTCCTATAACTATAGCTAGTTCGGTCTCAAGGGCAAACAACTTCTTACGTTGTTCCCTAAAAATAAGCAAACAATAGGTAAAGATTATTCGCAGCCAAATTCTAATTTTGCAACCAGAATGACATTGACAAGACTACATACAATTATAAGAAAATTACCAGCAGGCTATAACTCATGGTTCTAAATTGCGGTTGCGGTTGCGGTTGCGATTACGGGAATTGCAGCTGTTGCGATGCAAATTGTGGCCGTTGCGGCATGAAATTATTATATATTTGCACTTCACCTTTCCCCTGCCCTCACCACCTTACCTTTCTCCTTACTGGCCTACCCCTATAACCTCACCATTTTTCCTTGCCTTAAATGCATCACGCAACCTACCAACACCTAAACTAGCCACCATCAAATGCTTCCCTCCCTTTCTCAACATTCCACACGACCACACCTGTTAGAATAAAAGATTTAAGTCTGAATCTTTGTTTATTTTTTCACAAAAAAATGGAACAGGATGGTTGCGGTTGCGTTGCGGTAATTCTTATGATTTTAGTTCACACCGCAATTACGAGCTGTTGCGGTTGCAGGTAACTCTGCAACTGCAATATTATGATCGCAACACATGTTGTGGTCCTCAATTTAGAATTATGCTATAACTCTTAGTGTATCATCGACTGATACGACAGATTGATCATGAAATCAGATGAACTATACTTACTGCCTCATTGATATTTTAAGACAATAGCTAAAAATCAAAAAATAAACACATTAGCAATCGCGCTCACGCACAAACAAGGCAAGGTACAGTTCACAATAAGAACATTTTGAAATAGAAAAAGCGCACAAGAAGGGCGGGGGTTGAATTGTGCGTTTTAAAACTTTTTCATAACAAGTAACTAAGTATGAAAAACGTTTTCAAGCTTAGGGATAGAGAGAAGGATAACACAAAAGATTTTTATACTGGTTCACTCAACCTGAGCTATGTTCAGTCCCTTCACCCAGAAGGTGTTTACTAACCAACCTTAGGTTACAAGTATTGTTTGCGGCCTCTTCAGGGTTTACACCGCAATCACCCTAGATTGCTCAACCCAAGTATTCTTTTTCACTAAGCCTCTTCGGGCTTTCACAACACAGACAAGTGTTTTTACCAGGACATCACCTCACGTAGTGAGTATTAGAAAGATAAAGCTCAAAACACTTTGAAAATCTTTACAAGATTTTTGCTATCGTCCACTGGACGCTTCTATCAAATGTGCAAAATATTTTTATGTTCGCTAAGATTTTTTACACAAGGCACGTATCACTGTTCTCTTTGTTCTTCCTTAGTGTATATATATAGTCTTCAGGGAAAAGATCCATTGTAGAAGACTTTGACTTCATTATGCAAGGAAGGGCGTGCAAACTATCCTTTCAGAGTGATCAGGCGCGACAGCCTTTAGACTTTTCACAAAAATGGAAGGTGCAGGACTGTGCTAGCGGTCTGCTTTTCTAAACATTCTTCATTCGGCATGACAGTTTGATAAGTTGATTTGCTTTATCTGTTTTGCTGCGCTTTTGCACTGGAATGATTCTGATTGTATTTAATGCTTCAAACAATTTGAACGTTAGATCGCAAGAGTGGCAATATGTTAGTTTCGAGGAAAACTAGCATAAATAAATTGGACGTTCAAATAACACTTAGCCGTTTGAATATTTTTCGTTGGAAGCTTGCATCAGATATTTGAATTTGTTCTTCAGACGGTCATCTAGTTCACTGAACGGTCCTTTAAAGCAAGTCTTCTAGACGTTCTTCTTTTAAGCACGTCTATGACGTCTTAGATGTTATGAGTCTTCGTTTAGCACGTCTACTTGGACGGTCTTCCTTAGGAGTGGCTTGTTTGCTGTGACAAGGTTAGTCCTTAAGCAGAAACTTGAACATTAATAAGTTTGTTATCTTCAAAACTTTGAGGGTTTAGACGCTTTTACGTCTTTGGTTCCAACACATTTCAGTGTCAAAAACACCTATATGCTATGTTTAAATATGGTATATCTTTTTAGTATGTTTAAAGTTTATTTCATATTAAGGTTTTAAATAGGTTAATGAGTCTATTTTTAAACATATCAATAGGCTTACGAGATAATGGGCATATCATTGAAAAGACTAATAGATTTATGAGTTAATGGTCTATCACTAAACAAACTAATAGGCTTACAAACTAATGAGGTGTTTTTTTTTTTTTTTTTAACAATGATCACACTGGAGTTAGAACTTATAACCTTATGTATACTATCCCAACACCCTTCGCCCTCCCCCCCTCCCCCGCGGCCCCCCTCCCAAAAAAAGCTGACCTTGGGTTAACTAACTAGTCTATTACACTATAAATAGTTAAAAGCACAAAAACAAATTGCATTTTATAATTATTAAAACTAGCTTAAATTAGAAATATAATGCTTTGAGTGTTAAAATAATGTAATAATTGCATATTATTTTACTTTGTTGTGGGTCTTGTGTGCTCTGGTGTTTTGTCTCGTTGCTTGTGTATTCTTTTGTTCATTTTCTTTGTTTTAAATGCATTTTGAATGGGAATTGTTGTGAATTTAAGATTTTATAGCGAATTAATGCTTAAGAGTATATTTACCCTCTTGTTAATGACTGGTTCATTCTGAATTTGCTTCAGAAGTGGGAGTAAATGAATTGAGTTTAGGAGAAAGCAAAATTTGGTACTTTTATTTATTATTTGTTCCACTTATTCTCATTTTATTTGTTCCATTATACGAAAACACTCATTTGTGGTGCATCGGCGATGGTTAACAGTTAAAAGCCACCAAAATGATTGTTTGATCAAAATCCAGATTCATTGAGAAAGAGAGGAAGAGAGAAGAGAAGAATGAGCGATTACCATTTCGTGTACAAGGAAGTGGAAGGAGCCTCAACTCAATGGGATGATATACAAAGAAAGCTTGGAAATTTACCTCCAAAGCCACCTCGCTTTCATGCCCCCACCTTTCACCCCTTCCTCTGATCATCAACCTAAAGACAAAACCTGGCTCGATTCCAAAACCTCCGAAGAACTTGAAGACCTTGAAGATGATCTCGACGATGATTGTTTCCTCCAAGAATACAGGTTATGCTCCTTCTTTTTTTTTTTTTTTTTCTTTTCCTGTTCTGTTATCCACAAAGAATGGTGGGGTGGTTCGTGAATTTGAAAGCTTTTTCTTTGGTGGGTTGTTTTTTGTTTTCATCCAAGGTGGTAGAGAATGAATAAAGTTTGAATCTTTTGGTGAATTTGTTGGTGGGACTCTTTGTATTGTTCTGGGTGTTGTTTTGTAGAGAACAATTGTCTGAGACGTGTACTTGTTTGTTTATTTTCAACGTTCTTGAATACAATTTGATTGAGAATATGCTTAGTAGTTTATTTTATTTACCCTTTTGTTCTGTGGAATTTCTAATGATTTGTTCATTCTGAGTTGATGAGTTTGTTTGAGGAGTGAGGAGTAAATGGGGTATGAGATTAGGAGAAAGCAATATTAGGTTTTTTTTATTATTATTATTATTTATTCCGCTTGTTCTTAACTGAATTGTTTTGCTGCGATAGGAAGAAGAGGTTGGCTGAGATGCAAGAAGCAGCTAAAATTTTGAGGTTTGGATCAGTGATTCCCATTTCGGGATCTGATTTCGTTCGAGAGGTTTCACAGGCTCCATCTGATGTATGGGTGGTTGTCATCCTTTACAAAGAAGGGTATGATTTAGGAATTTCTTTGACCATCCTAGTTCTATAATCTATTTAGGTTTTTAGTGTCATGTTCCTTGTGGTGATGTTTGTTGTGTTTTTGTGACAGGATTCTTGAATGTGGGTTGTTGATGCAGAGCATTGAAGAACTGGCAGTAAGATATCCTGCTACGAAATTTGTGAAGATAATATCTACTGATTGCATTCCGAACTACCCTGATCGGAATCTTCCCACTTTGTTGGTTTACAACAACGGAGTGGTCAAAGGAAATTATGTGGGTTTGCATAGTTTTGGGGGAAGATGCACTCCTGAAGGTATTTATGTCTCAGAATGCCCACACATTGTTTCTGTTCTTTTACTTTGATTAGTGCCCCTTGTTAAATTGGTTAACCTTTTTTTAGTATGAAAGGCATATTGCTCCTAAAAATTATAAAATTTGTTTCACAATTCCTTCATGGAATTAAGGGCCTAGCTTCAGAGGAGTTTCTAACCAGAAGTGATGGTTTTTTTTGACATACCAGAACCAATTGAAAGGGGTTTGTTTCCATTGTGAATTCAATCCTAATAATGATCTGCCTAATTAGTCAGATTTTGTTTTGGTCTACATCATTTTGACAACATTATTATATTTAGGTAGTGTTTGGCCTAGTTTTTTTGTTGCTTTTCTTCTCTGTAAAAGAAGAAGCTGGGCGAAATACTCTTTATATAAAAGTTTTTAAAATATAAGCAGCTTATTTTTGAAGAAGAAATCATTTTAAAAAAGGAGCTTTTAAAAAGCTCCTTGGAGGAGCTTATGCAGAGCTTTCTTGGCAAGACTCCAGTTTGAATCACATCTCCCTTTTTTTTTTTTTTTTTTTTTTTCAGATTTCTTTTTCTAAAACAATTTAGAAAACCTAAACTTTTCAACCACGAGACTCTTGCTGCTCTGCAAATATCTTCCTATTTATCGGAGCCCTCTCACTGCTGCTCTGTCGTCGTTGTGCGATTCAGACTTAAGATACTGAGTTTTCCATGTTGTTGGTTGGTTTAATTTACTGGCATCATATTCCATGTCCTTGGTTGGTTTTATACTCTGTTCTCTGTCATTGTTGTGCTCTCTAATGGTATTGCCCTTTCACATTTTGTGTATTTGTGGTCTGTTATTCTTTTTCTCTTTCTCTATTGGTCTCTACCCCTGGCTTTTGGTAGCCATGTCAATTTCATTAGGACTCCATTGTCTCATACTCTACACCCCATTTCATTGCAGACGTGTTTGGTGTCATTCCACTTGGTTTGAATAAGTGGTTAAAGGTTTTCTTATTTATGCCTCATACCCAGCACCTGTTATTGATGAGTTTCTAAAATTAGTGGTGAGGAGTCAAAGGAGGGTGACTAAAGAGAAAGAAGCATGAAGCCTCAGGTACATAACCATTATAGAAAGCAATACAAGAGGGAGATAAGATGGATAGAGTCTCTAAGTTTTTCTTTTCTTTGTTTGTAAATGTATGAAAGAGTTTTTACCAATATGGTAATGCCTAGTGATCAAGATCAATTTAGAGATACATCTATTTCCTTATTTCCGGTTAAACTCTGTCAATATTAACATCATTGTAATTTTTTTACTTTTTTAAAAATTAGAAGTTTTAAATATTTGTATTTTAGTATTTTTAAAATAATTTTTGTAAATTAAATTAATTTTAAACTATTTTGTATTTATAAATATAGTCTTTCATTGGATGAGATGGCTAGTTTTAAATAAAACTAAAATTTTTAATTGTTTTACCAAACAACTTTTAACTTAAAAGGAGCTTTTAAGTTAAAAAAATGAAAGCAAACAAACAACTTCCATTTTTTTTTTTTTTGAGGTGTGATACATGTACAACAATTTATAAACATCATTTTCTTAGTCTTTGTCTTTCATCACATTATTTATTACATTTCAAACTTCTTTCTTTTCTCTCTTTTTCTTTTTTGGTTGTAAAATTTGTTGTACAATTTATTGTATAAGTATCATTTCTCTCTCTCTCTCTCTCTCTCTCTCTTTTTTTTTTTTTTTTAAAGTTCTTATTTTTAGCTTTAATTTAAAACTAGTTTTTAAGTAAAAAAAAAAAAGTTAGGCTAAACATACCCTTAATACGATACTATACTCAATGTCAGATTATGTTAGATTTTGTTAGTTTTTGGCTCTACTAGCTTCATGCCTTGGACATGTAAATGGAAAAGCATGTAACCATGTCCTTGCTGCCCTGCTAATAAAACTTGTAACTATTCCATGTCTACCAGTAAAGTTCATAAGATTAGAGGCAGTGTAGACATTTTTTTCCCCTTATCTAGTTGAACTTGGCCCCTTGATTAGACTTGTTCATCCCTCATGGCAGTCCTTCTCTTACCTTTTTAATTTCTTACAAAGTTGTAGTGCTAATACTTTTCTAGATTTTGTTCCTTTGTTATCTAATACTTTGAATTTTTTGCATGTTCTGGAATATCAGGTGTTGCATTAGTCTTGTGCCAATCGGATCCTGTACTTAATGATGGCCATAAAAGAAATGGGCAATCGAGAGAGGCTATCATTGAAGGAGTCCGCAAAAGGTTTATAGAGAAAGTTGTTGCTGATCATGAAGAGGAGGATGATGATTACTCAAGTGATTAACATTTTCGCTTGTCTTTGTTGTTGTTTTCTTTGGAGGGGGCATGTGTTTGTAACTTTCTTTCGGTCTCCTAAAATTTTGCTACATAAAAAAAGACTAATTGTTCTGTTAAATTATGTGTGTTGTAGGCTTATCTTATTCCTAGTAATCAGATGATTTTGTCAGGTATTACGTGTATCAAAGTGATTTACATGTTTTTTTTTTTTTTTTAATTTTTATATTTATATTATATGATTTCAATCCCAATTACAAACCAAAAAACTGTTATCGAAACACTGTTTCATCAAAAAGAAAACGTGAAGTCACTTGTCGAAGCGTCAACGAATGATTCTTCACCGAGATGAAGTCTTACTTTGCACTCTCAGTGCTTGAACAGAAAAGATGATTGCTTTTTTCTCCAACACACTCTCGACTTGGGACTAAGCAAATGACTCCAATGAATCGTTTTCTGATGTTTTTGTCTACAAATTTGGCCAATTGAAAAGTGAATCATTTCACGTGCATCACGTGCATCTTTTAATGTTTTTTTTTTAAATGAATATGACGTATGTAATTAGCTGGAGTGGAGCTGATGTGGCTTTTCATTTGTTAGCTTAGCAGTTAATAGAAGAACCTAACGACAGAGATCAAGAGAGATACGATGAATTTTATAGGAACTAAAAGAAGTGAAAAAAATTTATAGGGACAAAAAGAATAAAGTGGGTATTTTATAGAGACCACAAATATATTTAAGCTTTTCAGTTTAAACGACATATAAAACAAAATACGGTGTAAGGATATGAAATGTATGAGTGAATAGATTTATAACGTGATGTTTTCTTTAAAGGGATAATATGATGTTATACTACATGCGATTGTATTAAATTCTTTTGGTAGGTAAAGCAATTATAAGTAGACATGGACCTGCACCTTGTGCGGGTAGATAAATTAAATTAATTTAAATTTTATTTAATTAAAAAGTAATTTTTATTTTTACAATTATATATTGTAAAAAAGTAAATAATTTGTTAAAATAATTATGTGTACATTGTAATTGTAAATAATTTGATAAAATCTTTACATTAATTCTTACATCTGTAATGAGTGAACATTTAAGTTAATATGCTGAAAATTAATTATATTTATTAATGAGTAAAGATTATTAAGACTTATAATAGTGACCATGATGGATAAAGATAGATAAAAAAATACTTTTTGATCTTTTCTTTTGATACTTGTTTTATTATTTTTGGCTATGGAATTAGGTTGGAACGTGAAATAATGTAAATATAGTACCTCAAATAATTAAATATCTTAAACAAATTAAATAATAACCCATACAATTAATTCAATTTGTAACTCAAACAATTAAGACAATTTAAAGGAAATATAACTCATGTTGATAGAAGTTAAATGAAGAAAAATAAGTAAATCAAGGAGTACGGAGAAACTAACAAATCAGAATAGCATATGATGCGATTATTGAAGGGAATTTCATGTTGTTGACATGTTAGTTAGATAACCCGCTCTTCAAATTTTATATATGATAAATAGATTTAATACATGAATACATGAATACATTATCTCTAACAAAATGTAAGGCTTAGACTAAGGATGAACTAATAGATTACAATAATTCCAAACCTTCTGGCACCTGTTCAAAATTTGAGTTTGGTTTTGCTTGAACATTGACAATTTCACTGCATATTTTGTCATGTCTATGTGGCAGGATTTTTTGACGTCATTCACAAGGCTGAGGCAACAATTGTTGTTAACTGTTTGATTACCAACAAACACACTGAAGTAAACTTGTTCACCACAATGTGGCTTTAACTACTTGCACAATTACTTAGATACTTTTTGTATGCAGACAATGGCCTTGGTGCATAATTAATGTCATTGGAAGGACCTTGGGATGGTTGGGGAGTTTCAAAAGAAAGTGATGTATTGATTAGTAAATAAAAACTTAATGCAAAGGCCACGACAACATACAAGCCATTGAGTGATGCCATTGCTCCTTAGATAATGATGACGATACTCTTGACCCTGAAGAAGCTTTCCTTGTGGTAGTAAGTAACCAAAGGAGCTATATTTATAGGTTAAATAACAATCTTAACGTTTACTAATTAATGAATGCTTTCTAGTAACTCCTTTATAACAAGTAAAATAAATTTGTTAATCTTTACAAGTTACAAAATATTTTCCTTGAGTTCCACCAAGGTAACAATTAATTTACATTCCAATTTTATAAGTTTCATTAGATATTTTAGAATTGCCTGTCGACATCATTCATTAGGTTTTAAAAATCATAAACGTGTGTGAAAAATAATTAATATGGCCGAATTATTGATGCTTTAGAAACAGCACAGCCCAACGGATCCTACAACATAACAAGAATGGCTACATTTTGATTAGGTAAACTACCAACATCCTATGATAGAGTTTAGTTTTGTCAACTACTTTAAATTAAACTATTAATTTAAGCTTTAAAGAACACCTACTTAATTAGGTAGGTATTGCTAAGAGTAAAAAATACCAGGTGGGCCCAAGCATGTCCATTGGGCCTTTAACAAACTTATAAGGACATTTGGTAAAAGAATACAAATGGGTTCCATAGTAGAAAATGTCATACCTATTGGCACCAATGTGGACGGAGAGGATCGTTGCTGGTTTCAATTTGGGCCTAGAATGTTAAGTATGTCCATATTGAAGGAGAGTACACCAATCCAAAAATCTAATTGAGAAGTGGGTCCTACTATTCCAACCCAATTTTTTGCTTTTTTCATCTCATATATTGTTTGTTATTTTTTCTCTAAAATACTCCTGATGAAAACGAGTTTTCATTGTACAAAATATACAATAGAAATAGCGTTTTCGTTATGTTAAGGGGGTGTACCTTCATATACAATGGAAACGTGTTTCCATTGTGTATATTGTACAACGAAACTGCGTTTTCGTTGTGTATGAGGGCGCACCCCCTAGCACAATGAAAATGAGTTTTCAGTTATATTAATTTTTTTTGAAAAAAATTAATTAAAATATTAATTATGATATAATTTATCTTTTTTAATATTAATCACATTAATTATGATATAGATTACCATTTTTAATTGAAATCAAATTAATTACGATACAATTTATCTTTTTTAATAGTAATCAAATTAATTATGATATAATTTTAAAAATATAAAATACAAGTTGCCATTTTTAATAACAATCAAATTAATTATGACGCAAAATTTCCTTTTTAATAGTAATCAAATTAATTATGATATACTTTTAAAAAACTATACAATACAAGTTACCATAATTAATTTGATTACTATTAAAAAAGGTAATTTGTATTGTATATTTTTTAAAATTGCATCATAATTAATTTGATTACTATTAAAAAGGGTAAATTATTTTGTAATTAATTTGATTTTAATTAAAAATGATAATTTATATCATAATTAATACAATTAATATTAAATAGGGTAAATTATATCATAATTAATATTTTAATTAATTTTTTTAAAAATTAACAAAACGGAAATGTGTTTCCATCGTGTATCAAAGTTACACAATGAAAATGCATTTCTATTTTGTATCTTAGAACGATACATAACTGAAAACATGTTTTTGTTGTGTATCAAAGTTTGATACTTCCGTTGTGTACAATATACACATTGGAAATGCGTTTCCATTATGTATCAAACTTTGATATATAATAGAAACGCGTTTCCGTTGCGTTGATAAATTGAGGTTAGAAAGAAGAGAGAGAGAGTAAAATAAAAGTGAGGATAAAATAATAATTGATTATATTTTTGTGAAAGTAAGGGGTGGAAAGAGCCAAAAAAAGGGTGGGAATAGCAGCCCCCTTGAGAAGTTATTGTACTAGTAAAGTAAAATAATTCCAAATAACTATAGTAAGAGAATTTGCGCATGTCAAATTTATTGGTAAAAATTTAGAAATTTGGAAAAAAAAAACCTAAACTAAATTATGTGGAGTGGTTGCCTGAAACAAGGATAACTAATGTTTGTCTAGAATTTTTGCTAAGTAAAATTAATTAGATAAGTAAATTACATTATGTTAATTATATATAGTTTAAAGTTCACGTAACATAATTTGACAGGAGCGCTCATCTACAAATTTTGTAAACCCTTCTTAATTTTTAATTTGTTATATTATAAACTTAGTTCCCATATCTAACACTATTTTTCGTTTCAGTCCTTACATGATAACTGTTTATTTTAGTCCCTACTTGGTGTTTTTTTTTTTTTTTCACATACATTTATTTGGTAACTTCGTTTCTAAACTCCTAACGTCATGTAAAACGCATGAGTATATTATATTAAATATTCATGCTTCTGTACCAAAAAAAATAATCTGTACCAAAAAATTCATGCTATAATTTTATAAAATAATAAATCAAACTTTAACTATGAAATAAATCAAAATTAATTATGAAGATACTTCTAACATATGAATTTTCAATATCATAACCAAAATTTAATTATCAGTCAAACTGTACTTTTGCTTAATCCCATGATATAATTTCATGTCACTATTTTTAATATTTTCCACACATTAGTAAAATATTAAATTATAATTAAGATGTAAATAATTAAATATTTATTAAAAAAAGTGTTACATTCAAAGTAGAAATGTCTCGTTAAAAAAACAAAAATAAAATAAGATAAAATAGAAACGAGTAGCTCAACTTAGTCGTTGATAGTTGATACTTATTTATGAGCATGTATACTAACTGTATACGTTCACAATTTGTGGATGTTAAAATGCCGATAATTTTGATTTTGGTTGTGATCTTGAAAATTCATATTAAAAGTATCTTTATAATTAATTTAGGTTTATTTCATAATAATTAAAGTTTGATTTATTATTTTATAAAATTATAAGCATGATACATCAAATTACGCCTATAAATAAAAAACATCAAATTACATAAGTACTAACTATATACGTGTACAATTTGTGGATGTTAAAATGCCAATAATCCATACATACAAACAATAAAAGTTATTTTGACTTAAAAATAAAAAGCAACAAAGTTGAACGCCAATAGTAGAGTATGGGAGTGGCACCAAATACTAACCAAAAACTATTTTCTATTAAGAATAGCCGAAGATTCAAAAAGAATAAAATTGAGATGCAGTGCAATAAGATATTATCAAGGAAAATCATTAACCACTAACATTGGGTGAGAAATTTATATATATAAAAATAAAACAATGGGCGAGAAACATAAACAGAAATTTCAAATACTTGAATGCACAGTGGCACTGTTTGACAGTGAAGGAAGTAGCTGACGACCAAAATGGTAGTTTGTCTAAACTTCTAAACTTGAACTTAACAGAATTATCACTGAAAAGGGTGCAAGAAAGTCGTGAAGAATCGCCAAAAAACCACTCCAAACCATTGCTGGAAATCACAGAAGACTCACCGAAGATTGTAGAAAGGAGGGAAATCAATGAAAAAGAAAACGCGAAAGTGGTGAACAGTAGGCGCCTAGGGTATTTATACCCACGCTGACGTCACTAGACAAGATTTATAATTCAAATTTATTGCAACCGTTTTGAGCCCCATGTAGCCGCCAAAAACTACACACAAAATGTAGAGAGTTGCCACTCATCACATGCCATGCGTTCAAGATTGAAACTTGGATGAAACCCAGCAGACTTCGATGCCTAAACTGGTTAAGAAAGTAAGGCTGACGCTATTAACTTTCCTGACATTACCCGATTTAGGGTCAACTAGTTTGGGCTACATGCTAGCCTACTCAATCTAAGCCAGCATCATCTGACAAGATGACATTGACTTGGGGACAACACTGTTTTGGACCAAGTACTAGGCACATTTGCAACATGACAAGCCAGCATCATCTCACTAGATGATATTGACTTGGGGCAACTGTTTTGGGCTAAATATTGACATGGCTCAAACCAATATACTCTTGTCGATTAAGCGCACGCCATCCTCAGGACTCCATCTACATCAAAGCACAAGTCAACCACAAACTAGCATGAAGACCTAATGCCATCATACATATCCTAGATCTAACTACATGCCACATTAGCCATGTGCTCGCGTAATCATCTAACTGCTTTTCCTGCCAAATATGTACAACATAAGGTGAGATTGGCGCCTAAGTATAGATCACTTCATTCATTCTCCTCTTTCTCTATACTGTGCTGACTTGAGCGTTGGAGTTCTTATAGGTGGCCACCATTGAAATTCCTCTTTTGCCATGTGCTCTACCGTGCTACATTAAGACTAGTGTTGTTAACTCATTCTTGTGGTTCCCCCACCAAACGAAAACATTAGCAGAGTATAATGGAAAAAGGAAATCAGTAAATTACTTATGTTAGATACAAGCAACTTGAATAAGATCTTGAAAGGTTTACAAAGATATGTGATAGTATATGCATAATCATCAGTATATCAAGGTAAAGAGGATAAAATGATACATTACCAAGCTTGGCAACAATGTAACTTTAATAAGCATGGAGATTACTTCTTAGAGATGACCTTCTTAAGTTTGTCTACAACATCCCAAAGTAAAATTTAAGTACCATCTTGCGGTGAGGTAGGCATGAGGGATGCAAGGATTGGATCTCTGGTGAGCTGTGATGGTGATGCCAATGGTGGTGTGCAATGTCTTTAGTTGTAACACTTGTAAGGATTCTGATGCTAAAGATAGAGTGTAAGAGAGAACTAGAGAATGAGTGGTTCTAAAAGGACTTATTGAAGAAAGTCCTTTACATAGAGGCTTTTAACGAGAAAAGCTGTTAAAGTTGCTTGAGTACGACGCGGGATGCTACAGCGGCTGAGTGTGTTTGGGTGTTAGGGTTAGGTGCCGATGTTAAGTGCTCAAAGGCGATTGTTGAGGGCCAAACTAACTTAGGTGATTAGGAGTCAAATAACCCTTAGAACAGTTGTGCCTAAGTTAATATTGCTTGAAGGAAGCAATGTTAGCTTAAGAGCTTGGAGGACGAGGAGACTTCTAGAACAATTGCCCCTATGTTGGCATTACTTGAAGGAAGCAACGTCGGCTTAAGAGCGTGGATGTTGGGGAGGCCTCTAGAACAGTTGCCCCAAAGTCAGAATTGCTTAAAGGAAGCAGTGCCAGTTTTAAAGCCTAGGAGTTGGGTTAGATAGGCTATTGCCCCTAAGTTGGCGTCAATTCAATTAGAACTTTGTCAACTTACGAGTGAAGGATTGCTTCCACATGTGTCAAGTTGCTAAAAGGCACGTCCTTTCAGTGCTTCCTTCTGACTGATAGCCACAAATGTGTGGGAATCAATATAGTAATTAATGCTCATTGTGATTTGAATTTTGAATTTCAAAACTGCTTCGAAACGCATAGTATTTAAATGTTTTGCATTGTGGGGGTTATTTGATACTATTGTTATTTTTGCTTTGCGAAGTTCTCTTTATTATGTTACTTTCTACGATTTTTGGTGATGGTGGTGGTGGTTGTCTGACTTCTGCTTGCTTTATTATTGTGAGTTGCCTATTTTTGTTTGTTTTTTCTTTTTTTTTGAAGATGGCCTCACGAAAGTCTGTCATAATGCCATCTTTTGGTCGTGGTGGTCATGTTGTGCTTAGGCGAACTTTTCTATTTGTCGTTCAAGGCTTCTAAGTAGCTCTGCGTATCCCTCTGTTGACAATTTGAGGACCTTTGTGGTCATAGGGGTCTTAAAGGCTGTGCGGGCCCTCCATTCACCTCTACTAGATCACAAGTAAGGGGAAAGGAGGGCAGGTTAGTGAAATAGAAAAAGCGCACAAGAAGGGAGGGTTGAATTGTGTGTTTAAAACCTTTTTCTTTTTTAATGCAAATAAAATAGTTTGAAAACATTTTCAAGCTTAGGATAGAGAGAAGAAGAGCACAGAAAGTTTTTATATTGGTTCACTCAACCTGAGCTACATCCAATCCCTTCACCCAGAAGGTGTTTACTAACCAACCTTGGTTACAAGTATTGTTCGTGGCCTCTTCAGGCTTTACACAGCAATCACCCCAGATTGCTTAACCCAAGTATTCTTTTATACTAAGCCTCTCCAGGCTTTTACAACATAGACAAGTGTTTTTCTTTTACAAAGATATCAACTCATGTGGTGATGATTTGAAAGATAAGGCTCAAGTACACTCTAAAATCTTTACAAGATTTTTGCTATCGTCCACTGGATGCTTCTATCAACTGTTCAGAAGTTTTTTGTTAACTTAGAATTTTTACACCAGGCACGTATCTATATTCATTCTTCCTTGGTGCATATATATATTCTTCAGGGAAAAGATCCATTGTGAGGATTTGACTTTGTTATGCAAGGAAGAGCGTGCAAACTATCCTTTTAGAGTGATTAGGCGTGGCAGCTTTTAGACTTGCACTAAAAAGGAAAGTGCAGGACTGTGCTGACGAACTGTTTTTCTGAACATTCTTCATTCGGCATGGCAGCTTGATAAGTTGACTTGCTTTATCTATTTTGCTACGCTCTTGCACTAGAATGATTCTGATATAATTAAATGCTTCAAACAATTTGAACGTTAGATCATAAGATAGGTAATATGTTAGTTTTAAGAAAAACTAGTATAAATAAATTGGACGTTCAAAATAGAACTTAGCCGTTTGAATATTTGTCGTTGGAAGCTTGCATCAGATATTTGAATTTGTTCTTCAGACGATCATCTTAAGTTGTTCACTGGATGATCTTCTTTAAGCACGTTTGTTGGACGGTCTTCTTTGGCACGTCTACTGGACGGTCTTCAAAGGGAAGCTTGTATGCTGTAAAGAGTTTAGTTCTTTGGCAGAAACTTGAACATTAATAAGTTTGTTATCTTCAAAACTGTGAGGGTCTAGACGCTTCTACGTCTTTGGTTCTAACAGTTAGTGGGTGAGAGGGAGAACCACATGGTAACTGTTGAGGGTAGAACAAATAGGTCCAATGTCAACGGTGCTAACGTAGGTGTTAGGTGGAGAGTGGAGTGTCTTATTGTTGCTGAACCTTGGGAGAAGATTTCAAAGCAATTCAAGGATGACATTTGTAAGGAGTGACTCAAAGCGTGTCGATGTCATTTAAAGGCACTAGGACAACCATATTCTTACAAGGATTGCTTGGAGTATGTGAAGGTGTGGTTATTGTATCTCGACCTTATGTGTATCCCTTTTGGTCCCAACAAAACATCTATTGAGGGAGG
Source organism: Spatholobus suberectus (assembly GCA_004329165.1). NCBI lineage: Eukaryota > Viridiplantae > Streptophyta > Magnoliopsida > Fabales > Fabaceae > Spatholobus > Spatholobus suberectus. The sequence continues at coordinate 54,635,930 of CM014734.1, read as the reverse complement.
TGCTTCAATCTCAGAGAAGCATGTCAAAGGCGCCTAAGCAGTTCTATGATCGGTTGGCATTGCTCTACCTAAGTAAAGTTTGAATCATTTGAAGGCGGATAGTGTGCCTGCAAGTTATTTTGAGTTCTCCCTTTCTCTTGACAGTTCTTCTGGTGTTTCTGATAAGGACGAGGGAAATGTAAACACAACCCTAGCGATTCTACACGATGCTTTAGGCTTGAAGGTGGATTGGGCAGATAAATAGGTGTGCAGGATTATGTCTTGTCTAAGCCAAGATATGATAGATGATATGCTTCATCACTTAAGGCTCATGGCTGATGGCAATGTTGGTGCTTGGGCTATTATGTCACCAGGGGAGAATGGTAGAATATGCTTGCAAGCGGGATGAGAATATCGGGTGAGCTTTGGAAAAGGTTGAAACAAGAGAGGCTAGGGCACATATCCTGACTTTCGGCCTATGTATATGACATTATTCAAAGATTTGGGGGTGCAATTACCTTTGACCGGCTTCTAAGTGGCCGTGTTAAACTTCTTACAAGTTTGTCCCTCATAACTCTATCCTAAATCTTGGGCCTTTATGGTGGCTTTTAAGCAATTGTGTGACTGAGATGGCATTGCCTATAGTTAACGATTATTCAACCATTACCCTGGAGTGGTCGACTTTGGAGATAAATTTTTGACCATTGCACTGTGAGGTCTTAGAAATCAAGGAATTTTAAAGATTTTTAAAGATTCCTATAAGGACTATAAGGATAAGTACTTTTTCTTGCATCCGACGACTGATTCTTAGGATATTATATTTGTGGTTCGAGGTGTAGGTGAGAATGTTAACGAACCTTAGTTTTTGCTTTGTTAGACTTATAGCCACTATTTCAAAGATGTCAAGAAGTACTATATCTTGGAGTCTGGCCTTACCTTGAAAAAACTTGGGGTGCATTAGCATCTTAAGAGTTTAGTGTCTACCTTAGGGGGTCAGATCCCTATAAACTGCTTATTGGGTTGACACCAGATGAATAACTAGTAGCCATAGGTGTGTTGTGCTTTAATTGTCTTTGTGCTTTGTGTTCCTGATATATAAATGGTTTTTGACATTAACCGTTTTTCTTTGTTTTGAAGATAGTCTTATGGGGAAGTCCAAGACTGTTGCTTGATATATAAATGGTTTTCTGACATTCACTGTTTTTCTTTGTTTTGAAGATAGTCTTATGGGGAAGTCCAAGGCTATTGCCTTTGCTTTAGAGATAAAGGAATAAAAAGAAGTTGTCGGTGACGAAAGAGGCAAGAGCAAAGGAGGCGGCAACCAAGTCTAAGGCGGATGCCAAGCTGAAAAAACCAATTAATGAAAAGTCTTGAAAGTTTACCATTAAGGTTATTTTCAACAAACCATTGATTATTCACGACAAGCCTATTGGTGATCTTCCTTTGCCTCCAAATAAGTAGAAGGTGAGCGCCTCTTTGACAGGTTAGGCCTTGGTTAAGGGCATTAAAGTGTTTGATATTAATTCCTTGACCCAATCTAGAAAGTGGGTTGAGGTTAAGGAAGATATAGTGAAAAAGATGCGTGCATTGAAGGACATCATAACCTAATAAAGGAGCTATTTTGTTATATGACTTTAGGGTATTGTAGATATGTAGATTTGAAAGATGCTTGTGGCAGTAAGAATCTCATAGATCTATTATCTGAGAAAGACGTTAACATAGTTGGATTTATGGAGGTTGAAGAAGGAGCGTAACAGGGCAAAGAGGAGGAGGGAAAAAAGGTGATTGATGTTGAAAAAGAAGTGGCTAGTTTGCACTTGGATAAGGGCAAGTGGGAGAGGCAAGAGAATGTGATTAAAGCCGAGTTGACTACGGTGGGCAAAGATAACGAGGACCTTTAGGGCAAGTTGGTTACGTTCGCTAAAGACAATAAAGATCTTAAAGCTCAATTACTTAGGTCTTAAGGTGAGTATACTAACATGCGCCAATAATGGATGGAGGTTACAGTGGATTTCTTCCACAATGCCATTGAACAGGTCTGTTATTCGCCACCTCGCTCAAATGTGAAGTTTGGGATAGGGTTTGTCATTCTTTGCTAGGTGATGAGATGGACTAGTGGGAGAGGCAAGAGAATGTGCTTAAAGCCAAGTTGACTACGATGGGCAAAGATAACAAGGACCTTTAGGGCAAGTTGGTTACATCCACTAAAGACAATGAAGATCTTAAAGCTCAATTACTTAAGTCTGAAGGTGAGTATACCGACATGTGCCTATAATGGATGGAGGCTACTATGGACTTCTTCCAGAATGCCATTGAGTAGGTCTATTATTCGTCACCTCGCCTGAATGTGAAGTTTGGGATAGGGTTTGGCATTTTTGCTAGGTGATGAGATAGCTCCTGTTGAACCAGTTGTTCCCCCGACTTTCAAGGTCCCAATTAATCTTGACTTCGAGGATGTGGATAAGAGGCGTCTAGGCATTTAGTTGACGGCTTTATTGTCACCCCTCAAGTTATGAACCTCGATGCTGATGACAACTCCAACAATAATGCTGAGGTGGGGGTCGTTGTACGTGAGAACAACTGATGCAAGACACGTTTGAAGGGTCGATATGCTAGTTTTTGCCTTTTGCTAACTTAACTTAACATTTATACTTTGTGAAATAGAAAAAGCGCATAAGAAGGGGGGGGGGGGTGAATTGTGTGTTTTAAAAACTTTTTCGAAACAAGTTAATCAGTATGAAAACATTTTCAAGTGAAAGGATAGAGAGAAGAAGAACACAGAAAGTTTTATACTGGTTCACTCAACCTGAGTTACGTCCAATCCTTTCACGCAGAAGGTATCTACTAACCAACCTTAGGTTACAAGTATTGTTCGCGGCCTCTTTAGGCTTTACAACGCAATCACCCTAGATTGCTTAACCCAAGTATTCTTTCACACTAAGCCTCTCCATGCTTTCACAACGCAACAAGTGTTTATACAACAGATATCAACTCACGTAGTGAGGATTTGAAAGATAAAGCTCAAGAATGCTTTGAGAGATCTTTACAAGATTTTTGCTATCGTCCATTGGACGTTTTTATCAGAATGTTACTAATGTCTTTTTGTTCTTGTTCTTTTTCTACGTCTTGTCTTCTTACTTCTTCGTTGGTGCATGTATATATATATATATAGTCTTCAGGAAAGGATTCGTTGTAGAAGACTTTGACTTCGTTATGCAATGAGAAGCGTGCAAACTGTCCTTTTAGAGTGATCAGGTGTGGCAGCTTTTAGACTTGCACTAAAACGGAAGGTGCAGGACTGTGTTGGCGTTCCGTTTTTCTGAACATTTTTCATTTGTCTCAGTAGCTTGATAAGTTGACTTGCTTTATCTGATTTTACTGCGCTCTTGCACTAGAATGATTTTAATGTTATTTAATGCTTCAAACAATTTGAACATTAGATCATAGAAGTAGTAATATGTTAGTTTCAAGAAAACTAGCATAAATAAATTGGACGTTTAAAATAAAAACTTAGCCGTTTGAATATATGATCTTTGACGCTTGCATGAGTTTATTCATCGGACGGTCGCCTTCAGTTTGTTCAAGAGGACGGTCCTCTTTAACAAGTCTTTTGGACGGTTTTTAACACGTCTACTTGACGATCTTTAACAAGTCTATTGGATGATCTTCTTTAACATGTCATCTGGACGGTCTTCTTAGCTATGACAGGGTTAGTCTTTAACCATATACTTGAACATTAATAAGCTTGTTATCTTCAAAACATTGAGGGTTTATACGCTTCTACGTCTTTGGTTCCAACAATCTCCCCTTTTTGATGATGACAAATCTTATTAATTTTTAAGTTTTTACTGGAATATAAAAGGACGCATAAAGGAGTTTTTCGAAAAACTTACTATACTCCCTTGAGTTTGATATTCCAAGTTTTGTATACTTGAGACACAAGATATTAGCTTAAGTCCATATCGAATACTATACCAAGTATCAAGCATATTATATATAATAGATACAGGATTTAATATAAGTAAAGCAACACTTGAAGTAAAACAGATCAACTATGTATTTTATTTAACTGTACAGAGCATAAATTTGACAAGAATAGATGCAAGAAAAAAAAATGCGACAAAGGCAAAAACATAAACATAATGCTTTCTCCCCCTTTGTCATTAGCAAAAAGCAGACAAAAGGAAAAGGGAGTCATCATCACAGTCACTGTTGCGGCGGCGGCGGAGGAGGTGGAGAAGGTTGAGGAGGGTGTAGGAGAGCTTGTTGGTTCTGGAGAATTTGCTGAAGAAGGGTGAAGATGGGTTGTAGTTGGTTGGTAACATATTGTTGAACGGCAGGGTCAACATGGGGAAGGGGAAAAGGGGTAGAAGAAGAGATAGGAGGCTTACGTAAGTTTGAGAGCCAGGAGTAGGCGGTGGTGGAGATGTAGGTGACGGTGGTTGAGAATGGGTGGGTGGAAGAGCTTCAGAGGGGGGAGGTGGTGCTTCGAGAAGCTTCAAATCTTGTACTTCTAGTTGGTATGGACGTGGAGTGGTCCAAGGGTATGGTGGTTGAAAATTTATGTGGTGAGTAAGAGCGGCAATCATAGTGTATAGGATAGAAATTTCTGTACCAAGGAGTGGATGCTCGTTTGCTGGATGGACAAAAGCAGCTGAGCAGTCCAAAAAGTGGAATACACGAGCTGGACGCTGCGTGACTTCATAGTTCGTTGCAGTTGGGGTATCGACTTTATCGTCTGCTGAAACTCCACTACTGGACACTTCTTGTTCGCATTGGAACATATGGTGATACCAGAAGCGTTCAGCATCGTCCTTGTCCAAGTCTGTATGAAGACGTTGAGCTAGAAACCATTCACGGGAATGAGTTGAATGTTGTTGAAAATCAGCTCTGGACGGCAAAGGCAGGGACGGTGCCTTGGTCAGAATCTTCTTCTTCTTGCGGTTATCATTTATGATTGGCAGTCTTGGGCAGACACGATCTGGTTGGATGCGGATGGATGTGTTGTGATGGGGGAATGAAGAGTTGAAACTTCAAGGTGGCAGAACCTTTGAGAGTGTTGCAGAACATGTGTTCAAAGGCAGATGGAAAGAATCCATCTTCTGCTGGGTCTAGAGGCCGAAACTTCAAATTTGCAGGCCTTATGTGAATAGTCTGCTCGCCCCCAGGTTTCCTTTGTTGTAGAGCTTTCTTGATGTGGTCCATTGGAGGTATTATGTGTTGAAGTACTATAGGAGGATGTGCATTGATGCGCCAAGCTCGTACAACTCTAAGGTACCTTTGTCTGATAAACCGTTTGAGCGGTAAGTGTTCAATAACTCCAGGAGGTAGTGCCAGATAAGCTTCAGAAGGTTTATGGACATAGTCGTCCATGTACTTGTCTAGATTGATCGGAAAGTAGTCAAAACTGAGGTCTGGTTCGGGAAGCTTTGGACGCAAAATGATGGTATTGTCGTCCAGGAGGTTTTGGGAATTGCCTTCAACAAAAAGTAGAGGCCAGTTCTGTTTGGTGTGCTCCAAGGTTTCTGAGGAAGGGGTAGGGAAGGGAATGATGGTTGAGGAAGAAGGTGGTTTTGTAGGCTTGATGGAGAGATAAGATTTTGAGATACCAAGGGTAGGGATGGTGCAGGTATAACCTTTAACACCAGGCAGTAGCAAATCTGGTTCAGGTGCGGCTTGTGGGTCAGGTTATGTTTGGGTAAGAGGTTCAGATGGTTCAATAATGATTAAATCATCAAGGTCGTTGACAGGTTCATCAGCAGCAGAAGAGGAAAGCTTACTTCTCTTAGACTGTGCTTCCCCTGGCAGTGCTTCTGCTGGTCGTTTGGATGAGGCAGATGGTTGTGGTTGTGGTTGAACAGGAACATCAACCATGGCAGCTTTCTGCTTCTTGACAAACTTACCAATTGGCTCATCATCTTCATCGTCAGAAGCGACAATCAACCGTCTTTTAGTAGGAGTTTGTGTTGGAGCAGGTGAAGGAGCTGAGACAGCGATAGGAGCAGCTGTAAGAGGAGCAGACAAAGCCGAGGGTCTTTGGATCTTGGATCTTGTAACCCTGGTCGCTTGCGTCTTGGACGACCTCTTCTTCGTGGGCGGTCTAGCAGTAACTGGATTCACATGTTGGAACCAAAGACGTAGAAGCGTCTAAACCCTCAATGTTTTGAAGATAACAAAGCTTATTAATGTTCATATTTGCGTGTATAGACTAACCCTATCATAGTGTAAGAAGAAGATTCACCAACAAGGATCGTCCAGTAGACGTATCGAAGACCGTCCAGTCGATGCATCAAAGACCGTCCAGTAGACGCGTTTAAAGACCGTCCAGATGAACAAACTGGAGGCGATCGTCCAATCTTTAGGATCATATATTCAAACGGCTAAGTTTTCAGTCTGAACGTTAATTATATTTATGCTAAATCTGCCTCGAAAATTACACATTACCACTCTAGTGAACTAACGTTCAAATATGTTTGAAGCATCAACATCAATTCAGTACAAAAGCACAGCAGAATAGATAAAGCAAGTCAACTTATCAAGCCGACAAGACAGATGAAGAAGGTTCAGAAGAACAGACCGCCAGCACAGTCCTGAAACTTCTCTTGTAGTGTAAGTCTACAACTGCCACGCTTGACATTTCTGAAAAGATAGTCTGCACGCTTCTCATTGCGTAAAGAGTCAAATTATCTACAACGGATCTTTTCCCTGAAGATCACATATATATACGTGCACCAACGAAAAACAAAAAAGATAGACAACAAAAAGTGAAACCTGTCAAAAACAACAAGAACGTAGAAACTTTTGTAATATTCTGTTGAGAGTGTCCAGTGGACAATAGCAAAATTCTGTAAAGATCCTCAAAGTGATCCTGAGCCTAAATTTTCAAATCCTCACTACGTGAGTTGATCTTTTCTCTTAAAAACACTTGTGTGTTGTGAAAGCCTGGAGAGGCTTAGTGTAAAAAGAATACTTGGGTTAAGCAATCTGAGGAGATTGCGTTGTAAAGCCTGAAGAGGTCACGAACAATACTTGTAACCTAAGATTGGTTAGTAGAAACCTTCTAGGTGAAGGGACTGGACGTAGCTCAGGTTGAGTGAACTAGTATAAAACCTTCTGTGTTTTCTCCTTCTTTCTATTCCTACATTTAAAACGTTTTTTTGTTTGATCTACTTTTTTGAAAAAGTTTTACAAGGCACAATTCAACCCCCCTTCTTGTGCGCTTTTTCGTATTTCAATTGGTATCAGAGCTCGGCCTCTTGTGGTTGAGCATCTAACACTGCAGAGGTAAAAACAATCCTGATCACTCATGGAAAACGAAGGACAAGCCATTAACAGACCGCCTCTTTTCAAAGGTCAGAACTACGATTACTGGAAGCAAAGAATGATAGCATTTTTTAATGTATGTCACATAAACATGTGGGACGTAGTAGAAACTGGCGACTACCTGTCCCTTGACCATGATGGAATGGAACTCCAAGAAGTCAATGGACAGAATCTCACAAACAGAGGTATCTTCTAAACTCAAAGGTTAGAAATGCTATGATGTGTGCCTTATCTGAGTCTGAATATGAAAAGGTACACAGTCTAAAAAGTGTTAAGAAAATGTGGGACACCCTCTCTCTTGCTTAGGAGGGCACCTCACAAGTAAAGAGGTCAAAATTGAGCTTACTCGTAAGACAATATGAACTATTTACTATGGAGGAAAATGAAACTATCGAACTTATGTTTGGTAGATTTCAAACCATAACAAACAATCTGAGGTCCTTAGGCAAAACCTATGATAATTATGATTATATTGACAAAATTTTGAGAAGTTTGCCTAGGCAATGGAGACCGCAGGTTACAGCTTTAAGAGCTTCCAAGGATCTAACAACACTCTCAATAGAAGAGTTACTTGGAACTCTTAAAGTACACGAACTGGAGCTGAAGCAAGATGAAGGACAGAAGAAGAAGTCCATCGCTCTAAGTGTCCAGCGACCATCCTAGAGGATCAGTGTCCAAGGCACTAAACGTAGAAGAATCCTCTGAGGAAGAATCTGAGAAGGACGACTCTAATGAGGATGAGATATCCTTCATCTCAAGGAAATTTAGGCTATGTGGAGGAAGAAAGGAGGATCAAGAGCCCAAAACTTCACAAAGAATTTAACAAAACTCCAAAAGAAAAAATTCCTTCAGTATGCTACTGAATGCAAGAAGCTGGACATTTCAGAGCTGAATGTCCCAATCTATAGAAAAACAAAAAGAGTACATTCTCCAAGAAAAAGGGTCTTATGGCTACCTAGGAAGAGATGGACCTATCTTCATCAGATGAAGAAGGAGAAGAAGAAGCCAACCTGTGTCCTATGGCAGGAACAAGCTCTGATAGCTCAGACAATGAGCAAGACGAAGAGATAAACTTCAACAACTTAATCTCCCTACAAGAAGCTTATAATGATCTACTTGCTAACTCCTCAACTCTTTCAGTAGGATATAGAGAACTGAAAAAGAAATTTTCAAAAATAACAAAAGAATTCAATTTGCTCAACGAAGAGCATAAAAAGGTCTTGAAAGAAAATAAGTCTTTGAAAACTAAAAATATTTCGATGAAACATCTTCTCATGAAGTCTTAAAACTTCAAAAAGAAGTTACTCATCTAAAAGAAAGTTTATCTAAATTTGTCAGTGGAACTGAAAATCTAGACAAAATTCTATCATATAGAAGAAGTCCTCATGACAAATCTGGACTTGGCTTTGTTAAAGAAGAAAACGACAAACCTGGTAAAAATATAACATTTTGCAAAATATGTGGAAAGAATGGGCATGAATCAACACAATGTAGATATTGTCCAACAAAGAAGGCGTCCAATGCCTTTAGAACTAACCGAAAAGGACCCAAGCCTATTTGGGTACCTAAGTTTATGATAATACCTGTTGCAGATTTTCTTGACAACCGAAAGAAGACCCCAGTCATGGTACCTGGACAGTGGTTGCTCACGACACATGACGGGAGAAAGGTGTATGTTCCAAAGCCTGCAACCCAAGAATGGTGGGTGGGTTACCTTTGGAGGAAACCAGAAGGGAAAGATCACAGTATAGGAACAATTGGTAAGCATTCCTTCCTTCTATTGAAAATGTTTTGTATGTTGAAGGTCTCAAACATAATCTACTGAGCATAAGTCAATTATGTGACAGTGGACACAATGTCTCCTTTGATAAAGAAAAATGTACTGTCAAGAATCTAGATGGATCCATATTATTCTTTGCTAAAAGAGAAAGCAATCTTTATAAGATTGATCTAGTTGACCTCACAAATCAAAATGTATCTTGTCTAGTATCCATCAAGGAACATCAATGGACTTAGCACAAGAAGCTTGGACATGCAAGCTTGAGATTAATCTCAAAGCTAAATAAGCATAATCTCGTAAGAGGACTTCCAAATCTTGCTTACAAGTTTGACATTCTTTGTGATGCTTGTCAAAAAGGGAAACAAGTAAAAAGCTCTTTTGAATCAAAAAATACTGTTTCCACAACTAGACCTCTTGAGCTATTACATATTGACTTGTTTGGTCCAACTAGAACAGCTTCCCTGAGCGGAAAACGATATGGACTAGTCATAGTGGATGACTACTCTAGATGGACATGGGTTATGTTCTTAAAACACAAGGATGAGTATTATAAAATCTTTTCTACTTTTTGCAAAAGGATACAAAATGAAAAGGGTGTTTGTATAGCTTCAATAAGAAGTGATCACAGAGGAGAGTTTGAAAACGAAAGCTTTCAATGGTTCTGTGAGGAGAACATAATTCTCCATAACTTCTCTGTACCACGAACACCACAACAAAATGGTGTGGTAGAGAGAAAGAACAGGTCATTGCAAGAAATGGCTAGAACCATGCTAAACGATAACTCAACTCCTAAGCATTTCTGGGCTGAAGTTATAAACACTGCATGTTACTTACAAAATAGAATTTACATAAGACCTTTTCTAAAAAAGACTCCCTATGAATTGTGGAAAGGATGAAAACCCAACATATCATATTTTTATTCCTTTGGATGTCAATGTTTTATTCTAAACACTAAGGAAAACCTTGGTAAGTTTGATTCAAAGTGTGATGATGGAATATTGTTAGGCTATTCAGAAACATCTAAGGCTTATAGAGTTTACAATTCTAGAACCTTAGCAGTTGAAGAAGCCATCCACGTTAAGTTCAATGACAAAAAGCCTGATAATGAAATATTAGAGCTAGACGATTCATTTGCAGATATGAAGTTGGACGATGCCAAACCTTCAGCGTCTAGAGATCAAATGGGCAATCCAAAAGCAGAAGAAAAAGAACCAACTGGACGCTCCTGGCAAATGAAGACCTATCATCTAGAAAATCAAATTCTTTTAAACATTCAAGATCATGTTAGGACAAGATCGACCTTCAAGGAACAAGCTCAAACTGCCTTGATTTCTCAACTGGAACCAAAGACAGTAGACGAAGCTCTCCTAGACGATGGCTGGATTAGCGCCATGAAGGACGAACTTAGTCAATTTGAAAAGAACGATGTCTGGATGCTAGTTCCCGCACCCAAGGACAAGTCTATCATTGGAACAAAGTGGGTATTCCACAACAAGCTTGATGAAGCTGGAAATGTGGTAAGAAATAAAGCAAGACTTGTAGCACAAGGCTACTCTCAACAAGAAGGTATAGACTTTACCGAAACTTTTGCACCAGTAGCTAGATTAGAAGCCATTTGCATCTTACTTTCATTTGCTACTCATAGTAATATGAAGCTCTATCAAATGGATGTAAAAAGTGTATTCTTAAATGGCATAATAAACGAGGAAGTCTATGTGAAACAACCTCCTGGTTTTGAGTGTGATACTTTTCCCAAACATGTTTTCAAACTTAAAAAGGCTTTGTATGGTGTTAAACAAGCCCCAAGAGCTTGGTATGAAAAACTAAGTTCTTTTCTTTTAGAAAATGGGTTCTCTAGTGGAAAAGTAGAAACCACTCTCTTTCGCAAAGACGTCAAAACACATTTTATCATTGCACAAATATATGTAGACGACATTATCTTTGGAGCTACTAATGACCAGTTATGCAAGGATTTTTCTAAGATTATGATAGCAGAATTCGAGATGAGTATGATGGGAGAACTAAAATTCTTCCTAGGGTTGCAAGTAAAGCAGACTGGAAATGGAATATTCATACATCAGACAAAGTATGTCAACAAACTTCTGAAAAAGTATAAGATGGACGATGCAAAAGAAATGAGTACACCCATGCATCCGTCATCAATACTTAGCCTGGACGACTCTTCTAAAAAGGTAGATCAATCTACATATCGAGGTATGATTGGATCCCTTTTATATCTCACAGCGTCCAGACCTGACATTATGTTCAGTGTATGTCTATGTGCTCGCTTTCACTCTGATCCTAGAGAAACTCATCTAACAACAGTTAAGAGAATCTTTAGATATTTAAAAAGAACCACTAATCTTGGTTTATGTTTTAAGTCAACCAAAGAATACAGATTAGTTGGTTTTTGTGATACTGATTATGCGGGAGGTAGAGTAGAATGCAAGAGCACTAGCAGAGGATGTCACCTTATTGGTGGAAATCTAGTCTCCTGGACGAGCAAAAGACAAGGGACAATTTCCCTATCCATAGCGGAAGCAGAATATGTCTCAGCTGCGTCTTGTTGGTCACAACTCTTATGGATCAAGCATCAGTTAGAAGACTACAGTATCTATGAGAGTAACATTCCTATTTTCTGTGATAAGACTGCTGCTATAAATCTATCAAAAAATCCTATCTTGCATTCTAGGGCAAAGCACATTGAAATAAAACATCATTTTATAAGAGATTATGTTCAAAAGGAAGTTATCGATATTTAGTTCATTAACACTGAAAATCAATTGGCAGATATATTTACAAAACCCCTTCCTAAAGATAAACTCATCCATATTCGAGATATTCTAGGTATGGAATTTGTAAGTGAATAGTTCTATTCAACATGCCTTGATTGTCCAAAGTTCGGTAGCGTCCAATGTTTTCATAGTGTCCAAAACTTCATCGTCCACTTGCATATATTTTCGCATTCCATAACGACTTTCATTTGTGTGTGCATCATTATCAGTACTTAATCATGTTTTCTCTGAAAATGATTTGAAATAAATGCTTTTTTTTGTCTGAGTCACTCATGCGCCGTATAACCAACCTTGAGAAATGCAAGCGCCTGACCCAGCATTTATTACACATCACCTCTCTCTTCAAAAGTAAAAGAACCGCCAAAAACAAAACTCTTTGGTTTCGTCATATACACTCAAGCCCAAACCAAATACTCACTTTTTTCAAATCCACTTGAACTCCTTCAACTTCTCAAAACCCTAACCTCTTTTCAAGCTCTCAGATATGGCAACCAAAAAGGCTGGTCCTGCTGCAAAGGCCGTGGCTCGTGTGGAGAGCCTAGACAAGGCTGTTGTTCTCATCGAGAGCTGCTTCGATATCCAAGCTCTCGACGACATGGGGGTGTATGTAAAAGATAACTTGCTCAGATGTGGAATCCTCAACTACTTCCATCTGAACGAAATCATATACCCAGAACTCATCCGACAGTTCTGGAATTCTGCCATTTTCTTAAAGACGATATAACTGGAACTGTTCTAGGAGTCAAGGTCACACTAGACCTAGGCTTTGTCATCCAAGCCATTGGATGTGAACGGGCTGGGTCCTACATCAAAAATGGCTGGGAAGACAGCTTTGGAGGTCATGACATAGTCAATGCTACACTGATGGGTCCCGAAGGACAAAGCCTAGTCGAGTACAGCAAACTGACTAAAGAAGGGAATATATTCCAGTAGTTTCTGAACAAAGGAATTCTTCACAAGGCTGGATCCAAGGATAACGTTAACTTCTTGCATAGGTTCGCATTGTTCCACATGATCACTGGTCAACAGTTCAACCTACCGCACCTCATCCTGAGCAACATCTTCAGGACCATGAGAGGACGCGGGGAGCGCGACCAGATCACCTGTGCTGCCTTCTTAACAAAATCTTTTGGCAACAGCATGTATTTCGTGCTTTCTTTGCTCTGTCTCTGGGGGAGCAAAACAAAATTCGGATTCTGGGTGGTGGACATAGATTCACACAACTGTCGTTCGGACGCAACAATGTTGCGCAGATGAAGGCTGGGTTCGTGCTGAAGCCTTTAGAAACCACGTCCAAACTCGTGGACGTCAAAGAAGAAGCAGTTGAGATGGCACCTCTACAAACAGTAGCCCCAATTGTCCAGCATGCTACACCTATGAACGACGAAGTACTGTTTGAAAATTCTATTGCTGCCAGACCGTCCACCAGAAGGAGGTCGTCCAAGGTACAAGTGACCAGAGCTATGAGGTCCAAGACCCAATGACCTTCAGCTCCATCTGTTCCACTTGCAGCTGCTCCGATTGCTGCATCTGCTTCTTCTGTTGCACCAACCATACTTCCCGCTAAGAGACAGCTGATCATCGCCTCTGATGACGAAGACGATGAGCTTATTGGTAAGCTTGTCAAGAAACAAAAAGCTGCCACCGATGTCGTTCCTGCTCAACCACTATCCCAACCATCTACCTTACCCAAACGACCAGTAGACACACTGCCAAGGGAAGCACAGTCAAAGAAACGTAAGCTTTCTTCTCCTACTATTGCTGATGAACCTGAAAATGATTTTATAGAATTTATCATTATTGAACCATATAAATCTCTCACCCAACCGCAAACCGAAACACAAGCCACACCTGAACCAGAAATGTTGTTGCTGGTGATGAAGGTTATACCTACACCATTCCCACTCCCGGTATCTCAAAAATTTACCTCTCCATTAAACCTCCTAAATCAGCTCCCTCTTCAACCATCATCCTCTTCCCTACTCCTTCCTCAAAAACTTTGGCACAAACCAAACAGAAATGGCCTCTACTGTTTGTTGAAGGAAATTCTCAAAACCTCCTAGACAACAATGCCATCATTCTACGTCCAGAGCTTCCTAAGCCAGGCTTTGATTTTGACTATTCTCCAATTGATATGGAGAAGTATATGGATGACTATGTCCATCAGCCATCGAACGAATACCTGGCACTACTTCTTGGAGCCATTGAACACCTGCCGCTCAAGCGGTTTATTAGACGGAGGTATCCTAAAATTGTACGAGCTTGGCGCATAAATGCTCATCCTCCTGGAGTACTTCAACACAGAGTATCTCCAGTCGAAGACACCGAGAAAGCTATACAACAAAGAGGACGAACGGACGAGCGAACTATTCATCTAAGGCCTGCAGATTTGAAGTTTCGGCCTATAGATCCGGAAGAAGATGGATTCTTTCCATCCGCCTTTGAGCATATGTTCTGCAATACTCTCAAAGGTTTAGCGTATTTAAAATATCATCTATTCATTCCGCCATCCCAACATATCCGACCTTCCACATCCATCCGCATCCAACCAGACCAAGTATGCCCAAGACTGCCAACCATTGATGAAAATCGCAAGAAGAAGAAAATTCTGACCAAGGCACCGTCTTTGCCTTTACTGTCCAGAGCTGAAATTCAACATCATCCAACCCATTCCCGTGAATTGTTTTTAGCTCAGCGTCTTCATACAGACATGGACGAGACGGATGCTGAATGCTTCTGGCATCAACATATGTTCCTATATGAATAAGAAGCGTCCAGCAGTGGCGTTTCAACAGACGACAAGGCTGATATCCTAACTGCAACAAACTATGAATTCACGCAGCGACCAGCTCGTGTCTTCTTTGCACTTCTTTGAACACTTCAGCTGCCTTTGTTCGTCCACCAGATGAGCGTCCACTCCTTGGTACAAAAACTTCTATCTTATACACTTTGATTGCTGCTCTTACTCACATCAACACCTTCCAACCACCCTACCCTTGGACCCCTCCTCGACCTTATCAACTTGACGTGCCAAACCTAAAGTTTCTAGAAGCACCTCCTCCCCCTTCTGAAACTCTTCCACCTTCTCAACCAGCTTCACCTACCTCCACACCGCCTACTCTTGCTCTCGACCTCGCCAGCCTCCCTATCTTTACTTCCGCTCCCTCATCCATCCTATTTGTTAACCCCGCGTTCAACAATATGTTGCCACCCAACTTCAACCCATTTTCACTTTTCTACACCAAATTCTTTAGAACCAACAAGCCTTTCTCCATCCTTCTCAACCTTCTCCTCCTCCGCCACTAGCCACAGTGACAGTGATGACGACTCTTTTTTTTGATAATGACAAAGAGGGAGAAAGCAGTTATAGCATTTTGCATTTTTTTCTTTTACCTTTGTTGCATTTTATTTTGTGTGCATATATTCATGTCAGATTTTATGCTCTAAATAGTTAAATAAAATACAAAGTTGATCTGCTTTACTTCAAATATTGCTCCGCTTATATTAAATACTATATCTGTTATATAATATGCTTATACTTGGTATGATAACTAATATGCATTCAAACTGATATCTTGTGTCTCAAATATACAAAACTTGGTATATCCGACTCAGGGGGAGCATAGTAAGTCTTTCGAAAACTTCTTTATGCACTTCTTTACTTAAAAATTAATAAGGTTTGTCATCATAAAAAAGAGGGAGATTGTTGGAACCAAAGACGTAGAAGTATCTAAACCCTCAATGTTTTGAAGATAACAAAGCTTATTAGTGTTCATATTTGCGCGTATAGATTAACCCTATCACAGCGTAAAAAGAAGATTCACCAACAAGGACCGTCCTAGTAGACGTATCAAAGACCGTCTAGTTGATGCATCAAAGACCGTCCAGTAGACGCGTTTAAAGACCGTCCAGATGAACAAACTGGAGGCGATCGTCCAAATCTTTAGGATCATATATTCAAACGGCTAAGTTTTCAGTCTGAACGTTAATTATATTTATGCTAAATCTTCCTCGAAAATTACACATTACCACTCCAGTGAACTAACGTTCAAATATGTTTGAAGCATCAACATCAATTCAGTACAAAAGCACAGCAGAATAGATAAAGCAAGTCAACTTATCAAGCCGACAAGACAGATGAAGAAGGTTCAGAAGAATAGACCGCTAGCGCAGTCCTGAAACTTCTCTTGTAATGCAAGTCTACTAACTGCCACGCTTGACATTTCTGAAAAGATAGTCTGCACGCTTCTCATTGCGTAAAGAGTCAAATTATCTGCAACGATCTTTTCCCTGAAGATCACATATATATACGTGCACCAACAAAAACAAAAAAGATAGACAGCAAAAAGTGAAACCTGTCAAAAACAACAAGAACGTAGAAACTTTTGTAATATTCTGTTGAGAGCGTCCAGTGGACAATAGCAAAATTCTGTAAAGATCCTCAAAGTGATCCTGACTCTAAGTTTTCAAATCCTCACTACATGAGTTGATCTTTTCTCTTAAAAACACTTGTGTGTTGTGAAAGCCTGGAGAGGCTTAGTGTAAAAAGAATACTTGGGGTTAAGCAATTTGAGGAGATTGTGTTGTAAAGCCTGAAGAGGCCACGAACAATACTTGTAATCTAAGATTGGTTAGTAGAAACCTTCTAGGTGAAGGGACTAGACGTAGCTCAGGTTGAGTGAACCAGTATAAAACCTTCTGTGTTTACTTCTTCTCTCTATTCCTACATTTAAAACGTTTTTTTGTTTGATCTACTTTTTCGAAAAATTTTTACAAGGCACAATTCAAACCCCTCCTTCTTGTGCGCTTTTTTGTATTTCATCATAAATAGTGCCTCATCGTCCATCAGCTTAGTAACATGGATGGTTGGCTTAATTGTCTGTAGAGGTGCCATCTCCACGACTTCCTTTCTATTTTCCATTAGTTTGGACGTGGTCTCCAAAGGCTTCAGTACGAACCTAACCTTCATCTGTGCAAAGTTGTTGCGTCCAAACGGCAATTGAGTGAAATGATGGCCACCACCTAGAATTCTAATCTAACTTTACTCTCTAAGAGATAGAGCAAAGAAGGCATGATACACCTGCTATTGCCAGAAGAGTTTGTTAAGGAGAACGGCGTAGGTGATCTGGTCGCGCTCTCCGCGTCCTCCATGGTCCTGAAGATGTTACTCAGGATGAGGTACGGTAGGTTGAACTATTGGCCTGTGATCATATGGAACAACGCGAACCTGTGCAGAAAGGTAACGTTGTCCTTTGATCCAGCCTTGTGCAGAGTTCCTTTGTTTAAAAATTGCTAGAAAATCTTCCTCTCTTTTGTTAGCTTGTTGTATTCCACTGGCCCTTCGCCTTCTGGACCCATTAGTGTAGCATCAATAGTATCATGTCCTCCAAAATTGTTTTCCCAACCATTCTTGATGTAGGACCCAGCCTGCTTACAGCCAATGGCTTGGGCAACAGAGTCGAGGTCTAGTGTGACCTTGACTCCCAAAGCAGTTCTAGTGATGTCTATGTTTGAGAAAACGGCAGAGTTCTAGAATTGTCTAATGAGTTTTGGTTATATGATCTCGTTCAGATGGAAGTAGTTGAGAATTCCAAATCTGAGCAAGTTGTCCATAACAGTCACACCCATGTCCTCTAGAACTTGGATATCAAAACGACTTTCAATAAGAACGATAGCCTTGTCTAGGCTCTCCACACAAGCCATGGCCTTTGCAGCAGGACCAGCTTTGTCAGATGCCATTTCTGAGAGCTTGAAAGATTGTTAGGGTTTGAGAGGTTTCGAGAGACAGAGAGTTCAGGTGGATTTAAGAAGAGGTAAGTGTTTGGTTTAGGTTTGAGTGTATATGAAGAAACCGAAGAGGTTTTGCTTTTGGCGGTTCTTTCACTTTCGAAGAGGAAGGTATTGTGAAATAAATACTAGGTCAGGCGCTTACAAATCTCGAGGTTGGTTATATGGCACATGAGTGACTCAGATTGGAATAAAGCATTTATTTCAAATCATTTTCAAAGAAAACATAATTGAGTTCGGATAAGTAATGTTATGCACACATAAATGTCAGTTGTTATGGAATGCGAAAAGCTATGCACATAGACGATGTAATATTGGACGCTATGGACGCTCACATCTTTGGACAGTCAAGGCATGTTGAATAAACTATTCATTTATAAATTCCATACCAAGAAGATCTCGAATATGGATGAGTTTATATTCAGGAAGGGGTTTTGTAAATATGTCGGCTAATTGATTTTTAGTGTTAACAAATTGAATATCGACAATTCCCTTCTGAACATAATCTCTTATAAAATGATGTTTTATTTCAATGTGCTTTGCTTGAGAATGTAAAATAGGATTTTTAGACAAATTTATAGCAGTAATATTATCACAAAAGATAGGAATGTTACTCTCGTAGATACTATAGTCTTCTAACGGATGCTTGATCCATAAGAGTTGTGAGTAACAAGATGTAGCTAAGACATACTCTTCTTCCGCTGTAGACAGGGCAATCGTCCCTTGTCTTTTGCTCGTCTAGGAGACTAGATTCCCACCAATGAGGTGACATCCTCCACTGGTGCTTTTGCATTCTATTTTATCTCTTGCATAGTCAGCATTGCAGTAACCAACTAACCTGTATTCTTTGTTTGACTTAAAACACAAACCAAGGTTAGTGGTCCTTTTTAAATATCTAAAAATTCTTTTAACTACTGTTAGATGAGTTTCTTTAGGGTCAGATTGAAAACGGGCACATAAGCATACACTAAACATAATGTCAGGTTTGGACGTTGTGAGATATAAAAGAGACCCAATCATACCTTGGTATGTAGTTTGGTTTACCTTTTTAGAAGAGTCGTCCAGGTTGAGTATTGACAATGGATGCATAGGTGTACTCATTTCCTTGGCATCGTCCATCTTGTACTTCTTAAGAAGTTCGTCGACATATTTTGTTTAATGTATGAATATGCCATTTGTAGTCTGCTTTACTTGCAATCCCAGGAAGAATTTTAATTCTCCCATCATACTCACCTCGAATTCTGCTATCATGATCTTAGAAAAATCCTTGCATAAAGCGTCATTAGTAGCACCGAATATAATATCGTCTACTATATTTACGCAATAATAAAGTGTGATTTATCGTCTTTGCGAAAGAGAGTGGTGTCCATTTTTCCTCTAGTAAAACCATTTTCTAAAAGAAATGAACTTAGCTTTTCATACCAAGCTCTTGGAGCTTGTTTAAGTCCATACAAAGCCTTTTTGAGTTTGAAAACATGTTTTGGAAAAGTATCACACTCAAAACCAAGAGGTTGTTTCACATAGACTTCCTTGTTTATTATGCCATTTAAGAATGCACTTTTTACATCCATTTGATAGAGCTTTATATTACTATGAGCAACAAATAAAAGTAAGATGCGGATGGCTTCTAATCTAGCTATTGGTGCAAAGGTTTCAGGTAAAATCTATACTTTCTTGTTGAAAGTAGCCTTGAACTACAAGTCTTGCTTTATTTCTTACCATTTTGCCGGCTTCATCTAGCTTGTTCTGGAACACCTACTTTGTTCCAATGATAGACTTGTCCTTGAGGGAACTAGCATCCAGACATCATTCTTTTGGAATTAACTAAGCTCGTCCTTCATGGCGCTGATCCAGCCATCGTTCAGGAGAGCTTCGTCCACTGTCTTTGGTTCCAGTTGAGAAATCAAAGCAGCTTGAGCTTGCACCTTGAAGGTCGATCTTGTCCTAACATGATCTTGAACGTTTCCAAGAATTTGATTATTTGGATGATAGGTCTTCATTTGCCAAGAGTGTCCAGTTGGTTCCTTTTCTTCTTCTTTTGGATCATCCATCTAATCTCTGGACGCTGAAGGTTTGGCATATTCTAGCTTCATATCTACAAATGAATCGTCTAGCTTTGATATTTCTTTATCAGGCTTATTGTCCTTAAATTTAACATGGATGGCTTCTTCAACTGTTAAGGTTCTAGAGTTGTAAACTCTATAGGCCTTGGATGTTTCGGAATAGCCTAATAGTATTCTATCATCACAGTTAGAATCAAACTTTCCAAGATTGTCCTTAGTGTTTAAGATGAAACATTGACATCCAAAGGGATGAAGATAAGATATGTTGGACATTCGTCCTTTCCACAATTCATAGGGATTCTTTTTCAAAATAGGTCTTATATAAATTCTATTTTGTAAATAATATGCAGTGTTTACTTCTTTAGCCCAGAAGTGCTTAGGAGTGGAATTATCATTAAGCATGGTTCTAGCCATTTCTTGCAATGACCTTTTCTTTCTCTCTACCACACCATTTTGTTGCGGTGTTCGTGGTACAGAGAAGTTGTGGAGAATTCGTTCTCCTCATAGAACCCTTGAAAACTTTCATTTTCGAATTCCCTCCGTGATCACTTCTGATTGAAGCTATGCAAACACCTTTTTCATTTTGAATTCTTTTACAGAAGATTAAAAAGATCTTGTAAGACTCATCCTTATGTTTTAAGAACGTAACCCATGTCCATCTAGAGTAGTCGTCCACTACGACTAATCCATAACTGTTTTCCACTAAGGGAGGCTGTTCTGGTTGGACCAAACAAATCATTATGTAACGGCTTAAGAGGTCTAGTTGTGGAAACAATATTTTTTGATTCAAAAGAGCTTTTTACTTGTTTCCCTTTTTGACACGCATCACAGAGAACATTAGATTTGTAAGCAAGATTTGGAAGTCCTCTTAAGAGGTTATGCTTATTTAGCTTTGAGATTAGTCTCAAGCTTGCATGTCCAAGCTTCTTGTGCCAAGTCCATTTATTCTCTTTGATGGATACTAGACACGATACATTTTGATTTGTGAGGTCATTGAGATCAATCTTATAAAGATTGCTTTGCCTTTTAGCAGAGAATAGTATGGATTCATCTAGATTCTTAACAATACATTTTTCTTTGTCAAAGGAGACATTGTGTCCACTATCACAAAATTGACTCATGCTCAGTAGATTGTGTCTGAGTCCTTCAACATATAAAACATTTTCAATGGAAGGTAAGGAGTGCTTCCTGATTGTTTCTATACCTGTAATCTTTCCCTTTTGGTTTCCTCCAAAAGTGACTTATCCCCCATTCTTGGGTTGTAGGCTTTGGAACATACACCTTTCTCCCGTGATGTGTAGTGAACAACCACTGTCTAGGTACCATGACTAGGGTCTTCTTTCAGATGTCAAGCAAATTTGCAATAGGTATTATCATAGACTTAGGTATCCAAATGAACTTGCGTCCTTTTCTGTTAGTTCTGCAGGCATTGGATGCCTTCTTTGTTGGACGATATCTTCATTTTGTTGATTAATGCTCATTCTTTCCACATATTTTACAGATGGTTATGTTTTTACTAGGTTTGTAATTTTCTTTAACAAAGCCAAGTCCAGATTTTTCATAAGGACTTCTTCTATAAGATAGAATCTTATTTAGGTTCTACTGTTCCGCTGACAAATTTTGACAAGCTTTCTTTCAGATGAGTGACTTCGTTTTGAAGTTCTAAAACTTCATGAGAAGATGTCTCTTCTGAAATGTTCTTTGTTTTTAAAAACTCATTTTCTTTTAAAACCTTTTTATGCTCTTCGTTGAGCAAATTGAATTCTTTTGTTATTTTTGAAAATTTCTTTTTTAGTTCTTTATATCCCATAAAGAGAGTTGAGGAGTTAGCAAGAAAATCAATATAGGCTTCTTGTAAAGAGATTAAGTTATCGAAGTTTACCTCTTCGTCTTGCTCATTATTTGAGCCATCAGAACTGGTCTCCGCCATGAGACACAGGTTGGCTTCTTCTTCTTCTTTTCTTCTTCTTCTTCATCTGATGAAGATAAGTCCATGTCTTCCCAGGTAGCCATGAGACTCTTTTTCTTGAAGAACATCTTTTTTTTGTCCTTTTGCAAACTTGGACATTTAACTTTGAAGTGTCCAAGTTTTTTGCATTCATAGTAGACTGAAGGACTCTTTTCTTTTGGTGCCTTGTTGAACTTCTTTGTGAATTTTTGGCTCTTGATCCTCCTTTCTTCTTCCATATAGCCTTTATTTTTCTAGACATGAAAGATATTTCATCTTCATTAGAGTCATTTTCTTCGGACTCTTCCTCAGAGAATTCTTCTATGTTTAGTGCTTTGGACAATGATCCTCTAGGTGGACGCTAGACGCTTAGAGCGATGGACTTCTTCTTTTGTCCTTCGTCTTGCTTTAGCTCCAGTTTGTGCACTGTAAGAGTTCCAAGTAACTCTTCCATTGAAAGTGCTGTTAGATCCTTGGAAGCTCTTAAAGCTGTAACCTGCGGTCTCCATTGCCTAGGAAAACTTCTCAAGATTTTGTCAATGTGATCATAATTATCATAGGTTTTGCCTAAGGACCTTAGGTTGTTTATTATGGTTTGAAATCTACCAAACATAAGTTCGATAGTTTCATTTTCTTCCATAGTAAAGAGTTCATATTGTCTTATGAGTAAGCTCAACTTAGACCTCTTTACTTGTGAAGTGCCCTCGTAGGCAAGAGCGAGGGTATCCCACATTTTCTTAGCACTTTTTAAGTTATGTACCTTTTCATATTCAGATTTAGATAGGGAACACATCATAGCATTTCTAGCTTTTGAGTTCTGTTTGTAAGATTCTGTCCATTGACTTCTTGGAAGCTCCACTCCATCATGGTCAATGGGTAGGTAGTCGTCAGTTTCTACTACATCCCACATGTCTATGTGACATGCATCAAAGAATGCTATCATTCTTTGCTTCCAGTAATTGTAGTTCTGACCTTTAAAAAGAGGCGGTCTGTTAACGGCTTTTCCTTTGTTTTCCATGAGTGGTCAGGATCATTTTAACCCCTATAGTGTTAGATGCTCAACCCCAAGAGGCCGAGCTTTGATACCAATTGAAATAGAAAAAGGGCACAAGAAGGGGGGGAGTTGAATTGTGCATTTTAAAAACTTTTTCGAAACAAGTTAATCAGTATGAAAACGTTTTCAAGCGAAGGGATAAAGAGAAGAAGAGCACAGAAAGTTTTATACTAATTCACTCAACCTGAGCTACGTCCAGTCCCTTCACCTAGAAGGTATCCACTAACCAACCTTAGGTTACAAGTATTGTTCACAGCCTCTTCATGCTTTACAATGCAATCACCCTAGATTGCTTAACCCAAGTATTCTGTCACACTAAGCCTCTCCAGGCTTTCACAACACAACAAGTGTTTATACAATAGATATCAACTCACGTAGTGAAGATTTGAAAGATAAAGCTCAAGAATGCTTTGAAAGATCTTTACAAGATTTTTGCTATCGTCCACTGGACGCTTCTATCAGAATGTTACTAATGTCTTTTTGTTCTTGTTCTTTTTCTACGTCTTGTCTTCTTACTTCTTCGTTGGTTCATGTATACATATATATATAGTCTTTAGGAAATGATCCGTTGTAGAAGACTTTGACTTCGTTATGTAATGAGAAGCATGCAAACTGTCCTTTTAGAGTGATCGGGCGCGACAGTTTTTAGACTTACACTAAAACGGAAGGTGCAGGACTGTGTTGGCGTTTTGCTTTTCTGAACATTCTTCATTCGTCTCAGCAACTTGATAAGTTGACTTGCTTTATTTGATTTTGTTGCACTCTTGCACTAGAATGATTTTGCTGCACTTTTGCACTAGAATGATTTTGATGTTATTTAATGCTTCAAACAATTTGAACGTTAGATCATAGAAGTAGTAATATATTAGTTTCAAGAAAACTAGCATAAATAAATTGGACGTTCAAAATAAAAACTTAGCCGTTTGAATATATGATCTTTAAGGCTTGCATGAGTTATTCATCGGAAGGTTGCCATCAGTTTGTTCAAAAGGACAGTCCTCTTTAACAAGTCTTCTAGACAGTTTTTAACACGTCTACTGGACGGTCTTCTTTAACATGTCAATTGGACAGTCTTCTTAGCTGTGACAGGGTTAGTCTTTAAGCACAAACTTGAATAGTAATAAGCTTGTTATCTTCAAAACATTGAGGGTTTAGACGCTTCTACGTCTTTGGTTCCAACACTTTGTAGCCTTGGGTTTATGATGCAATTTTTATAGTATACTTCAAATTTCTTCCATTCCTTGTTTCACATCCAATAACTTTTTTTGTATTCTTTCTTAATCTCGATGGCTTTTGGCAATTGCACCTAAGGTATTGCTCCTTTGTCTTCATTTACTGCCTCGAATTATTGCTTTTACTTTATCATTTCGATGAACTCTTATTCATCTTAGGCCCTAATCAATTTTCTATAATCATACTCGGGCTAATGATCTTCCTATTTTTGCTTATTGCTTCATCGTTTTGATGAACTTTTGCTTGTTCATCTCAAACCTCGACTGATTTTTGTAACTGTACTTGAGGTAACGACCTTCCTGTTGGAACCAAAGACGTAGAAGTGTCTAAACCCTCAATGTTTTGAAGATAAAAAGCTTATTAATGTTCAAGTTTGTGCTTAAAGACTAACCCTGTCATAGCTAAGAAGACCGTCCAGTAGACGTGTCAAAGAAAGACCATCCAATAAGACGTGCTTAAAGAAGACCGTCCAATGAACAATGAAGATGATCGTCTGAAGAACATATTCAAATATTTGATGCAAGCTTCCAACGACAAATATTCAAACCGCTAAGTTCCATTTTGAACGTCCAATTTATCTATGCTAGTTTTTATTGAAACTAACATATTACTACTTCTGTGATATAACGTTCAAATTGTTTGAAGCATTAAATTACATCAGAATTACTCTAGTGCAAGAGCGCAGCAATATCTGATAAAGCATAAGATGAAGAAAAAGAGCAAGAACAAAAAGATATTAGTAACACTCTGATAGAAGCGTCCAGTGGACGATAGCAAAAATCTTGTAAAGATCTCTCAAAGCATTCTTGAGCTTTATCTTTCAAATCCTCACTACATGAGTTAATATCTATTGTATAAACACTTGTTGTGTTGTGAAAGGCTGGAGAGGCTTAGTGTGAAATAATACTTGGGTTAAGCAATCTAGGGTGATTGCGTTGTAAAGCCTGAAGAGGCCGCGAACAATACTTGTAACCTAAGGTTGGTTAGTGAATACCTTCTGGGTGAAGGGACTGGACGTAGCTCAGGTTGAGTGAACCAGTATAAAACTTTCTGTGTTCTTCTTCTCTCTATCTCTATGCTTGAAAACGTTTTCACACTAATCAACTGGTTTCAAAAAAGTTTTTAAACGCACAATTCAACCTCCCTTCTTGTGCGCTTTTTCTCTTTCACTTCCAACTTTTGCTTATTACTTTATCGTTTTGATGAACTTTTGCTTGTTCAACTCAAACCTTGGCTAGTTTTATGTAATCGTACTCGAGGTAACGATCCTACCTTATTGTCTCACCATAGCACCAAGTCTTCCAACTTTGGCTAGCATTTCCCCCTATGTTGGCTTACCGTAACACCAAGTCACCTAGCTTGAAGTGTCGAGGTATTACCTTCTAATTATATCTTGCCGCGACTTGTCTCTTGAATGCAGCTTCTTTAATGGAAAGTACTCCTGTCTTTCTTTCATAAGGTCGAGCTCGATTTGGATGAACCCGTCATTATGCTCCAGATTTAGACTTGCCACTCTCCAATTCAACTCTCTAATTTCTACTGGGATCATTGCCTCCATGCCATAAGTAAGCCAAAAAGGATACTCTCTTATGGTAAAGTGAGTGGTTGTGCGGTATGCCTATAGGACATGTGGTAGTTATTCAACCTAGTTCCCTTTTGCTTCATTAAGGCGTCAAATCAGGCCTTGAAGTATGATTCGATTTGCTGCCTCAGCTTGGTAATTTCTTTTGGGATGCTCAACTGACATAAAGTGTTGCTTTATCCTTAAACTAGCCAATAATTCCTGAAAACCTTGGTCTTTTAATTAGGTGCCTTTGTTGGAGATTACTACACTCGATTTTTTGAACCTGCATATGATTTGTCGAAATATGAAATTCCCTATGTTTTTTGCATTGATAGTGGTTAGCAATTTTTCCTCTATCCATTTTGTAAAATAATCTACTGCAACCACTACTTACTTGACTTATCCTAGGGCTTTGGGAAATGGTTCGAGTATGTCTATTACCCACCAAACGAAGGGCTATAGGGATATAAGCATGCTGAACTCTTTTGATTGAGCAAGGTGTATATCAAAGCATCGCTGACATCGATCACATTTCTTAACGAACTCTATGGCATCTTTTTCCAAGGTTAGTCAATAGTAGCCAACCTAGAGAATCCGTCTTGGCCAAGGCTTTTCCTCCTAAGTGTTATCTGCAGCTTTCTTCATGCACTTTAGCCAGGACATATTCAGATTATGCCGCCCTTAAACATTTGACAAAGGGTTGAGAAAAAAAACCCATCTATATATAGCTTGCCACTGACTATGCAAAAATGCACGACCGATCTTTCAAGTTTGCATGCTTCCTTATCATTTGAGGTAATCCCATCTTGCAAATATTCCATAATGGGTGTTATCTAGCTGGGCTCCACATTTATTTCCATGACGAGATTAGGCTTATGAATTGTTTATTAGATTATAGACCTGTTATTTTTGGAGGACTTCATGCTTGCTAACTTGGACAAAATGTCTACTTTAGTGTTATTTTCTCATGGGATATATATGAAGTCGATTTTGTAGAACCTAGTAATGAGGGTTTTGACCTTCGCCAAATACTTCTACAATATTGACTCCTTGGCTTGATATATCCCATTAATTTGCAAGATAACCAACTACGAGTCGCTGCTTACTCATAGAGACTTTGCCCTCCCGCTATGCAAGCCTCATACTCTGCTTGGTTGTCAAAGGTGGGGACTGCAAATGTCAACACTTGTTCCATGATAACCCAGTCTGCAAATTCCAGTAATATTTTGGCTCCATTTCCTTTTTCATTCAACAAGCCATTTACAAATAGGGTCCAAGTTAGGTTTTATGGTACAGGGTCTAACAATGTTAACTCGGCCATAAAGTCAACTAAAGTTTGAGCCTTCAACGCTTGCCTTGGCTCATATCATATGTCGTATTTTGACAACTCGATGGTCCATGTTGTCATCCTACCTGCTAGCTCGGGTTGATGTAAAATTTGGCAAATCAGATGGTCTGTCCTTACCACTATCTGATGCAACTGGAAATATGGCCTAAGCTAGCAAGCGACCATGATGAAGGTGAGAACAATCTTTTCAATCTTGGGGTACTGCAATTTATCTCCTTGAAGAGCTCTGTTATAAAATACATCAATTTTTGGGATTCTAGTGTTTCCTGAATCAACGTCACGTTAACAGTCTCTTTTGCTACAACCAAGTAATAAGTGTAGGACTTCCCTTGATTTGGGTTTTGTGAGGATGGGTGGGGATGACAAGGCTTCTTTTAACTTCAAAAACGACTTCTCGCACTCCTCAATGCATTTAAAGATGCAATCCTTTCTTAGAGGTCAAAAGAAAACAAGTGTTTTGTGCCGACTTTGCCACAAATCTTGTTAAGATGGCTAGGCTCCTTATTAGTTTTTGGACTTCTTTCACATTCTGGGGACTTTTAATTTCTAGGATGGCCTAACATTTCTTTGGGTTTAGCTCGATACCTCTTTTTGACAGCATGTACCCTAGAAATTTTCTTGCTGCTAGTTTGAAGGTGCATTTGTTGGGGTTTAGCCATATATTATACTTTCTTAGCTAAGCGAATGTTTCATTCAAATCTTGTAGGTGTGCTTCCAAGGTAGCACTCTTTACAATCATATCATATATGTATACCTCTAAATTTCACCCTATTTGTTTTTCAAACACCTTATTCATCATTCGCTAGTATATGTGGCTTTGGCATTCTTTAGTCCAAAGGACATGACTTTATAGCAATAGTTCGTCTTCTCCATCATGAAGGAAGTCTTTTCTTGATCCTTTGGGTATAATGGAATTTGGTTATATCCAGAGTATGCATCCATAAATGACAAAAATTGAAATCTAGATGAGTTGTCCACTAATCTGTTAATGTCAAGGAAGGGGGAAGAATCTTTAGGGCAGTGCTTGTTCAAGTTGGTATAGTTTACGCACATTCTCCACTTTCCATTGTGCTTCTTTACTGAGACCACATTGCGAGCCAAGTGGTGTATTTAAATTCCTAGATGAAATTGGCTTCTAGCAGTTTTGTCACCTATCTTTCAATCTCTTGCAATCACTCTAGGGCCACCTTCCTATGGTGTTGGCATACCAGTTTTACTAAGGGGTCCACCTTTAGCTAGTGACAGAAAAAATTGGGATCTATCTCGGGCATATCTTTAAGCTTCCATGCAAACACATCCACATTATTCTTTAGGAAGGCTAAGAGGTTTGCGTTCATCTTTTCCTTTAGCGTGGCACCTATTTGCACCACTTGTGATGTTTCCTTCTAACTTACACCAGAATGCACTAGCCCGCAGGCTCGGGACGTAGTAATTCATCTCGACAATCCAGCTCGGTCATCAATACCTATTTTCTTTATATTCAAGGTATGGGTTGGCAATGGCCTTGAGGGATTTCTTGTAACACTCTTACGCCGTCTTCTGGTGCCTTCGCAACGTGACTACTTATAGGTCATCACTTAAAAAATTCATAGCAAGATGTGTGATGGATATGACGGTTCCCAAAGCATTCAAAGTTAGTCGTCTCCCCAAAATTGCATGGTAGGAAGACTTGATGTCCACAACTATGAAGTGAGTAGCCACGGTCTTTGTAATGGGCAATTTTTTGAAGGTGACGTGCAGCTTAATATAACCCACCACCATGATGTGATGTCCAAAGAACCTTATCAGATCTTCATAGTAAGGCGTCAACTCAGATTTTGGTATTTTGAGCTTCTTGAAAAGCTTGTAGAGCAAGATGTTAGCTGAACAGCTGAAATTAACCAATAACTGGTGGGCTTCTTTATTGGCTGAGAGTGCGACTATGAAGGGATCATCATGGATGGGTAGCATATCACCAAAATCGGACTCATTGAAGAATAAAGGCGACACTTGTTATTTAGTAGGGTTAGGCATTCTTGCCCTGAATAATGTTGTTAGAACCTCTTTGGCATGCTTTTTTCTAGCATTGTTCGATGGTGCTCCACTAGAAAATCCACTATGATAACGTATATGACCTTATGATTGTGGGCTGGGTCATGTGTCAATGACCTATGTGGCTGTCGCGGTGATTATCAACATAAAGGTGAAGCGCATCATATCACCTGTACCTTGGCATCATCTGGTCCATCCAAGGTGGTGAATGATTTCTGATGAGGCTACGCCAATGTGGGGATCTCCCTTTACTTTATCCTCAGGGATTTGGATTTCATGATCTTTCCTCATTACATTTGGTGGCCCATGTGAATCACCGTGTGTGTCACTGCCTTGCTTTTGGATGAAGCAGTTCAAACGTCCTCGCCTTATCAGCATCTCAATCGCATCCTTCAATTGGTAGCATTCATCAGTATTGTGTCTCATGGCCTTATGATATTGACAATACTTACCTTTCTCTCAAAATTCCACATTTAACACCTCATTCAAAATTCTTCCCCTCAAGGAGTTCAAAGACCCCCCTTTTAAATAAACCTCGGTCCTTGTGACGTGACGGTTTATCACAAATGTTAGGGCAGTTTTAAAAATTGACATAAAGAAAGGAGAACCTTCCTTTACCCCGTCCTTAGCTAGTATCAAAACTACATTGGGTTGCAAGTTTTCAACTGCTTTAGCTTCTTGATTAAACTTGCTGATATACTCCTTTAGAGGTTCATAAGAGCCCTGATAAATTCTTCTGAGATCAGACTCAGTTTTTGGCCTAGCCTTATTAGTCACAAAGATGACCTTAAATTTTTCTCTTAGATCAATCTAAGAATCAATGGATTGATGCATAAGGAACTAGAAACACTTGAGCACAAAACTCTACACCGAGAGCGAGAATGCTTTACACATCACCAAGGAAAAAATGCCTTTGTAAGACATGACAGATTCAAAAGCGAAAAGATGATCATTTGGATCAATCAATTTGTTGTAAATCTCTATAGCCAAGGGCTGTTGTAGTTGTTTCGGCGCTTGTAGATTTAGAATCCGAGTAGAAAACAACAAGTTAAAAGGAACTGCTTTGTCCTTGACATTGATTTCAACGATTATAATGTGAATATCTTGCATAGCTTGGTCAGGACTAGGTCGCGATGCTGATGCTATTGAATGTTCATTGTAATTGCGATAACCATCATGGTGTCATTCCTTCTCACGTTTGGCACAAAGTTCTGTGATCAATCATTCTTGCTTCTTCAACCTCTCTTTTGTTGCTAGATGAGAAGGGCCAAATTTGTTATCAAAATGGCTGGTGCGACGATGCCATTGGGAACATGTTCGTTCTCCAGTGTAACGAAAGCTTCCTCATCGTTAATCATTGTGGTGGAACTGTTGGCAACGACAGTGCTGTAGGTATTTTATGATTTCTTGTGCTAACCATCATTGAATAGTAAGATCTCAAAGATAAGAAGGAAAGTGAAGTCTTCCTATAGACGATGCTAATGTTGTGAGGTAGGCATGAGGGATACAAGGACTAGATCTCTAGTGAGCTGCGACGACAATGCTTACGGTGATGTGTGACGTTGCCAATTGCAGCCTAATGCCAAAGTTAGAGTATGAGTGAGAAGTTGGAGAATGAGTGGTCGTGAAAGTGCCTGTTGAGGAGAGTCCTTTATATAGAGGCTTTTGGTGAGAAAAGCATTGAGGTGGCTTGAATGCCAAGTTGGATGCTACATGGCTGAGTGCGTTTGGGTGTTGAATTCCTCAGATTCATGATGTGTTGGCCTCTACTTCGATGTAGCTAGGTTAAGGTCAGGTGTTGATGTTAAGTGTTCAAAGGTGGTTGCTATGTCTATTTTTCTTGGTATAACATTTATATAGTAGGAATAGATACAAATATTGTAAATCTGCACTTACAATATAATAATTACACCAACTCACAATTTTGTTGATATAAAAATTTGATGTATATCGTTATATATATATATATATATATAATTCAGAGACATGTTAATATATATAACTTAAACTAGCACATCAAGCAGCAAAGGCATAACACAAACACCAACTATGAAACTAAATAAAGAGATCGATAAGCATAATTTTGTATATATACCTTGCCAACTGTAGATCTGTAATGAAAAGTTTGTCCTAGCTGGGGCTATAGCACGCTATGAAATGGAAGCAGTTCCATCCGCCCAACGTGTTCCATACTGCAACACAACACCCGTAAAAAATGTCTAGGTTTAAGTTGATATAAAAAATTGTTAATTAATCATATTTCTAAGTATGTATAAAAAGAAAGAAAGGAAAATTAAAAAACAAATAGTTTGAAAATTTTGCCTAAAAGGCTTTCTTGTGTTGTTGACTAAGGCGTGCAAGTGGTATTTCCAAAGAATTTTTGGTAACTCCTCAGGCCAGTTGCCCTTAGCCTTGCCAACCTTCTTCCTTAGTTCTCCCAAGATCACCTTATTTGCGGCCTTAGCCTATCAGTTGGTCTACAGGCGTTCGACGGACGTAACTCAATGTCGAATTTCAAGCCCTTTGTAGAATTCTTCGAGTGAGCGGTCTACAAATTGTCTTCCGTTATCTATTACCACCGAGTGCGGCATTCCATATTAGCAGATTATATTTTTCTATAAAAACTTCTACACGTTCGACACTGTTATTCAGGCTAAAGGCTTAGCTTTTATCCACTTGGTGAAGTATTTGATTCCTACCAATAAGAACTTCATTTGGCCTTTGGCGATAAGGAAGGGCCCGAGTATGTCCATCCCCCATGTGGTGAAGGGACAAGGCAACATGATTGAGTGTAGCTCTTTAGATGGTACATGAGATAAATTGTCGAACCTTTGACACTCTTGGCACTTCTTTGAATAGTTGATATAATCTGCCCTGATGGTCGACCGTAGTACTTGACTCGGATGATGCTAGCTGCCATAGCACACCTTTTCCTATGCATGCCTCAAATCCCCCGATGCATCTCATCCATGGCATAACCAGATTGGTCGGAATCTAGGCATTTGAACAGTGGGGTATGGAATCTCTTCTTGTATAATTCTTCCCCTTTTACCACGTAATTGCTGGTCTTCCTCTAAATTCTTCTTGCTGCATTTTTATCTTCAGGTAGCTCACTAGTTGTGACGTACTTCTAAATGGGGGTTATCCACCCTTCCTTCTCCTTTTCCATATTCAAAATCTCTTTTTCTCCACTTGGCCTTCATTAATGTTTCCTGTATAACCATCCGTTGTTGTCCCGGTCGCATGGTACTTGCTAGTTTGGACAAGGGATTGGCCTTCCCGTTTTCTTTTCTTAAAATATGCTCCATCTTGAATTCTTCTAGCTTCTCTATCAGTTGGATCACCCTATGGTAGTATCTTAGTAGCTGCACATCTTTGGTCTGGGAAGTGTCGGATACTTGCCTGATTGTCAACTAGTAGTCACTTCTACAAATAACTTGATCGGCCCAGACTTCACTTGCTTACTTGAGCCTTGCGATCAGCTCTTCGTACTCCGTTTGATTATTAGAGGCTGAAAAGTCGAATTTCAAAGCTTGCTCTAACACCATTTGTCCTGGTCCCTCCAGGATGACATTGGTTCTACTCCTCTTTTGGTTTGAAGACCCATCCACGCATAAAGTCTACTACTAGGAGATTTTCTTCGTTGTTGGCATGAGTTCTACTAGGAAATTAGCAAGGCATTGAGCCTTTATAGGGGCCTCTTGCTTCATACTTAAGTCTAAATTTGGAAAGTTCTACCAACCAAGCTATCATCCTTCTTGCTAGCTTCGACTTTCTCAACACTTGTCGGAGGGGGTGATCGGTCCGTACTACCACTTGGTGGCTTTGGAAATATGGTCGGAGTCTACAGGTTGTTATCACCAATGCTAAAGTGAGTTTTTCAATGACTTGGCACCAGGCTTCCGCACCTTGTAATAAACAGCTGATATAGTAAACAGGGACCTGTTTGCCTTTCACCTCTTGTACAATGACCAAACTAACCGCCTGGTTTGAGATGGCTAGGTATAGGAGTAAGTCCTGTCCGGGCACCTGGTCAAGTTAGGATGGCTGGGGACACTAAGAATGTCTTGAACTCTTTGAACACCTATTCACAGTCCTCGTCCCACTAGAAGGCTTTTGGTTTCTTTAAGAGCCCGAAGAATGGGCGTGCTTTTTCGGCTGCTCGAGGAAGAAAACGGGAGAGGGAGGCAAGTCTTCGGTCAACCTTGGTCCTGGAGGCTCCTTATCTCAATGATAGCCCGACAATTGTCAAGGTTGGCTTCAATCCCTTATGAGTCAATATAAAACCAAGAACATTACCCACTGCACCCCGAACACAAACTTCTCAAGGTTCAACCTCATATTGTACCGCCTAACTTTGTTAAATACTTCCTCCAAGTCTTTGGCATGTTTGCTAGCATCTCCAGACCTTGCCACCATGTCATCTATATACACCTCCAAGTTTTGATCGACCTGACCTATAAACACTTTATCCATTAAACGTTGATAGGTTGCACCAACGTTTTTTAATTCGAAAGGCATTACAGAGTAGCAGTAATTTGAACCATTAGTCATGAAGGCGGTTTTCTCTTTGTTTGGAGAGAACATGGATATTTGATTATATCTTGAGTACGTGTCCAAGAAACTCAATAGTTTATAACCCGAGGCTCCATCAACTAGTCAGTCGATACTTGACAGCGGGTAGGCATCCTTCGGCAAGCCTTGTTAAGGTCAGTACAGTCCGTGCACATTCTTCATTTTTCATTCGCCTTTTTAACTAGCATGACATTAGCCAACCAAGTTAGATACTCTACCTCCCGGATGAGCCCTGCTTCTATTAGCTTGGCCGTTTCCTTTTCTACCACTTGTCTTCTTTCTTCCCTGAGCTTCTGTATTCTCTAAGCGATTGGCCACGCTTCTGGGCATATGGCAAGCTTGTGACAATGGAAGCCTGGATCAATCCCTTGCATATTCGCCACTGTCTAGGAAAATAGGTTTGCGTCAGTGCTAGCTCTGATCTCAACACTTCTTTCAGTAGATTGAGTCTGAGTCAGGGTATATGATCGGGGTGCCACCTAGCAGGAATTTCTACATGTCCTCAGTAGGCTCTACTCTTCGATCCAAGGATCGAGTTCTACTTGGTAGTTTGGGTAAAAAGGGTAGAGAGAGCATACAGGCGACCTCTTGGCTTCAATTCTCTTCTCTCTACCCTTAAGCTCTCGCCATAGCATTCTCGGGTCGTCTTATGGTCCGCTCTAACCGTTACAATTTGACTGGTCATGGAGGGGAATTTCATCGCCAAATGTAGAGTGGAGACTACTCTTCCTAACTGATTTAGGGCTGGTCGTCCGATTAGGATGTTAACTAAAGTATCAACATTCACCAATAAATATCTCACCATGATGGTACAAGAGGTGGTTTCATCTCCAAAGGTGGTAAGCAGATCAATGTACTCACTAGTATCTACCTTCTCGTCAGCAAATCCACTAATTGCTTTGGATATGACTGTATCAAGTGCTCTGGGATCTCCAACTTTTTAAAAGTGTCCATATAGAGGATGTCAACTAAACTTCCTTGGTCAACCAACATTTTTCTTACGGTGAAGTTTACAACTTCTATCATAATGACAAATGAATCATCCTGTTCAGGGACTACCCCCTACAATTCAGCATCTGTGAATGTTTTGGGGGATGCTTCTTTAGGGTTTTCCCATAGTGTTCACTAACTAGACAGCCTCAAGCGTTGCTTCCTTACCGAGTTGCTAGACCTTCCCCCGGCGAACCCTTCTACAATCGTGTTAATAACTCCTCTCAGTTGAGTATTAGTTCTCTCTTGGGGTGCTTCTTTATGCACCCTAGCTCGACTAGAAATCAACATCTGTGAATGTTATGGGGGGTGCTTCTTTAAGGGATTTCCCATGGTGTTCACTAACCAGACCTCCCTCAAGTGTTGCTTCCTCGCCGAGCTACTAAACCCTTCCCTCGATAAACACTTATGTGATTGTGTTGATAACTCTTCTCAGTTGAGTATTAGTTTCCTCGGGGGGTGGGTTTCATCTTTCCTCATTTCTTGTTGGTTGCTCATCAGCTCATCCCTCTCTTCGAACCTTGTATCGACTCTAGCCGCCGTTGGTTCTCTAGACGTGATTCTGCAAATGTCCGGCTTGTATTAGCTCTTCGTTTTCTAGACGTTGAGTGCCTGTAACTCCCATGGTATCAACAATGATTGTTTTGATTTACGCTTCTAGGGTACGACTCTTCAGTGACAGTCACAAGCAGCTTCGTATTGCAGGCTTCCTCCATTATGTGAGCTTGGCTAGTGGTGAAGGGAGTGTAGTGGTTGTACTTGGGGCCTGACGGCCCCCTCTCCACCCTTTGTTTTTTTTCTCGTCGTGGTTTTGGCTTTTCACTCTCATTTACCTTCTTTGACATCCCCACTCGAACTTAGTCTCGAATTTTGCCACCTCTTCCATTTGAATGTAGCTTGCCACTCGGGCTCAGAGTTCGTCCATGTCTGTCGATGGTTTTTTGCACAGGCTATTCAAGAAAGGCCCCGGCTTCAAGGCCATGATCATGGAGTGTAAGGCCACCTCGGGGTTTAGATCCCTAATCTTCACCGAGATTGTAGTGAAACGCTCCATGAACACCTTTAGGGGCTCATTATTCTCCTGCCTTAAGTTTAGCAGGGCGACCAAAGTAAGGTGGTGTGGCTTGTTGGTTACATATTAGGCTCCGAACCTAGGTGATGTACGCATTGATGTGTGTATTTGCGTTGGTCGTCCCGTTGTAACGGTCGAGGTTTAGGTTTTTCCAGCTAGGCGAGAAAGGGGTTTCCATGATACAGTCCATGAAGGGATGCCTTCGGACTGAGCCTTCCACTAAGAAGGAGCGTGACTCGGTCGGGGTTCTCGGTCACGAGTCTACTAGTGCTTTCCTAGGCATCTCAGGTTGGCGGCTAGTTTTTGCTTGAGAACATTGGGTATGATGCTCAGACTTCTCGTGAACGGTTTGGTTATGCTGGCTCTTCTTCTCTAGTTATTTGCGAATCTTTGCGTTTTCCTTCTAGTAGTTTCTCCATCTCTTCCTCATTCCTCTTTTGCATAGTCACTATTTCCTGATGCAAAGCTTGGATCAAAGGGTGACTCTCCAATGATGGCCCCGAAC
Organism: Spatholobus suberectus; assembly: GCA_004329165.1. Classification (NCBI taxonomy): domain Eukaryota; kingdom Viridiplantae; phylum Streptophyta; class Magnoliopsida; order Fabales; family Fabaceae; genus Spatholobus; species Spatholobus suberectus. The sequence goes on along the minus strand of CM014734.1, from coordinate 54,599,883 downwards.
CATTGCCCTAATCATTTACCGTCACGCTCCTGGTTCTCACCATTTCCTTAAAGTAGTGGTCAAGGGACAATTTACCTTAGCCCTACGGTGAGTGCCAAAATGTTCTTACCAAACAATGGCTTCTCTCCAGCTCCTCCTTCGAAGCAATACCCCATTCCTTTCAACGTTAGAATCAACCCTGCGAGAGGGGGGTACCTACAAAGACACTCCGATGCTCAAGTTAGGGGAGGCCTAGGGTGGAGCAGGGTTTTAGGTTATTAGTCAAAGATTAGTTTTAGAAGGTGTGCACCTGTGTCCCTTATATTATCAGATATTCTTACCAATATTGCGGAATATCCTCGCCTTTATCTCAGAGATTCATTGCCCAGTTTCTCCTATTACGCCAGTTTCCCACTTACCCGATTTATGTTGATCCGAGGTGCACTCGGCGATCTTCCTTGGTCTCCTCGGCCTAGTAGCCAATCTGCCAGATCCAAACGATACACCTTTGATCATGATTTTTCTAAAAGTGAACTTTCTATGTCCACTGAAATAGGTTTGGAGACAGTCAATACAGAGCATGTTTGCATTTGTTCTAATACTAATTTTATTATACTTTTTCATGTATAAATTATGACATTTGTTTTATATGATCTAATACTATAATCTCTCCTTTATATACAACAGCTTCTAATAAATCCTTGACAATTTCCTCTTTGCCAAGCTGGTTGAGCAACAATATAATAAGCTTTAAAGCTCTAACCTTATGGTGCATTTGGTTGTCTTTGTTACAACTATCATTAGGAGCTTTAAGGCACTACAAGTTTGAGGAAGAGTACATGCTCTATGAACTAGATTGCCATCAACACTGTGTGATGGCAATGGCCAGTTTCTTGGCCTATAGCTGTAGAAGGGACTGTTATTCACTGGGATGGAATTAGACATGATTTTTATACTATTTGTTTTTTCATTTTCCTTTCTCTCTTTTTATACATACTTAGAAATATGATTGATTAATAATTTTTTATATCAACTCAAACCTATACATTTTTTGGGGGTGTTGTGTTGCAGTATGGAACACCTTAGGCAGATGGAATTGCTTCCATTTCACAATGTGCTATAGCCTCGACTAGGAGAAAATTTTCATTACAGATCTAACAGTTGACAAGGTATATTTACAAAATTATGTTTATCGATCTCTTTATTTAGTTTCATAGTTGGTGTTTGTGTTATGCCTTTGTTGCTCAATATGCTAGTTTTAAGTTACATATATTAACATTGTCTCTGAATTGTCGGTATATATATATATATATATATAACAATATATATCAAATTTTTATATCAACAAAATTGAGTTAATGTAATTATTATATTGTAAGTGCAGATTTACAATATTTGTATCTATTCCTATTAAATAAATGTTATACCAACAAAAACAGACTTAACATTTACTAATATTTTTTATCGTAGGTGTATTACATGTTTATTTATTTATTTTTTGAATGTGCTATTCGCTTGATGCTCAATGTGTAAACTATAAGTTAACGTTATAATATCCACAAGTATAAATACGGTGCAGCCGGGTACATACTTTAACCATGGGTTGGGAGTACTAGTAGAAAAACTTTATATACAATAGTTGGTGGAGTTATTCCTTCTGCTGTAAGTATTTTTTGTCTAGCTACTATGCCTGTCACAAACTTATTATGATTTGTTACTTCATTTTAAGATGGTACTATTTTGGAGGTCACCTCGACTTCCAAGCTCTTAAGCCGATATTGCTTCCTTCAAGCAATACCAGCTTGGGGGCAATTGTTCTAGTGGTTATCTCGACCCCCCCCTTCAGCAACCGCCTTTGAACACTTAACATAAGCACTTGACCTTAACCTGGCTACACCAAGGTAGAGGCCAACATGTCATGAACCTAAGAAATTCAACACCCAAGCGCACTCAACCATGTGGCATCCCACTTGGCACTCAAGCAACCTCGATGCTTTTCTCGCCAAAAGCCTTTATATAAAGGACTATCCTCAACAGGTACTTTCATAATCACTCATTCTCCAACTTCTCACTCATACTCTAACTTTGGCATCGTACCGCAATTGACAACGTCACATATCACCATAAGCACTGCCATTGCAAATCACTGGAGATCTAGTCCTTGCATCCCTCATGCCTACCTCACAACATTGGCGTCATCTATAGGTTTGCACAATGATGGTTTGCACAAGAAATCGTAAAATACCTACAACACCGTCTCTGCCAACAGTTCCACCACCAATGATTAACGGTGAGGAAGCTTTTATTGTACTAGAGAACAAACTTGTTCCTAATGACGTCGTCACGGTGGCCATTTCCATAACAAATTTGGCCCTTCGTATCTAGCAATAGAAAGAGACGTTGAAGCAGCAAGAATGATTGATTGCAAAACTTTGTGCCGAATGTGAGAAAGAATGACACCATGGTGGTCATTGTGATTACAATGAACATTCAATAGCGTCGGCATCGCAGCCTAGTCCCGACCAAGCTATACAAGATGTTCACATCGTTGTCGTTGAAACTAGTGTCAAGGACGTAAAAATTCCTTTTAACTTGTCATTTTCTACTCGGATTCTAAATCCGCAAGTGCCGAAACAACTGCAACAGCTCTCTGCTATAAAGCTTTACAACGAATTGATTGATCCAAATGATAATCTTTTCGCTTTTGAATCTGTCATGTCTTACAAAGGCATTTTTGCCTTGCTGAAGTGTAAAGCATTCTCACTCTCAGTGAAAAGTTCCGCGCTCAAGTGGTTCCAATTCCTTATGCATTAATCCATTGATTATTAGATCGATCTAAGAGAAAAATTTAGGGTTGCCTTTGTGACTAGCAAGGCTAGGCCAAAGATTGAGTCTGATCTAAGAAGAATTTGTCAGGGTTCTAACAAACCTCTAAGGGAGTATATTAGCAACTTTAATCAAAAAGTTAAGGCAGTTGAAAACTTGTAACCCAATGTAGTTTTGATATTGGCTAAAGACGAGGTAAAGGAAGGTTATCCTTTCTTTATGTTAATTTTTAAAACTCCCCTAACATCTGTGACAAACTGCCTGCGTCATGAGGACCGAGGTTTATTCAAAAAGGGGGCCCTTGAACATCTCGAGGGGAAGAATTTTGAATGAGGTGTTGAATGTGGAATTTTAAGAGAAATGTGTGAAACCCCTTAGGCAATTAAGGAATAAGGAGGCAGGTGACAATTCAAAGTATTGTCAATATCATAAGGCAACAGGACACGATACAGATGAATGCTACCAGTTGAAGGTTATCCTTTCTTTATGTTAATTTTTAAAACTCCCCTAACATCTATGACAAACTGCCGCGTCATGAGGACCGAGGTTTATTCAAAAAGGGGGCCCTTGAACACCTCGAAGGGAAGAATTTTGAATGAGGTGTTGAATGTGGAATTTTAAGAGAATGGTGTGAACCCCCCCTAGGCAATTAAGGAATAAGGAGGCAAGTGACAATTCAAAGTATTGTCAATATCATAAGGCGACAGGACACGATACAGATGAATGCTACCAGTTGAAGGATGCAATTGAGATGCTAATAAGGCGGGGACGTTTGAATTGCTTCATCCAGAAGCAAGGCAGTGACAACTATAGTGATTCACATGGCCCATCAAATGTAACGCAGAAAAGATCACGAAGTCCAACTCCCCGAGGATAAAGCAAGGGGAGATCCCCACATTAGCATAGCCCCATCAAAAATCATTCACCACCTTAGATGGCACCAGATGATGCCAAGGTACAGGTGATGTGATCCACTTCACCTTCACGTTGATAATCACTGCGACAGCCATATAGGTCACTGATACATTACCCAGCCCATGATCATAAGGTCATATACACTATCACAGTGGATTTTCTAGTGGAGCACCATCAAACAATGCTAAAAAGAAGCATGCCAATAAGGTTCTAACAACATCCTCCAAGGCAAGAATGCCTAACCCTGCTAAAGACAAGTGTCGCCTTTATCCTTCGATGAGTCTGACTTTAGTGATTTGCTACCTAACCATGATGATCCCCTCATAGTTGCACTCTCACAACCAATAAAGAAGTCCACCAATTATTGGTTGATATCGGCAATTCGATTAACATCATGTTCTACAAGCTTTTCAAAAAGCTCAAAATCCCAAAATCCAAGTTGATGCCTTACCATGAAAATCTGATAGGGTTCTTTGGACATCACATCACACTAGTGGGTTATATTAAGCTACATGTCACCTTTAGAAAATTTCCTATTACAAAGATTGTGGCTACTTATTTCATATTGTGGATATCAAGTCTTTCTACCATGCAATTTTGGGGAGACGACTGACTTTGAATGCTCTAGGAACCGTTATATCCATCATACATCTTGCTGTGAATTTTTTAAGTGATGACCTACAAGTAGTCATGTTGCGAAGGCACCAGAAGATGACGTAAGAGTGTTTCAGGAAATCCTTTAAGGCCATTGCCAACCCATACCTTGAATATAAATTAAATGGTGGAAGCACATAGGTATTGATGACCAAGCTGGATTGTTGAGAAGAATTCAAGAAGAAATCATGGTTACCACATCCCAAGCCTGAGAGGTAGTGTATACTAATGTAGGTCAAAAAGGAAACATCGCAAGTGGTGCAGATAGATGCCACCCCAGAGGAAAAGATAAAGGCAAACCTCTTAGCCTTCCTATAGAATAATGTGGATATGTTTGCATGGAAGCTGACAGATATGCCCGGGATAGATCCCAATGTTTTTCTATCACCAACTAAAGGTGGACCCCTCAATAAAATTGGTATGCCAACACCGTAGAAAGATACCCCTAGAGCGGTTGCAAGAGATCGAAAGATAGGTGACAAAACTGCTAAAAGCCAATTTCATCCAGGAATTTAAATACACCACTTGGCTCGCCAATGTGGTCTCAGTAAAGAAGCACAATGGAAAGTGGAGAATGTGCGTAGACTATACCGACTTGAACAAGCACTGCCCTAAAGACTTATACCCCTTGCTTGATATTAACAGATTAATGGACGACTCGTCTAGGTTTCAATTTTTGTCATTTATGGATGCATACTCTGGATATAAGCAAATTCAACTATACCAAAAGGATCAAGAAAAGACTACCTTCATGACGGAGAAGGCGAACTATTGCTATAAGGTCATGTCCTTTGGACTAAAGAACGCCAAAGCCACATATACTAGCGAATGATGAATAAGGTGTTTGAAAAACAAATAGGGTGAAATTTAGGGGTATACATAGATGATATGATTGTAAAGAGTGCTACCTTGGAAGCACACCTACAAGATTTGAATGAAACATTCACTTAGCCAAAAAAGTATAATATGTGGCTAAACTCCAACAAATGCACCTCCAAACTAGTAGCAAGAAAATTTCTAGGGTACATACTGTCAGAAAGAGGTATCAAACTAAACCAAGAGAAATGTTGGGCCATCTTGGAAATTAAAAGTGCCCAGAATATGAAGGAAGTCCAAAACCTAACAAGGAGCCTAGCCATCTTAACCAGATTTGTGGCAAAGTTAGCACAAAACACTTATTTTCTTCTGACCTCTAAGAAAGGATTGCCTCTTTAAATGGACCGAGGAGTGCGAGAAGTCATTTTTGCAATTGAAAGAAGCCTTGTCATCCCCGCCCATCCTCACAAAACCTAAACTAAGGGAGGTCTTGCACTTATTACTTGGTTGTAGCAAAAGAGACTGTTAACGCGATGTTGAATCAAGAAACACCAAAATCCCATAAATCAATGTATTTTGTTAATAAAGCTCTTCAAGGAGATAAACTAGTAGTACCCTAAGATTGAAAAGATCGTTCTCACCTTCATCATGGTCACTCACCAGCTTAGGCCATATTTCTAGTTGCATCAAATAGTGGTAAGGATAGACCATCTGATCCGCCAAATTTTACATTGACCTGAACTAGTAGGTTGGATGACAGCATGGACCATCAAGTTGTCAAAACACAACATATGATATAAGCCAAGGTAAGCGTTGAAGGCTCAAACTTTAGTTGACTTAGTGGTCGAGTTAACATCGTTAGACCCCATACCACAAAACCTAACTTGGACCCTATTTGTAAATGGCTTGTTGAATGAAAAAGGAAATGGAGCTAGAATATTACTATAATTTGAAGACTGGGTTATCCTGGACAAGCGTTAACATTCACATTCCCCACCTTTGACAACCAAGCAAAGTATGAGGCTTGCATAGTGAAGGGGTAGGTAAACTCTATATGAGTAAGCAATGACTCGTAGTTGGTTATCTTGCAGATTAATGCGACATATCAAGCCAAGGATTCAATATTGTAGAAGTATTTGGCGAAGGTCAAATCCCTCATTACCAAGTTCTACAAAATCAACTTCATATATATCCCATGAGAAAAGAACACTAGAGTAGACATTCTATCCAAGTTAACAAGCATGAAGTCCTCCAAAAATAACAGGTCTGTGATCTAATAAACAATTCATAAGCCTAATCTCATCATGGCGATAAATGTGGAGCCCAGCTAGATGACACCCATGATGGAATACTTGCAAGATGGGATTACCTCAAATGATACAAAGGAAACACGCAAACTTGTAAGACTAGTCGTGCATTTTGCTTAGTCAGTGACAAGCTATATATAGATGGGTTTTTTTCTCAACCCCTCCTCGGATGTTTAAAGGCGGCATAATTTGAATATGCCCTGGCTGAAGTGCATGAAGGAAGCTATAGATAACACTTAGGTGGAAAAGCCTTGGTCAAGATGATTCTCTAGGTTGGCTACTGTTGGCTGATCTTAGAAAAAGATGCCATAGAGTTCATTAAGAAATGTGATCGATGTCAGCGGTGCTCCGATATACACCTTGCTCAATCGAAAGAGCTTAGCATGATCACATCCCTATGGCCTTTTGTTTGATGGGTAATAGGACATACCCGAACCATTTCCCAAAGCCTCGGGACAAGTCAAGTATGTACTGGTGGCGGTAGATTATTTTACAAAATGGATAGAGGCAAAATCGCTAGCCACTATCAATGCAAAAATACATAGGGAATTTCATATTTTGACAAATCATATGTAGGTTTAGAAAATCAGATGTAGGCACCTAATTCAAAGACCAAGGTTTTAAGAATTATTGGCTGGTTTAAGGATAAAGCAACACTTTATGTTGGTTGAGCATCCCAAAACAAACTACCAAGCTGAGGCAGCAAATCGAATCATACTCTGAGGTTTGAGATGATGCCTTAACGAAGCAAAAGGGAACTGTGTAACACCCTAAGGGGTATTACTGTAACTAAGGCTAACTTTCTAAGAACAAAAAAAAAAGACTTAAAAACATAGAAACATGGTAAAGCGACTCATAAATATAATTAAATATTATATACGAACAATACAATGAAAAAAATACACGCCTAATACAACTCATCTATCACCCGAAGGTGTCAAATAAAATATAAAGAGGAATACAAGAAAACAATATAATCTAGAGTACATTTTTTTGCACGTGACTCCAAGCTCCACCTGTATATGTCTTCACTTGTATCCTAAAAAAAAAAGGGAAACTTAAAGGAGTGAGACATAATGTCTCAGTGAGTGCTCTAAGGGTTCTACGGCTAGGTCAAACTCTTCTACTCAGATAACCATCATTACTTATCTCTCATGGCTTTAGCCTCAATAGGCCTCTCATAATAATCCATACCTATGGTCGGGTCTACACCTTTCAATAATCAATGTTTCTTATTAACTCTTCTCTCATTCTCACAATTGTTATACAATCTTACTATCTCATTCTCAACCTAAGAACTCTTTCTTACCCAAAACCCTTTCTAATATTTAAATCCTTTATGTTTAGATTTTACTCTTCTTCTTTTAATATTTAAGGTTATTCTCTATGAGTCAAGTCTAAGGTCACAGACGTTCTAAAATACTTTTGATACTCCCTTAACACTCACTTTAATACCCTCATTTTGTTCTCTCTTACTTGTCTTATACCTTTCTATTACGTTGTGTGAGGATTCACTTTCTCTATTTCATTCACAATTACTATTATCTAACTAGAACCCTTATAACACTATCCTAGGGCCTAGACTCTCACTTATCCTTAAGGTAGCAAACGCAATTTTAATTACAAGCATACATTTATTTCACATCTGTTCACATTACATCAATCGCTCATAAATAAGGTCACATAATTCACATAATTACAATGTAGCACACTTCAACATGTCACACTACACGATACATATGAGTGCTATGTTCCTAAACCACTATTTATGCACATGTGGTACCAACCTAAACTTTTCATAAAGTAGACTAGGAGTAAATGCAGGCCATAAGAAGCGTCATCGGTACCGATGCCTTCAGCTTTCGCACCCTCAATTAGCATGATATCCGCTGGTGACTAGTCAGGGTTACCTAGTTTTGCCAGTACACCCCGGCTCCATAAGATCAGCATGGACCATTAGAGTTTTCTCAACCGGATAATCCCTAAGGCTAAGGTTAAACAACCCATCACTGACCTCCACCAGCCAGATTCCTACATACTTTCCTCATCATATAAATCAAATGTTATTATGCATGGTCACATATAATGCTTACAACTTTTCATAGATTTTTATCATGAAACTATTGGCACAATTTCATATCACACTCAGTTTTTTCAAGGTAAATAATAATCATACAATATAAATTCAACAAGGCATAAGAAAACAAATAACAATGAGTTAAAAAATGCAAAAAGGAATTCAAAAACACAAAGAACGAAATAACAAAAGTCGTATTCGCCTAGCAAGACAGAAGTCCCGCCCGGCAGTCCAACGAACCCGACTGGCGACTTTGCGTCGGAACCCAACCTGCCCAGTGGGTCGCGCGCCTAGCATCAATGCAGAATTCAGTTTTTGAAGAAAAGTTGCCCAGTGGCTATCTAATCCCACCGGGCGAATCTGAGGTACTAATTTTAATTTATTTTTCCTATTGTCTTTGGTTTCTAAATGCTCCCAAATAAATAACTAGATTCTTAATTACTCTTCTACATTGATAATTGTTAAATCTAATCTATAAATTCCTTACTCCTTCACAATCCCCTCAAAACCCATCAAATCCCTAAATTTAGGTATAAGGAGGGAAAAGATAAATAGATGAACAAGAACAAGGAAGGACACGGGGGAGAGTACTCACCTTTATGGACATGCAAAGCTAAGTCCTAGGATTTGGATCCTCCGGTTTCTATTCCTCCTTCTTCTTTTCCTCTTCTTCTTCCCTTTTCTCCTCATTCTCTCTAACTTCTTTCTTTTTCTATTTTATGACGGCTAAACCTAACCTCCTTCTCTATTCCCTTTTTATAACATGTGGATAAGCATGTAGCTTAGTGGGCTTTAGTCCCTATTAGGCCCTATATGCTCTTTTGAGTTCTATGATAATATTCTACTAATTTATAATACTAAGGTATTAATAACAATAATAGTAATATTAATAAATTTAATAACATCAACACAACACAATAATAGTAATAATAATAATAATAATAACTACTATAACAATAACAATAAATATAATAATGATAGGAACAATAATAAGAATAATAAGTGATTTAATAACAATAACTCTTAAAACGTCTATTGTCTACTAACACGTGGGAAGGGTCCTACTAAGAGCTACCTCATGGTTTATTTCTAGTACTTGAAATTTGGGGTGTTACAAACTGGGTTGAGTAACTACCACATGTCCTATAGGCATACCGCACAACCGCTCACTCTACCACAAGAGAGTATCCTTTTTACTACTTATGTCATGGAGACAATGATCCCAATAGAAATTGGAGAGTCAACTTGGAGAGTGGCAAGTCTAAATCTGGAGCATAATGACGGGCCCATCTGAGTCAAGCTCAACCTCGCCGAAGAAAGACAAGAGTAGCTGCCATTAAAGAAGCTACACTCAAGAGACAAGTCGCAGCAAGATATAATTAGAAGGTAATACCTCGACACTTCGAGCTAGGTGACTTGGTGTTACGGTGAGCCAACATAGGGGGAAAATGCCAGTCAAAGTTGGAAGACTTGGTGTTATGGTGAGAGAATAAGGTAGGATCGTTACCTTAAGTACAGTTACATAAAACTAGCCACGGTTTGAGATTAACAAGCAAAAGTTCATTGAAAGAATAAAGTAATAAGCAAAAGTTGGAAGGTCATTATCTCGAGTACAATTACAAAGTACGTTACATTTTAGGCCTACAACAATGCCTAACTTTACAATACCTAAAAAACTGTTGTCTTATATTACAATAGACAACGATTTTTTATTCTGTTGCTTTAATAAATAAATTTTTATATTTTTTATTTTTAACAATTTAAATTCGTTCTCAAAAGTGGATAGAAAATAGTTTTTTATTTTTGAACTTTTAAGCAACAGATAAAAATGGTTGGCTATTAATTTATTAAAAATATGCAATAGAAAACCGTTCTCGTAGATTTTGGAAACATAGAAATATTTTTATTAGGCTCTAAAAGGATTTTCCTTTCACGAGTTTTCAATTCGTGTTTTGTTGGTCTCATCCTTCAATCCAATTTCAAGCTACTCTTCACACAACATAACATATTCAGATTTCAAATCTCAAAAAAATTTCTCTAGGAACTTCTAATAATGGAGTGGACGCTACTAAATTGGTTAAGCCTTGGACGGTGGTGTCTTGGTAATCGATTTCGCCAAATCAAAATACCTAATAAAAAACTTTTGAAAATGGAGTTGAGCGTGCTTTCTCTTCGTTCAACTCAATCTGGTAGTTATTCGAAATCATCCTTCACATCTCATCTATATGTTCTTCTGCGCCTTTGAGTCTTCGATTCAGTATTCTCTATTTCCTTCGTTAACAATTTTTTACATACTTATACTTAACAAGTTAATAATCGATATGCTTTATCTTTGTTTTGATCACCACTTCTTTAATTTTTCTTTTGTTTCCTGTCATAATGAGTTTCTATATACGATTGGGGTGTAACACCCCAAATTTCAAGTACTAGAAATAAACTACGAGCTAGTTCTAAGTAGAACCATTTCCATGTGTTATTAGACAAAAAACGTTTTAAGAGTTATTGTTATTAGATCACTTATTATTCTTATTATTGTTCCTATCATTATTATATTTATTGTTGTTATTATTGCTATTATTATTATTATTATTATTATTATTATTATTGTGTTGTGTTATTGTTATTATATTTATTGTTATTGTTGTTATTATATTATTATTATTGTTACTATTAGTGTTATTGTTATTAACACCTTACCATTAGAAATTAATAGAAATATTATCATAGAACCCAAAAGAGCATCTAGGACTCAATAGGGGACTAAAGCCCACTAAGCTACATACTCACCTACATGTTATAAGAAGGGAATAGAGAAGGAGGGTTAGGATTTAGCCGTTACAAAATAGAAGAAGAAAAGAGTTAGAGAGAATGAGGAGAAAAAGGAAGAAAAAAAGGAAGAGAAAGAGAGGGAATAGAAACCGGAGAACCCAAACCTAGAACTCAGTTTTGCGTGCTCTTAAAGGTGAGTGCTCTCTCCCGTGTCTTTCCTTGTTCTTGTTTATCTATTTATCTTTTCCCTTCTTATGCCTAAGTTTAGGGATTTTATAGGTTTCGAGGGGATTGTGAGAGTAAGGAATTTATAGATTTGATTGAACAATCATCAATGTAGAAGTGTAATTAAGAATCTAATTATTTATTTGGGAGCATTTAAAAACCAAAAATAATAGAAAAAATAAATTAAAATTAGTACCTTGAATCCGCCAGCGGGATTAGATAGCCGTTGGGCGACTTCAAAAACTGGATTCGGCTTTAGTGCTAAGTGCGCGGAACCGCTAGGCGGGGTGCAATACCTGCTGGGCGGGTCGGGTTCCGACACGGACCCGCTGGGCGGGTTTGCTGGACCGCCGGGCGAGACTTTCGTCTTGCTGGGCGAATACGACTTTTGCTATTCCGTTCTTTGTAAACTCCTTTTTGTAGTTTTTAACTCATTTTGTTTGTTTTCTTATGCCTTATTGAGTTTATATTGTATGATTATTATTTACCTTGAAAAAACTGAGTGTGATATGAAATTGTGTCAATATTTCATGATAAAAGTCTATAAAAAGTTGTAAGCATTATTTGTGACCATGTATCATAACATTTGAGTTAAGTGACGAGGAAAGTATGTAGGAATCTGGCTGGTGGAGGCTGTGATGGGTTGACTAACCTTAGCCTTGGGGGTTATTTGGTTGGGAAAACTCCAATGGTCCATGCTGATCCCATGGAGCCGGGATGTACTGGCAAAGTTGGGTAACCTGACTAGTCACCGACAGATATCATGCTAGTTGAGGGTGCGAAAGCTGAAGGCATCGGTACCGATGACGCTTCTTATGGCCTGCATTTACTCCTAGTCTACTTTCCAAAAAGTTTAGGTCGGTACCACATGTACATGAGTAATGGTTTAGGAACATAGCATGCATATATATCCTATTGCATTGTGATATTTTGAAGTGTGCTACGTTATAACTATGTGAAATCTGTGTGACCTTGTTCATAAGCAAATGATGTAATGTGTACACCTATGAAAGTGTGATTGTGTATTGTGATAAATTGTCAAGATTATGTATATGTGCTCATGTTATACATGTATGTTATGCTTGTTTGGCGAAACAAAACAATGCGTATGTCTAGTTACTAGGCAAAAGATGTGAAATAAATGTATGTTTGTAATTAGAATTGTGTTTGCTACCTCAAGGATAAGTGATAGGCTAGGCCCTAAGATAGTGTTGTGAGGGTTCTAGTTGGACAATAATAGTTGTGAATGAGATAGAGAAGGAGTGAATCCCCACACAGCGTAATAGAAAGGTATAATACAAGTAAGAGAGAATAAAATGAGGGTATTAAGGTGAGTGTTAAGAGAGTGTCAAAAGTATTTTAGAATGTCCGTGACCTTGGACTTGACCCATAGAGAACAACCTTAAATATCAAAAGAAGAAGAGTAAAATCTAAATATAAAGGGTTTAAATACTAGAGAGGGTTTTGGGTAAGAAAGAGTTCTTAGGTTGAGAATGAGATAGTAAACTAATATAACAGTTGGAAGAATTATGAGAGACCTAGTGAGTTTAAAGCCATAAGAAATAAATGACGAAGGTTGTCCGAGTAGAAGAGTCTAACCCAGCCGTAGAGTCCTTAGAGCACTCACTGAGACATTATGTCTCATTCCTTTAAGTTTCCCTTTTTTCAAGATACAGGTGAAGACATGTGTAGATGGAGCTTGGAGTCATGTGCAAGAAAACGTAGTCTAGTTTACATTATGTTTTTGTATTCTTCTTTATATTTTGTATGATACCTTCGGTGATAGATGAGTCATATTTGGCACGTATTTTTTTTATTGTATTGTTCGTATATAATATTTAATTACATTTATGAGTAGCATTTGTATGTTGTTTCTACCTTTTTAAGTTTGTTTTTTGAAATCTAAACCTAGTTACGGTAATGCCCCTTAGGGTGTTACATTAGTGGTATTAGAGCAGGTTGATCTTTTCGACCTGTGTGTTATGTGTCTTCTATGTTTCCTATGTGTTCTTTGAGAAACTGTTTGACATTGCTTGAGTTACACTAAGTGTTTTTGGTTGTTTGTTATGCCATAAATCCTAACTGCCTTGTCTTGGAATATTGAGACTGGCCATCTCAATACTTCATGCAATGTAGGTTGGAAGAATGGCGAGTAAAAAAAAAAAATTGAGTCTAAGGGCAATCACCCTTGAATTCCCTAGTAGGAGCCTCACCTAGCCAACCTAACTCTAAGTAAAGAGTGTTAAAAGGGATAGAGAATAGCCAAAGAAAACCAACTGTAGAGACCTTGGAATTCAAGATTTGTTGGAACTCGAATGAGTCAACCACCACTCCTTAAGGACTATAACCCCACTAAGGGGAGTGCTAGCGGAGAGATATGATAGATATGATTTCCCTTTCGAGAATACTTTAAAGTGGGAGAATTTAAGATAGTATTTTTAGAGAGACACCTCTTAGGTAGAGCGAAATCATAAAAGGAAGTTAGGAGTGCGTAGCAAAAGCATAACAATAGGAAGAGGAAATGTTTAGGACCTCATCAACCTAAGGAACACAAGAAAAATAAGAGACACTAGATGTAAAAGAGTCCTAGAACAAAAGGATGCCCTAAGTGTCGTAAAACCATGAGTGAGTGTGTTTGCTTAACCTAAGTGTCTTGCTAGTGTTAGGGAATGTTTTAGCTCTAAGAAGGAAGAAACGATCAAACCGTATACCCCTAGTTGTAGTGGGCATTCATTTCAAGTATTAGAGAAACCAACAAGGATGATGAGCTTACCCTAGGTATATGTTCCCCAAATGATAGACCTTTTGGTTGTTTGCATGCCCTGTTCCTTTTTCTTGTTATGCGGAGGATGGGGAGTTGTTTCCAAACTCCTTGTCCTTACTTAAATGCTTGTCTGTATAGATGTAGATTGTTTTAGTGCATGCTTTTGTTAATTGATGTGATGACCCTTAAGTGGGAATGTTGTTGCACTTGGTGTGGTTTGTGTTAGACTAGCCAAGTTATGTTGCTTCATGAAGAATTTTCTTTGATTGTTCTATGTGCCTTTCTGTGTGTTAGAACATAAGATGTGTGTTTGTTTACTAAATGGTATCAAAGCTGATTGTCGGTGTCTTGAAAAGGGCTACCTACGGAGGGTTCTGACCGGTGGAGGGTTCTGACCAACAAGAAAGTTGAGTGAAGTGTCACCAAATGAAGGGTCGTAGAGTGTGAGCTGTTGAGATGTCGAGGAAAGTGTTATGATAAGAACTTTGGAATTATGAGATGTTACATAAATGGTAGATGTAAAATGAATTTATCCCCTTGCATGCATTCCCATTCCCTATATATATATCACCTTGGTATTGTATTATATTTTGGTTAACTATAATAATAACATAACTGTCTTGATTACTTTCTTTTCTCTTAATGTCTTGTATGAATATAATTGGTCTAGTTTAACTAAAGAGTTGAGTAATTCACACAACTTGGGGGTGAGAGGTAGGGTGGCGATATTGTATGCTGGGTTTGAGTTTAACATCTTTGGTTTGATGCACAACTGTTCTTCATGAAGCACATTTGTGTTGATAGCCCTGAGAGTAAAATATGAATACATGTTTACACATGTCATTACATAACTTATAGGGATTAATGTTAATGATGTATATGTCCAATGTATGCAAACTATATGATGTTGTGATGTCCTACTTAGTTGCTTCTACTTGCTTTTTATTATTTATTTATTTATTTCAATTTATTTATTTTTGTATTGTTAAGGGCTTAGTAAGGGGTAGTTGAGCGTCTTTTGTGCCCTAGGAAAGTGGGTTAGAGTGCAGTTGTCCTAGGATGAACAAATAGCGACCTAGGTTTCAAGTAGCCTATATCTGCAAGAAGAACATTATCAAAGGTAAGCCAATATAGCAGCAAATCTTGTGAATAGGAAACCCTTGAATACCTCTAGAGTTGGATTGATAACGACATTTATGAATCCTAGCCCATAAGTGACCTGAGTGATGATGGATTAGAGTCACCATGTAGAGGAGCCTTGTGAGTTACACCTAGTGGAGACATATAAGAACGGATTCCTAAATATCACACTTACTAGATAGAAATCTAGAGAGAGTTACATCTAGAAGAGGCTTGACGCACTAAGAAGGAATTCCCTACCACCTTTAATATCTTTAGATAAATGCCCTGACTTAAAACCACTTGATTCTAGAGTTGCATTTAAGGATTAGGCCTGGACAAAGATGAATGGATGATGGTAGATGCCTATCTAGTAGAACCCATTTATTCACATGATTTCCTAAACTAGTTTAAGTACAAGATGAAGTCTTATAGAAAACCTTTTTATCAAGAGAATAGAAATTTTCTTAAGAGAAAGTTAAGGAAGAATCATAGACTGTTTATAGTTGAAATTGTTCAAGAGGCAATTAGAAGGATGAATATTCAATGATAAAAAAGATGAGTAGGTGAGCAATCATGAACATGTTCTTAGGCTTTGATTTTTGAGGACGAAAATCTTTTAAGGGAAGTGGAGTTGTAACACTCTAAATTTCAAGTACTAGAAATAAACTACGAAGTAACTCTGCGTAGAACCATTCCCATGTGTTATTAGATAAAAAATGTTTTAAGAGTTATTGTTATCAGATCACTTATTATTCTTATTATTGTTCCTATCATTATTATATTTATTGTTGTTATTATTGCTATTATTATTATTATTATTATTATTATTATTATTATGTTGTGTTATTGTTATTATATTTATTGTTGTTGTTGTTGTTATATTATTATTATTGTTATTATTAGTGTTATTGTTATTAACACCTTAACATTAGAAATTAATAGGAATATTATCATAGAACCCAAAAGAGCATCTAGGACCCAATAGAGGACTAAAGCCCACTAAGCTACATACTCATCCACATGTTATAAGAAGGGAATAGAGAAGGAGGGTTAGGTTTAGCTGTCACAAAATAAAAGAAGAAAGAAGTTAGAGAGAATGAGGAGAAAAACGAAGAAAAAGAGGAAGAGAAAGAGAAGGAATAGAAAACGGAGATCCCAAACCTTAGAACATCAGTTTTGCGTGCTCCTAAAGGTGAGTGCTTTCTCCTGTGTCTTTCCTTGTTCTTGTTTATCTATTTATCTTTTCCCTTCTTAGACCTAAGTTTAGGGATTTTACGGGTTTCGAGGTGATTTTGAGAGAGTAAGGAATTTATAGATTTGATTAAACAATTATCAATGTAGAAGAGTGATTAAGAATCTAATTATTTATTTGGGAGCATTTAGAAACCAAAAACAATAGAAAAAATAAATTAAAATTAGTACCTCGAATCTGGCCAGCGGGATTAGATAGTCGCTGGACGACTTTTTTTCAAAAACTGGATTCTACGTTGGCGCTAAGCGCACAGACTTGCTGGGCGGGGTGAAACATCCGCTAGGCAGGTTGGTTCCTGACACGGACCCACTGGGCGGGACTTCCGTCCTGCTGGGCAGATACGACTTTTGCTATTCCGTTCTTTGTGTTTGTAAACTCCTTTTTTGTAGTTTTTAACTCATTATTGTATGATTATTATTTACCTTGAAAAAACTAAGTGTGATATGAAATTGTGCCAATGTTTCATGATAAAAGTCTATAAAAAGTTGTAAGCATTATTTGTGACCATGCATCATAACATTTGAGTTATGTGACGAGGAAAGTATGTAGGAATCTGGTTGGTGGATGCCGTGATAGGTTGACTAACCTTAGCCTTGGGGGTATTCTGTTGGGAAAACTCCAATGGTCCATGTTGATCCTATGAAGCCGGAGCGTACTGGCAAAACTAGATAACCTTGACTAGTCATCAGCGGATATCATGCTAGTTGAGGATGCGAAAGCCAAAGGCATCGGTACCGATGACGCTTCTTATGGCCTGCATTTACTCCTAGTCTACTTTCCAAAAAGTTTAGGTTGGTACCACATGTACATGAGTAATGGTTTAGGAACATAGCATGCATATATATCCTATTGCATTGTGATATTTTGAAGTGTGCTACGTTATAACTATGTGAAATCTGTGTGACCTTTTTCATGAGCAAATGATGTAATGTGTACACGTGTGAAAGTGTGATTGTGTATTGTGATAAATTGTCAAGATTATGTATATATGCTCATGTTATACATGTATGTTATGCTTGTTTGGTGAAACAAAACGATGCGTATGTCTAGTTACTAGGCAAAAGATGTGAAATAAATGTATGTTTGTAATTAGAATTGTGTTTGCTACCTCAAGGATAAGTGATAGGTTAGGCCCTAAGATAGTGTTGTGAGGGTTCTAGTTGGACAATAATAGTTGTAAATGAGATAGAGAAGGAGTGAATCCCCACACAGCGTAATAGAAAGGTATAAGACAAGTAAGAGAGAACAAAATGAGGATATTAAGGTGAGTGTTAAGAGAGTGTCAAAAGTGTTTTAGAATGTCCGTGACCTTAGACTTGACCCATAGAGAACAACCTTAAATATCAAAAGGAAGAAGAGTAAAATCTAAATATAAAGGGTTTAAATATTAGAGAGGGTTTTGGGTAAGAAAGAGTTTTTAGGTTGAGAATGAGATAGTAAACTAATATAACAGTTGGAAGAATTATGAGAGACCTAATTAGTTTAAAGCCATAAGAAATAAATGATGAAGGTTGTCCGAATAGAAGAGTCTAACCCAGCCGTAGTGTCCTTAGAGTACTCACTAAGATATTATGTCTCATTCCTTTAAGTTTCCCTTTTTTCAGGATACATGTGCAAGAAAACGTAGTTTAGTTTACATTATGTTTTTGTATTCTTCTTTATATTTTATATGATACCTTTGGGTGATAGATGAATTATATTTGGCACGTATTTTTTTTATTGTATTGTTCGTATATAATATTTAATTACATTTATGAGTAGCATTTGTATATTATTTTTACCTTTTTAAGTTTGTTTTTTGAAATCTAGACCTAGTTACGGTAATGCCCCTTAAGGTATTACATGGGGTATATGTCTCTTAGGCTTTGTCTTTTTGATTGGCAGTTGCTGCAATATCTAAATAGGAACGCAATACATGTGTCTTTTTGTCGTCTTCTCTGCAATTGGGGTCTTAGGGCTTGTCTTTGTAGTTTACTTTAAAGCATATAAAAGAAGAAACAACCATCAGTTTGTCCTTGTTTTTACTCATCTAATACAGGTCCCTCTTTCCCCAATCATTTTCTCTCTCTTTTTGCTATTACTGTGATTATTGTTCCCAAATTTTTTGTTCTTTTAATCTATATTTTTTGGATTATTTTCTCTTTTTAGATAAAACTAATTTCAATTTGTTGTTTAATTTCTAGTTATCTTTTTTAGCTATGGTCTAAGAGGAAACAAAAGGTGAAATTGATAGTCTGACTGGGAAATCAAAACAAATATCTCCTGTTGTTATTTATTTCGGCATCTGTTCCCCAAATGGTAAAGAATTTATATTTTATATTTCCTTTGGGTGTTATGTATTTCATTTGATATTTGTTACTCTTTTGCATTATGGCATGATTTGAAACATATGATTTTGATTATCTGATATGTGGCTTATTGCTAACTAATTGGAGTTGAAGTTTAGCTTTATTTCACTAGGCGTAAAGGTAACTAGCGAGTGCTCTGCAGCAATTTAGAAGAGTATTGCCCTGCACTTAAAATGTGATATGGCCTTTTTGTTTCTCAATTCTTTTCCGTTTAGCATAATTTATAGTTCATTGCTAACAAGTTTACAATTTTGTTAGTTCAAGTTCTTGCCACTGTTGGTGTGAAACGAGACCTATTTCTTGCACTTGCACTTATCATTATGAGACCTCTGCTGCTTCTGTTTTTTTTTCTTTACAGTTGTCTTTGTTGTTGCCCTTGTCCCTGCGATCAGATTATATGAAGTGTAAGTTTCCATCTGATTATGTGAAGTGTAAGTTTCCACCATCTTATTGTTTGTCACATTCCAGTAATTGGTTCTTTAGAAGTTGCACAACTTCATTGTTGCCCACACATGTTAGAGTAAAGATTTCGATTTCCTAGATTTACAGAGATTGTGATGCCTCAGTTCTTGCATTTGAATACTCCTTGATCGAAAATATTGTCTTTGTCACTTACAGTGTTTTCAAGCCCCTACAACGTGAGATTCATTTTCCCCTTTTAAAATTTGACCTCTTCTCTTTTCCTGCATTTTTCCTTCATTGGTTATTGACTTTTATTAATTTAATTTTCATAGGCAATAAATCATTCACTCTGCCGCACCTTTTTCCTTACCGAGCCACCCATTGGCATTCTTTCACCTGATAAGTTTTTTTTTATTATTTCTTTAATGGATTAGCTACGTAAAATTGAATAATGAATAATGTTGTCTTATGACTGACAGGTGCGAGTTGCACCAGCTTTTTCCTGATATGGATGACACACCTATGTCTTTATATACACTTCTTCCCATTAACCACCTATAGCTGCCGGTTGGGAGCAATTTGGGTTTGTCTTTATGCACACCTATGTCCTTGTATACACTTCAAGTGATTGAAGACTCTACTCCCATGTTGGGGGTATGTATCTCAACTTATTTTTAATATTTTGAAATGGCAAAAGGTTGAAAAACAACAATATGTGGATATAGCTAAATCTTTTGTTAAATTCTAAAACTATGTGTACAGCTATGGATGTATATGGGTTGTTCCAACACAAGTTTAAATTATGGCTATGTACGAGCTGGAGTATTGCTTATCGATTTTGCTTTTATTGTACAGGGCCAAGGTATTGATAAAGCTCTTGTCGAGAAAATGATTCAAGCTCTTCTACATAGGGACATTGGCAATATAACCCTGCCATGGTTTTAAATTGCGGTCCGCAACCGCAATTGCGGTCGCAATGTAAAGGGTTTTGGATTTACTGCAACCGCGCAACCGCAATTGTGGCCGCATCAACCGCATTTTTCTGCAATATTAAGGATTTCAATGAAACCGTAACCGTAATTTAGAACCATGAACTCTGCTGAAAGTCAAGGTACAATAATATTGAAAACCTTTATGCATAGAATCATTGATGTTCATTATTTTTGTGCAACGTGTCAAAGCTGGTCTACCTGTCAAAAGTGTTTTGTTATTTTGTGGACTTGTTACAGTATTCTATATTCTACTTATTTTCCTAGCATTGCCTCTAGTTTATGACTGCTTTTTGCCTCCAATCTTTTCTAATTAAATCATATTGATCGCCAAATTCCATCCTTAGTGTAGTCTAGTATTGGTTCACGCTTAGCGTTTCATGCATAAATAATAATATCTATCCACCTACTAGGCCAAAGCCTAAGTCTTATATATAAACGTTGTCTCTAGTCTAAAAACACCTTAAGTAAATCATATGTTAACATGCCATACCCTATAGCTCTATATAGCATATATAGTATATATAAAAAAAGAAAATAAATAGAATAAAATATTCAATTTGAATACTCTATTCACATTATATTCTATTATATTAATATATTACTTAAAATATATTCTAAATATTTTATATTTCTAAATATATTCTATAAGGTTAATATTTCAAATTAAAATACTATTGATCTATTAATACATCTATTAATTAATAGAAAAAATATAGAATATATAATTAACTTTTATACAACTTATTATTAATTAGAACTTTCTTTTTCTAAAACATAAATAAAAATATTATCTAAAATTGTAATTTGAATTATATTATATAAAAAAGAATATATAATAATAGAAACTAATATTAATATAAAATGTCCTATTTAGAATATATATATATATATATATATATATATATATAAAGTATCATTTGACGACCATTGACATTTTATCTACGTTTTCTAATAGTTTGACCAAATAACAAATCTTATGACCTAAAATTAATATTGCTTAAAATTTTAGCTAATAATTTTCTTTTTTTAATCTGCAGGAATTTCTTTACACGATCAAGGCTCAACAAACAACTATAAACTAACTTGACTTATAGTATGGTCTTACAGATTAAAGACTCAATTATTTGACTTTATTATCATGATTTTTAGTTTTGATCACAATGTAATTTTAGTGAATAATAATAGATGATTGATGACTATATTTTTTCTTTATTAGATACAGGTTGTATCTTTATCTTAATGAATAGTTTTTTTGTTATTAATAAAATTTTTTATTAATAAAACAATTTGTCTTATTAAAAAACCGTTCTTTATACTCATAATTAAAATTGTTGTTTTATTAGAACATGAAAAACTGTTGTTTAACCGCAATAGCAACAATTGTATAAATGTACTCTCTAACACCTATAAGATTTTGTGATATGTAACTTAATCATAAATAGTCATCAAGTAAATAATAACCTTGTTTATTGAATACACGGATAATGTAACAAAAGTCCTTGAGGCCAATTGAGTTGTCTTGCTATCGTTTGCCCTGTTCCATTGCAAAAATCATCAATGACCTATGAAGAATTAAGAAAAAATCACTTAATAGGCAACAATAATAATTGAAAACAATTAGCAAAAATCAACTTCAAATATAACCTTAAAGATAAGAGAAAATAAGTTATGTACTGATAGTGTAAAGTAGTTTTACACTATCATCCAATCACAAACCATCATTTATTGTAAGTTTGTTGACTTTTATAATAAATACTTTGAAAGTCATATCAATGCTAATTTCTAATTGATTGACAGTATAAAACTTTTTACACTAATAGTGCATGCCATTAAACTCTAAAGATAATTTTAAAAAAATGAACAAACTATCCTTTACATGAGTGTTACTATCGTATTCTCGGGTCAAATTAACAATTTGGAAGCTTTCCATCCAAGACAACGCAGGCCATCTCAAGACTAGTTACAACTAGTTAGTCATATACTATCTTTTATGAGTTGACCCATCTTTTAATCTGGTCAAATTCAAAGTCATACCTGATGCAAACAACAGAGCTCAAACATATTTTGGGTAGAAAATAAAGCAACCATGGTCTTCACTATGAATATAATCACTAAATTAGAACGTGTATGTGTGTGTATAAATCTTTTCCGTTCCCCCAGTTTTTCCCCCTCACTCCCTAGGCCCCATAGTGGAGACCTATGTGAACTTCTAGACTTTTAGGCATTTCTCAAGTTCACGCTAAAGGTAACATGAAAACAACAATTTCAAACAAAGTACTGTAACCTAAGCTAATTGAGGGAATGTAGAAAGTAACATAGAATGTAGAAAGTAACAAATAACGACTTGGGCGCAACTGTTCTAGAGGTCACTCTAATCTCTCAAGCTTTTAAGCTGATATTGCATCCCTCAAGCAATATCGACTTGGGAGCAATTATTCTGGAGGTCACCCTGACCTCTCTGGCTTTTAAGTCAGTATTGCTTCCCTCAAGCAATATCGACATGGGGGTAACTGTTCTAGGGGTTATCTCGGCCCCCAAACCCCTAAGTTGGCTCACCTAAGTGTTCGACTTAAGGGCATTTATTAGTAGCACACAACGACACTCATTACTAACCCGATTATGCCAAGACAATCCACTTGGCAATGAACTCAGTGAACATGGCACCCAAATGCATACGGCCACGTGGCACCCCACATAGCATCCTAACGGCTTTTCCCGCCTAAGAACTTTTATAAATAGGACTCTTCATGCCAGGTATACATCATTCACTCATACTCTTAACTCCTTGATCACACTCTAACTTTGGCATTGGAGTCCTTGCAAGTGCCACCACCGGAGGTGTCTAACCACCATTGTAAGAGTTCACATTGGAGATTCAATTCTACAACCCTTGTGCCTTACCTCACAACAAAAACCTTGCAAAACAGAAAAAATAAATAAATGGAAGAAGAAAGGAAAACTCAATGGAGAAACAAAGAGAGGAGGGTGTGAATCAATGGCGGTGCATAGTGCTGTCGGTGGTTGATTTGATTTGGCACTGTGACTGTGTGAATCTAAGGAAAACCATGTGTAGATCACAACAACAAAAGAACACAAAGAGAGTTGAATGAATCAGTTAGTGAGCGGAGGAGAAGAATAGCAATATACAACATTAATATTATCACCTGCCTTTATGTGGTATCACCTAATGTGGAAAAGTAGCCGTTGTGATGGGGTAGACAACTGCCTTTTTGTGGGTTAACATTATCACCCGCCTTTAGGGCAGCAAATGAGTTGAGCCGAGTCGAGTTGAACCAAGCTTAACTCAACTTGTTAAGAATTCACTTGGCTCGAAGCATGACTTGAGCTCGATATAAACCTTTTTTTTTTTTACTCGAACTAGACTCAATTCAAGTTTGTGGACAGCTTGATTCAGCTTGTTAGCTCGATTTGATTCAAAATTATAATTATTTTACATATTTTATTTATTTATTTATTTTATACAAAAATAAAATGAATATGAAATTAATTAAAAAATTAATTATATGAATTAATATATATATATATATATATATATATATATATATATATATGAAGTGACTCCTATGAAAACACTTGCTTATGTGAGAACATGTGAACAGCTAATAATAACCCTTAGATCAAGATTAAAAATAGTAGATTGTTAAGATTAAAACTCCATTAAAAATACTTCTTATGAGATCACTAATGTTGTTGTAACCACCGTTACCACCCCTACCACCATCTTTCCCATCCCACCACCGTTCCCATCGTCACCACCACCATTACCATCGCTGCCACTGTCTTGCCCCCACCATCTTGCCCCCACCGTCTTTGCTCCAGGCTTGCACGTCAATTTGCACCCAAATTCAGAGTCAGATTTTGTGTTCTTGTGGCTGGATTAATTGTGGATTTACAGTACTCAAATTGATGCCTTAGAAACGTTTTGTAATTGGCTAGAATTAATTCACTCAAACTATTATAGGGAATGGCAGATTCGCAATTCGTGTCTTGATTTCCAGCGAATCCAGAGGCATATGTCAATAATTTGACTGGTGCATTCTCATAAAGGTGGATTCCAATTTGTAATATGGCAGATTTGTAATTTGTTAATGACGTCAATGCAAGAGGCATATGTCATGCAAGTTAGATCCAATAATTAAGGTGCAAATCTGATTGGTGCATCCATTTGATGTAGAATAAACTCAAATTTGGTGCTGCAATTAGGTGGGCGTGCGGCAACAATAGTTGCGACGACGATGGTAATGACAACGATGGCAGTGGTGGTGGTGGAAGTAGAAGGTGGTACGGGTGGTGATGGCTGCAACAACAACATTGATGGTCTCATAAGAGGTGTTTTAAAAGGATTTTAATCTCAATGGTCTATTGTTTTTAATCTTGATTTAAGGATTGTTACTTGTTATTAATTGTTCTCATATTATCACATAAGCAAGTGTTTTCACATGAACCAATTGAGTCGAACTATATATAGCTCAAGTTAAGCTCGTTTATTTAACGAGCTCAATTTTCAACTCAAGTTTAGCTGATTTGGTTCATGGACCAGGTTCAACGAGCCAATTGTCAAATCGAGTTTCAAACTATGTTCGAGTTGGTTCGGTTTATTGCCAGCCCTACCCACCTTAATCCTTATGTATATATATATATATATATAATAATCATTTAATTTCTATTTTTATTTAATTTATCATTTAATACATGTATAAAATATTAATTATAGAACTATTTTGGGATTGAAATTTTTTTAATATCTAAAAATGTATTTTTTTTTCAATTAGTGTTACTTTGATTTCCTTGTTTTTAATCTATACATTTAAATAAAAATATTGTATGTTTAATTCCTTTTCAAAATATTTTGAAAAATAAAAGTAAAAAATATTCATATTCCTTAGTAATTACACATAAAAAAAAATTAAAGATGAAAAAAAAACAAGAACACTTATAAAAGCCTTTGTTCAAATTATAGTGTTTTATATACTAAAAGAAGAAATTGAGAGAATAGTAACATTAAAAGATACTTTCTTGTATTTTGTAATGTGTGTTATAATGTGATATATAATCTAAAATATCATATTTATTATTTATATGTATTTTAAATCATAATTTTAATTAAATAAGAGGACATATTATTTCACAATAAGGAAATATGAAAACATGTCTTAAAAGATAATAAAAAATATTAAAACTAATTTTAAAAGATAACAAAATATAAAAATTAATTCAAAAAAAAGTAATCTAAGATACTGTAAATTACTCTAAGATATAATCAATATATCATCAGATGTTTTTCTTATATTCAAATAGCCTTTTTCTTTTTATATTTTTGTTAAAAAAATTTAAAAATTAGTAAGTGTATGCTTATTTCAATTTAATTGGATTTTCTTAATTTTTTTCATAAATAATTAAAAAAATTAATAAATTAATTCAAACATTATTTGGTAGGTTTAAATTATGAAGTATTTTAAATTAAATTAATAACAAATACATTATTAGTTAATCATTTTAAAACTTAATTTTAGTTAACTTTATCTAATATTTCCTGTCTTAAAATAAGAAACAAGATAATACATTTTTGAAACGATTTAAAAATAAATACAAAATATTCGTGGTGATTGAGAAACATGTTTGAATCAATTTTGTTTTGAGGCAAATGTGTATTTGAAGCCACTTACCTAGAATTTCTTTCTAGTGATCTTTTTTAAGTTTCTAAATGGGAATAATTAGCTATGAGTTGTTATTCATTTTTATTTGGCTTTTTTACCCGTCAGGAGTATTGTTTTGTAATTATCAAAATGAGGTAAATGTTGAAAAATTATCAAAATAGAGCAAGTTGTAAGTGGGAGATATGACTGGTTTTTACCGGTTTTCACAGTTTTGATAGGTTTTTTAGTTTTTTGACCTTTTTTTTTTCAGGCCATCAGTTTTATGGTTTACTTGAACTGGACATTCGACTGGTTTACTAGTTTTCTGGTTCGATTGACCGATTCTGTTCAGTTTTCAAAACACTACTAATAATGTTCTCATTAAATAAAAATTCTTAAAAACATTCTCGTTAAAGAATAATTCCTGAGAACGCTATTTTTTAATATTCTAATTTATCTATAGATCTAATAAATGCGATAATCACATTTGGTTTCAATTTTTTTAGACCTATTTACCCGTTTAACTACTATCAACCACTCATTACTCTATTTTAATTTCATTTTCTCATTTTTTATTCATTCTCTCACATCTTTCACATATTTACCCTTTAAATGCTATAAACCGTCTATAATCTCCCACATCTCTTTCATTAGCTAAAGGCAGGCACGAACTGCCTTTTTCCACTAGTATATAGAAGATTTTAGTTTGTGTAATGCACAAGATAAATGTTTATTTTTATATAATTAAAATTTATAATAAATAGATTTTTTGAATATATAAATTATATTATAATTAAAATTCATAATTAATAAATATTTTTGAACATATAAATTATATTTTGAATTTTTTATAAACAATTTAGAGTATGATACAACTTTTTCTTTTATTTATTGACAATTTTTTAAAAAGATTATTGAAATTCAATCTAGAAATAAAGATGAAAAAGATAGATTGAAAGAGATAAAAAGTTAAGAAAATAAGTATACGATAAAGATAAAAGGAAGGTGGTTTGAGATTAAATAAAAAGAAACTGTTTAGACTAGTTTTTAAATAATTAAATTTGAAATTAAATTAATACATATATTTAAGATTAAATGCTCAATATATAAGATGAAGATAAGACATGCATCTCAATGAAAGTGAGAATAACTCCTATGTAAAAGCACTCTTATTCAACAAAAACTCAATATATAGGATTAGGTTAAGATAACACACGTGATTGAATGAAGAGAGTAGTATGAGATGATTGAGAAAGATATTTTTTGGCTTGTTGCAAGAGAAGGTGTATGAAATACAGTTCCCAAAGAGAGAAGAGAGAGTGTTAAAAATATCTAATTGAAAGACTAAAAGTTCTACTCCCCAAATTAAAAAAATTGAATTTATAATATATAAGTAAATAAAATATATTTCTCTTTTATTTTCTTCGTTTCCTTTAAACTAAATTAGTCATCAAGTTAATTACAGAATGTATGCACAAGGGTACACCATATTTCAGTTTCATTTTCATTTTTTAAACTTAAAATTAACATTTATTATTGATCGCCACAGATTAAAAATAATAAAATAGGTTAGTTTTATTCTAAAAGCTATCTTCATCATAATTTATTGATATTTCTATGGCACATGGATGTTTGATAAACTGAAGTCCTGTTATTTTATACCATTTTAAAGATGTTTCTAATTAATAATTATATTAGTATTTTAATTTCTACATTGCATAAGATAAATATTTATTTTTATATAATTAAAATTTATAATAAATAAATATTTATAATATATAAATTATATTATAATAAAAATCCATAACGAATAAATATTGTTAAATAAAAATAATAAATTATATTTTAATTTTACTGTAAACAATTTAAATTGCTACAAGCCACATGTATTCTTACTAACTCTCTAATACTTACCAAAATATATCGTGCTGAAGAAGATGTCACGGTTACCTCTGATTCACACTAAATAAATCAAGAATGATCCTTACACATAAATTACAATGAGGAAAATTCCATATTGCAAATGAGGAAAAAAGAGAAATCGGATAAAAAACTAAATGTAATTACACTAAGTAAACAACTATAGTGTCACAAGGATGGAGATAAAAATGAAGTTAATTATACCTTCCAACAGTGTAGGTTTTATTAAGTTTTGGAATAAACTAAATGACTTTGACATAAGTCATCTTTAGTACATGGTTAATGTATTAATGTTTTATGAACAAAAAAATGTTTTTAGAGTGTATTTGTAAAATGTATTTATACTATAGAGATAAACAAATAAGTAAGAAATAAAAATAATTACATACAATATCACATTCGATGTCAATTTTTTATTTTAAGATGACGGAACTATTGTCATAATGATGTGTTGATGAGTTATATACCAAAATTTCTTTGCATTTCTTACGTGTATAAACCGAAACCACAAGCCTGAGCTCTTGGTGGCCTATATGCTGGCAATGCACAAGTGTATTTTAGATTAGAGGAATCATACACCAAATAAAAAATAAAAAGGAATTTCTATTTAACTTGTACTCAATTGAAAACATACAAGAATAATGAAACTTAACTAATTTATACTTTATAAGTTTTTAAATAAATATTATTTATATATTAAATTAATTTTCAAATATTGAATTTTCAACATATTATTCATGGTTAAAATAAAATAAAAATATTCATTGTTAAAATAAAAAGAAAGCTTAATGCTAAAGTAATGCTCCTCTTTTCTGTATTCGGATCTGATTCATACAGTACGAGTCATACTCATGAACGGTTTTTTTCCTCCCTCGTTTCAAACTACCTTATTCACTCTCTTTCATACTAGTATTATACTATTGTTAATTTATTTATTTTTGGTTGTTGACGTTTTTAATCTACTCTCCATTGGTACACTTTTTATTTATATAATAATATTTCACCTATATATAGATAGTTTAATTGTTATTTATATATTGATTTTTTCTATCTTTTAATTATATTATTTATTTCACCTCACATACTTTTTTTATCTTTCTCTTACATAAAATTATTATAAATCTTATTAAAGAAATAATATTATTCTTTTTTTTTCTTTTATACATCTCTCTTTGTTATTAAAAAAGTGCAATAATAACATAATTTGAAAATAATATTACAGTTGTGTAATAACTGAATCGTAACGGTAGAAGATATAATGATATATTCTTTTCTTTCCGTGCAGCAGAAGCTAGACTCACACTTGAGCGAATTCTTTTCTTCGGTGGTTTGGCACTCTTGGTCAGTGGTAGCATGGAGACCTAGTCGAGTGAGTCCGAACCTCAGAACTGACGAAAAGAGTGTTCGAGGAGTAACGAAAAAGCTAGGAACGAAGAAAAACAAGAAAGAATGAAAAGAGTTGATGAGTTGAGGCTAGAAGATAAAAAAAAAAATGGTGTAAGTTGATTGCCAATGTCTCCATCGTCTTACGCCTCGTTTTAGCGTGCCCATACAAGAAACTTGACCTTTGGCAAGATAAATTTGGTGCCTACTTTTTCTTACGCGTAATTAAATGCTTTTTTCCTTTCTCTCACCACAAATTCTCTGTCTCTGCTAAACTCACATATTATGTTATTATTTTCTCATATATCTTTTTCTCTATATATCTTTTAGATCCTCACGCAGTGGCATTAGAACTTCATCGTGGATACAAGACTTTGTGATTAGCATTGATTACCAGTGACTACTACTAAATGCTTTTTCAGGGTTTCTTTTTTTTTAATTGGCCTCATATTTTTTTTTAATTGTTTCTCTATTAAAGATTTTCCTTCTTGTTCTATATGCATTAATTATCTCCTGAGAATTTGTTTTAGATAGATACAGATATACTAGAATTGGTGTTCTTCAAACGTGAATTTTTCTTCCATGTTCCTCTATATATTCAAAGCATTGTGCCGAATTACTAATCATTTTAGATTTTTTATCTTTCAGGAATTAACCAAACTATTATTGGAAACCCATTCAACAACGAGGGTAATGCACGGCATCCAAGACTTTCCCAATGTAACAATCATAATTGAAGCAGTTTTTTTTTTATTCTTTTCTTGGAAGCAGTTTCTTTGTTTTCAATCTGCAACTTTCTGAGGAATTCACGCATATATGTTGGTTTCTCTGCAACTTAATTATTTCTCTTCTTCTCTGTGTAATGTAGGAGTTGTGGGTTTTGTGAAATATGAATGCCTAAAGGTTGTATGTGAGACAATCAGTGAGGTTAGTGTGTGATGATTTGGAAAGTGAGAAGAGAGAGAGGTGAGTGTCCATGTTGGCTTATTAACCTTCAATGCTTAACCTTCACATTTGACTTTTTGGGTCGCAGACTTCACCTAATCAGCAAACCATTGATTACGCCAGCCTCAAGCTTGTAATCGACCTGTATTCTTCCTAAAACCAAAAGGGTTAGGGTTCTTCCCCAATTGGTCTTGTCTGGTTTAGAGTCTGTTCGTAAAGATCTAGGGTCTTTCTAAAATTAAAGACTTTGGCACAGCCTATAGAATTTAGGAACATGGGTTTTGTTGTTCTATATTGTATTCAACATTTGCAGGAAAGACAACCTTCTTGATAAGGCATCTCACCTGTGAATTCGACAAGAAATATGAACGTGAGATTCTTTTTTAATATTTATGGTTAAGGATTTATGCTTAGATGTTCATCTTCATTTGCATTTTTCTCACTGGTTCTCTTGATTCTGCTTGTTCAAAACAACCGACCATTGGTGTGGAAGTTCACCCGTTGGACTCTTGCACACGCTGTGGATACTGTTGGACAAAAAAAGTTTGGTGACCTCAGAGATGGATATTAGTAAGTTATTTCTGGCTATGAGAAACACCCCTATTCACTATTGTCTCAAATTTTTATGTGAACAATTGACAATAAGAATGACAGACTCAGTATGTCCTGTGCGACTCTATTATTTTAATATTAACTTGTACATAACACGTGCAGATACTTTATCTTATATTGAGACAAGATAACTTCAACTTATTCATTTTATTTTTGAGGCATTTTAATTCAGTGTACTATAATTACATGTGTTGTTGCACGATGCTTACATTAGGCTTGATAAATGACACCAAAATATGAGTGTTCATTTTGATACATACTATAGTAACTAATAACTATACTAGAAATTCTGGGGTCCTGCACTAGTAACACATACACATACACATACAAAAACAAAACATTTCTGCTGTTGATATAAGCAGAATGTCAAATTTATCTAAATAGTGAAAACAAAAACAAAATGGACTGAAACAGTGGTTTTGGTCTTTTATATCTCTTTTTAGGAGCCTGCAGGAGATGTTCTAGTGTTCCTTACTTGCCAAGATGATGTCTGTTAATGCTGCTGTTCAGTTAGTGACTGACGAAGTTCAAACTAATGGAAAACGCTTTTCAGGTACACACTTTAAATAGTTCTTATTTCGAATGTTAGTTTTTGACAACTAAGGGGAACTTATTTATTTCTCTTCTCTATGTAATGTGCATCACGGCAAGGGGTTGGGTCAGATAGGTGTTGTGGGTTTGTTCCATGATCTCCCAGAGTGGTGTCTGTGTATGTGAAATATGAACGCGTGAACGGTTGTATGTGAGAGAATCAATGAGGTTAGTGTGTGATAAATAGGGTGCGTGAGTGATGAGTCTAATATACAGTGGTGTTGTGATGATTTAGAAAGTGAGAAGAGAGAGAATCGAGTGTCCATGTTGGTTTCTTAACCTTCATGTTTGGAGTACATTGAGAAGAACTATTGTGGGAGAAGGTATGTTAAAGAAGTCGACAAAACGATAGTAAGATATTAAAATTCGGCCTCAATGTTACTGAGAAGAATGCGGAGAAAGGATAGAAGCTCCTACCACACAAGTCTCGACCACAAGAGATTATAGGCATCACATGAAAATCAAAAGTTTAGCAATTCCAATCAAGTGATACCACACAAGCTTCGACCACAAGAAATTATAGGCATCACGTGAAAATCAAAAGTTCAGCAATTCCAATCAAGTGATACCAAAAGTCAATATGATAATAGTCCAATATAACTGATTCTAGAAATTAACAGAAAGATATTTATTTATTTATTTATTTATCTGAGTCTATCTTGCTATTCTACTGTATTGAAGCACATATGCCATGAATACTTCTTTGAGACACATATGCCATGAATATTATAAGATTTATGACGATCTACCGACAACTAAGATATCCTCACTTTGCATTACTTTTACTTTCTTTAACTAAATAGCATTGCCATATCTTTCTAATTGGAAGATGAGGCTTGCCTTGCTGAGAAATTTATTGTCTTTCAATCAGAAGCCGAGACGAAGGTAATTCCTTATAGCATGTAAATCCTCTTTTGTTTTGGCATAGCTTAAAATGCTTTTGTGGTTTGCAATGTGAAATTATTTGCTTCATTTGTCCTTCACACCATGTTACATAAGCCTCCTTCATTCTCCACAAGTTCTAGCTAGCTTTTCACATAGATGTGGTAATGAACAAGACCAATGTTGTGGAAGAGGTCATACCTTTTGTTCTTACCAAAAGGTGGCTTCTCTCCAAGCTCTTCCTTCGAAGCAATACTCCTTCCTTCCACGCGGGGGGAGGGGGGGGGGGGGAGGAGCGAAGAAGAGATACCTGCAAAGACACTCTGACGCTGAAGTCAGGGGAAGCCTTAGATCGAGCAGGGTTTTAGGTTATTAGTCAAAGATTAGGGTTAGAAGGTATGCAACTGTGTCCTTTATATTATTAGATATTCTTACCAATATTGCGAGATATCCTCGCCCTTATCTCAGAGATTTGCTGCCCAGTTTCCCCTATTATGCCAGTTTCCCACTTCCCGATTTACGCTAGTCCGAGGTATACTCAGCGGCCTTCCTTGGTTTGTTTGGCCTAATAGTTGATCTGCCAAATCTAGACGGTACATAAGCTCCCCAAGCCTTGACACACATGGAAAGGTTTTCTGGTCCGTCCCATTGCACCAAGTGTAACCCGGAGGCTTCAGCTGCTTAGTGGGCTATGCCAAAGGTGTGGTCCACACTTAGAACAAGCTGTTCAACCCATGTATGACTCGGCCTGCTATGACGACCTATATCGTGTCCGTTTTGCTACCTCTACTGCTTCAGCGCTGCAAAACCAGAGTGTCAGACTCCGAAAGTTGTTCTTCTCATTGGGAACTATCACGCATATTTTCAAGCACACTCAATGCTTGGTGACAAGTACAGGATAGGTTAATGATGGCCTGGGATACCTCAAACGTCATTTCATTTAAGCCATTTGTTGTGGACGTGGTGGTACTGGAATCTGACGGTGTGGGGATGTTGGGCCTTTGAGCTGTCTAGCCCCTAGTCCCTATAAAAGGGGGATTGCGCAGAGCATTTCTCGCACTTTCTACCCTCCCCATCTTCTTTTATTCTCTCCCTGCTCGCCGCTTATTTCCATAGTGTTAGAGCATCCTCCATCATCGTAGCCATTACTTCCTCCTCCTCCTCTTCTTTAAAACTTTCCAGGTACGCCCCTTTCCCTCTTTCTTCTTCTTCCTCAATGGCTTTGACATATAAGAGTGGAGGTTCCCCCAACTTCGAGCTAGGACCCATGCTGCCACGAGAAGTTGAGCCCATCGGAAGGGACCCTAAAATTTCTAGTCCATTTGTACATTCTTCGTTTTTAGAGAGGGAAATGGATAAAGGCCAAGATCTTCAATAGCTTGCCAAAGGCGTTGTTTGAAAGAAGAGACAGGTTGAAGAGGTTTTCCCTCCCTTTACTCAAATCAGATACGAATGGGTTTCTGGGGAAGTAAGGGTCTACCACTCCAAGTTTCAGTCGGCTACTGCTATCGCTGACCTGACAAAGTCCATCACTTTCTGCCACTCAGACCATGAGGCGAGATTATAGCGGAGCTGTGTGGCCTAGACGAGCATGTGTACCTCTTAGCGACTCTTGGACACTGACTTCACCTATATCTATGAGACATTTTTTCACAACTTAGGGGTCATGATCCCTTTCGACAAGGTTTGAAGTTGAGGTTTTGACGGCCTTTAACATGGCTTCCACCCAACTTCATCCTAATGGTTAGGCGGCTATGACCACCTTCTGCATGCTGTGCAACATGCTCTACATGGTGTCGGATGCTTCCAAGTTCCTCCATCACTACGCAGCTAAGGAGAGGAAAAAAGGTGGTTGGGTGTTGCTGTCAGGTGTCAGTGGCATCTCCTTGTTTACTGCCTTCACCGCCTCTTACAAGGATTTCAAAGGGGGGTTTTTTGAGTTCAGCCGAGTCCAACCAAGATGAACAACTTCTTCAATACTTGAGGCCATTGTCGGTTCCCCTTTTACTGGACAAAGAACCCAAACAAACATACGATCTGGCTAGTTCAAGATATGTCGGCGGAGGACCAAGCTGACATGGTCGATTTGCATAAACTTCCTCGGCTGCTCCCATGTAGGGCCGTGTTGGGGCTTCTTTGGTCTAAGAAGCCATTGAGGGATATGAAGTGTGAGTGTTGTTTATTTCCTATTTCGTAGTCATTTTTCGTTTCGTTTCTCCCTCAGGCCAGCCCAGCCCCTTGACACCCCAAGCTTCTACCCACACACTGACTCTAGCTCGGCCCTAGGTGGCTCTAGACGTGGTAGAGGTGCATTCGGCCAACCTTCCCCCAAAATGTCGTCGTCTAACCTGTTCCGTCGAGGAGGTCAAAGGATCTTCATCCTTCAAGGCCCACCCTGCCTTCTTTGTCATTATTGATGGTCTCAACTCCCTTTAAGGTCAGGACTTTGACCCTCGTAAAGTGTTGAATCCTGACTTCTTTTTGGAGGTCGATTAAAACGCTCTCCAGGAGGCCAGTTTGTGGGTGAGCTTAGAGGTGCTCTCGGTGTTCCAGGCTCGCTCTTGGGCGATCGCCCAATTCGAGTCGGTTGAGCTAGATTAGGCTCGGTCTTCCTCCTAGTTGGTGGAGTCAAAAGAAGCCGAGATCAGGAGATTAGAGGCCACCGAGGCTAGGAAATCGACCGCAGCTTTGGAGACCAAGCTAAAGGATTCCAAGGCCAGTAGTGAGATTCTGATGAATCGGGTGGCCTAGGCCAAAGATTTTGTCACTGCCTTGGAGGCGGAGGTGGAGCTCCTCAAAACCAGGCTCTTTGAGGCCGAGTCTAGTCAGGTGAAGGCAATTGATAAAGTTAAGCGCCTTGAAGTTGACCTGTAGGAGGCCAATAGGTCGATTATAGAGGAGCACGTCGGAGATTTTTGGAATGCTCTCTGGCAGCTAACTTATTTCTTCCTATGCACCAACACCTCTACATTTGATGTGGAAAGGGATATTAAGAGCGAGGTGTTGGTTGATGTGGTCGAGCTCTCCAATCAAGAGGAAGAGGAAGTCCAAAGGGGTAGGGACACCGAGTAGGTTAGGGATAATGCTGATGCTGTGTAAGCTATGGCGTTCCACGCCCTTGAAACTGAACTACTTGAACGTCCTTTTCTTCAGCTGATTTTCTTAAACTCTTGCTTCTTCGGCTGCACTCCTGCTGGGATGCCAGACTCTTTTCTTTTCAATATATAAGCACATTTTGTAACTTAGCCCAGTATGTGCAACCTTCGTAGCTTCAAGACTTTTTTTTTTTAAAGTTGTAGTATTTCCAAGTAGAAAGATGAGTACGACCTTCGTAGTTTTAAGACATTTCATGTATTCAATTTTACCCTTTAATGACAAAGATTTCTTACTTCGTGATTTCCTTTAACGAGCACACTCTTCCATACTTGCTAATTTAGTTTGACATGGTAGTCGAAGCTAACGTCTAAGTTTTGTCAAGGTTTCAGTGGGTTGAAACCTGTTAAGACGTGGTAATCGAAGCTAGCGTCTAAGTTTTGTCAAGATTTTAGTGGGTCGAAACCTGTTAAGTCCTCGAGCTCGGTGGGTTGGGTAAGGAAAGGTTTCGATGGGTCAAAACCCATAAGTCCTCGAGCTTAGTGGGTCAGCTCGGGAAAGATTTCAGTGGATCGAAACCTGTCAAGTTCTCGAGCTCAATGGGTCGACTCAGGAAAGGTTTCAGTGGGCTAAAACCTGTTAAGTCCTCGAGCTCGGTAGGTTGGCTCGGGAAAGCTTTCAGTGGGTTGAAACCTACTAAGTCTTCAAGATCGGTTGGTCAGCTTGGAAATCATAGAAGAATTAAAATATAAATTTAGAATGTAACTTTATTGTTATTATTTTTTAATGCCTCGTTAAAACCTACCTAGCCAAAACCCATATTTCTTTTCTTTTTAAGACAAAAGATGAGGTAGGAAAAAGAGTATATCGTCATTACATGTATCAGTTGAAGAACATCTTTAAGTGAGAAGCATTCCATGTGCATAGGACTTCCTTACCAGTGAGTTCTTCCAGTCGGTAAGCCCCATTACCGAGTTGTTCAGCTACTCTTAGTGGTCCTCCCCAGTTTGCTGCAAGCTTTCCTTTACTGATCCTCTTTCGGGCTTCTCCAATCTTCCTCCACACCAAGTCATCGAGCTTGAAGTCTCTTAATTTTGCCTTCGCATTGTGTCTCTGCACAACTCTTCATTTACTGCCTTTTTCTTCCATCCTTGCCTTTTCTCTTGCTTCTTTCGCCATGTCCAGTTTTATCCTCAATGCTTCGTTGTTTTTCTCTGGATCGAATAGTATTCGGCGTAAAGATAATTCCCCCACTTCGACTAGAATCATTGCGTCTGTGCCATACACCATTCTAAAAGACGTTTCCTACATTGTTGACTAGGGCGTGTAGTGGTATGTCCAAAGAATTTTAGGTAACTCCTTAAGCCAGCTACCTTTAGCCTTTCCAACCCTTTTCCTTAGTTCTCCTAGGATCACCTTATTTGCGGCTTTGGCCTGTTCGTTGATCTGCGGGTGTTCAACGGATGTAACTCAGTGTCAAATTCTGAGCCCTTTGTAGAATTCTTGTCTTTCGTTATCTGTTATCACTGAGTGCGACATTCTATACTGGCAGATTATACTTTTCCATACAAACTTCTGCACTTTCGATGCTGTTATTCGGGCTAAAGACTCAACTTCTATCCACTTGGTGAAGTATTCGATTCCTACCAATAAGAACTTCACTTGGCCCTTGGCAATGGGGAAAGGCCAAAATATGTCCATCCCCTATGTGGTGAAAGGCCAAGGTGACACAATCGAGTGTAGCTTTTCAAATGGTACGTGGGATAAATTGCCGAACCTTTGACACTCTTGACACTTCTGTGAATAGTCAATGCAGTCTGCCCTAATGGTTAGCCAGTAGTACCCAGCTCGGATGATGCGGGCTGCCATGGCACTCTCTCTTATATGCATGCCACAAATTCCCCAGTGTATCTCATCCATGACATAACTAGATCGGTCGGAATCTAGGCATTTAAGCAGTGGGGTATGGAATCCCCTTTTGTATAATTCTTCCCCTTCTACCACGTAATAGCTAGCCTTCCTCTAAATTCTTATTACTACATTTTTATCTTCAAGTAGCTCACCGGCTATGAGGTACTTCCAAATAAGGGTCATCCACCCTTCCTTCTCCTTCTCCACATTCAAAATCTTTGCTTATACACTTGGCTTCATTATTGTTTCCTGTATAACTGTCTAGTGTTGTCCAAGCCGCTTGGTACTCATTAGTTTGGACAATAGGTCGACCTTCTTGTTTTCTTCTCTCGGAATATGCTCCATCTTAAATTCTTCTAGCTTCTCTATTAGTTGGATCACCCTATGGTAGTATCTTAGTAGCTGCATGTCTTTGGTCTGGAAAGTGTCGAATACTTGCTCGGTTATCAATTAGGAGTCACTTTTACAAATAACTCGATCGGCCACGACTTTGCTGCTAACTTGAGCCCTAAGATCAGCACTTCATACTTTGCTTGATTGTTGGAGGTCAAAAAGTCAAATTTCAAAGCTTGCTCCAACACCATTCCTCCTGGCCCCTCCAGGATGACACCAGCTCCGCTCCCCTTTTGGTTTGAAGACCCATCCATGTATAAAGTCCACCACTGGGAGATTTGCTCCATTGGTGGCATGGGTTCCATTAGGAAATTAGCAAGGCATTGAGCCTTTATAGGACCTCTTGCTTCATACTTAAGTCTGAATTCAGAAAGTTCTACCAACCAAGCTATCATCCTTCCCGCTAGCTCTGACTTTCTAAACACCTGTCAGATGAGGTGATCGGTCCTTACTACCACCTAGTGGCTTTGGAAATGTGGCCAGAGTCTACGTGCTACTGTCATCAATGCTAAAGCGAGTTTTTCAATGACTTGGCACCATGCTTCCGCACCTTGTTATACACGGCTAACATAGTAGATAGGGACCTGTTGGCCTTTCACCTCTTGTACAATGACTGAACTAACTGCCTAGTCTGAGATGGCCAGGTATAGGAGTAAGTCCTGTCCAGGCACCAATGGAGTTAGGATGGGTGGGGATGCTAAGAACGTCTTGAACTCTTTAAAGCCAACTCGTAGTCCTCGTCCCACTAGAAGGCTTTTGGTTACTCTAAGAGCCCGAATAATGGGTGTGCTATTTGGGCCACTCAAGGTAGAAAACGGGAGAGTGAGGGAGGCAAGTCTTCTAGTTAACCTATGTCCTGGGGCTTTTCATCTCGATGATTGCCCAGCAATTATCATAGTTGGCTTCAATCCCCTAGTGAGTTAGCATAAAACCCAAGAACTTCCCCCCCTGCACCTCGAACACGAACTTCTTGGGGTTCAGCCTCATATTGTACCACCTAACTTCATTAGATACTTCCTTCAAGTCTTTGGCGTGTTTACTACCATCTCTGGACTTTACCACCATGTCATCTACATACACCTCTAGGTTTCAGCTGACCTAACCCTCAAACACTTTATCCATCAAATGCTGATAAGTTACTCCAGCATTTTTTAGTCCAAAAGGCATTACAAAGTAGCAATAATTTGAACCATCATTCATGAAGGAAGTTTTCCCTTCATTCGGAAAGAACATGGGTATTTGATTATATCTTGAGTATGAGCTTAGGAAACTCAATAGTTTATAACCTGAGGCTCCATTAACTAGTCAGTCGATGCTTGGCAGCGAGTAACCATCTTTCGGGCAAGCCTTGTTAAGGTCAATATAGTCCATGCACATTCTTCATTTTCCATTCACCATTTTAACAAGCACGACATTAGCTAGCCAACTTGGATACTCTACCTCTCGAATGAACCCTACTTCTATCAGCTTGGTCATTTCCTTCTTTACCATTTTTCTTCTTTGTTCCCCAAGCTTCTGTTTTTTGTGAGCAACGAGCCATACTTCTAAGCACACAGCAAGCTTGTGAAAATGGAAGCCTAGATCGATCCGTGGCATATCTGCTACTGTCTAGGAAAACAGGTCTGTGTTAGTGCTGAGGACCTTGGCGATGCTGCTCGACACTTCCTCCGGTAGATTGAGTTTGATTCAAGTACACTCATCAGGATGTCACCCTAGCTGGAATTTCTACACGTCCTCGGTAGGCTCTGCTCTCTACTCTTCAATCTGAGGGTCAAGTTCTACTTTGGTTATTTGGGTAAAAAGGGTGGAGGGAGCATACAAGTCGACCTCTTGGCTTCATCTTTCTTCTCCCTACCTTTAAGCTCTCAGCATAACATTCTTGGGTCGTCCTTTGGTCCACTCTAACTATTACGATCTGACCAATCACAAAGGGGAATTTCATCGCCAGATGCAGAGCGGAGACTATTGCTCCTAATTGATTCAGGGCTGGTCGTCCAACCAAGATGTTGTATGAAGTATCAGCATTCACCGATAAATATCTCACCATGATGGTACGAGAGGTGTTTCATTTCCGAAGGTGGTGAGCAAATTAATGCACCCACTAGTATCTACTCGTTCGCTAGCAAATCCCACAAACTACTCTAGATATGGCTGTATCAAGTGCTTTAGGATCTCTAACTTTTTGAAAGTGTCCATATAAAGGATGTCAACCGAACTTCCTTGGTTGACTAACGTTTTTCTTATGGCAAAGTTTGCAACTTCCACTATAATGACGACCAAATCATCCTATTCGGGGTCTAACCACTGAAAATCAGCATCCAT
Organism: Spatholobus suberectus; assembly: GCA_004329165.1. Taxonomy (NCBI): domain Eukaryota; kingdom Viridiplantae; phylum Streptophyta; class Magnoliopsida; order Fabales; family Fabaceae; genus Spatholobus; species Spatholobus suberectus. The sequence goes on along the minus strand of CM014734.1, from coordinate 54,559,726 downwards.
GAATGTTATGGGGGGGGGGGTGCTTCTTTAAAGGATTTCCCATGACGTTCACTAACCTGACCGCCTTGAAGTGTCACTTCCTCGCTGAGCTGCTAGACCCTCCCCTGGCGAACCCTTTTGTGATTGTGTTGATAACTTCTCTCAATCAAGTATTAGTTCCCTTTGGGGGTGCTTCTTTAAGAATTTTTCCACGGCATTCACTGACAGGACCTCCCTCAAGTGTTGCTTCCTCGCCGAGCTGCTAAACTCTCCTCCAATAAACCCTCCTACGATCATGTTGATAACTCCTCTCAGTCGAGTATTAGTTCCCTCTAAGGGGTGGGTTTCATTTTTCCTTATTCCCCGTTGGTTACTCATCAGCTTGTCCCTCTCTCTGACCCTTGTATCAACTCTGGCCCCTATCCAAGCTACTAATGGTTCTCTAGATGTGATTCTATAAATGCCTAACCTGTATCAACTCTTTAATCTTGTCACAAAAGGTCCAACATTCCTCCATTGAGTGCCCGTAATTCCCATAATACAAGCAATGTTTGTTTTGGTCCACGCCTTTTGGGGAACGACTCTTCAACGGTAGTCGCAACAACTCTATACTGTAGGCTTCCTCCATTATGTGGGTTTGGCTAATGGTGAGGGGAGTGTAGTGGTTGAACTTCAAACCTGACGGCCTTCTCTCCACCCTCTGTTTCTTTTCCCATCCTGGTTTTAGCTTTTCATGCTCATTTACCTTCATCGACATCCCCGCTTGGGCCTGGTCTCAAAATTTTGCCATCTCTTCCATTTGAATGTAGCTCGCTACCCAAGCCTGGAGTTCGTCCATGTTTACCGATGACTTTTTTGCACAGGCTATTCAAGAAAGTCCCTAGCTTCAAGGCCATGATCATGGAATGTAAGGCCACCTCGGGGTTTAGATCCCTAATCTTCACCAAGATTGCAGCAAACTACTCCGTGAACACCTTCAAAGGCTCATCATCCTCCTGCCTTAGGTTTACTAGGGCAAACAAAGTGAGGTGGTGTGGCTTGTTGGTTACATATCAGGATTCGAGCCTAGGTGGTGTACGCATCGATGTGTTCATCCAAGTTGATCGTCCTGTCATAACGGTCGAGGTTCAAGTGTTTCCAACCAGGTGGGAGAGGGGTTTCCATGATGTAGACCACAAAGGGATACCTTCGGACCGAGCCTCCTGCTAAGAAGGGGCATGACTTAATCAGGGTTCTTGGTCACGAGTCCGCTGGTGCTTTCCCGCGTGTCTCAAGATTACATCTAGTTTCTGCACAAGAATGCTGGGTATGATGCTCAGACTCCTCAGCCTCCTCGTGAGCAATTTGATTGTGCTGGCTCTCTTTCTCTAGCTGTTCACGAATCTCTGTGTTTTCTTTTTGCAGCTTCTCCATCTCTTCCTCATTCCTCTTTTGCATAGTCGCTATTTCCTAATGCAAAGCCTAGATCAAAGGGTGACTCTCCAATGACGACCCTGCACCATTACCTTAATCATCTATCATCAAACTCTTGGTTCTCACCATCTCCTTAAAGTAGTAGTCGAGGGACAATTTGTCTCAGCCCCAAGGTGGGTGCCAAAATGTTATTACTAAAAAGTGGCTTCTCCCTAAGTTCCTCCTTCGAAGCAACACTCCTTTCTTCCAATGTCAGAATTAGTCCCACGCGGGCGGGTACCTACAAAGACACGTCGACGCTCAAGTCAAGGAAGACCTTGGATCAAGCAGGGTTTTAGGTTATTAGTCAAAGATTAGGTTTAGAAGGTGTGCATCTATCTCCCTTATATTATCGGATATTCTTACTAATATTATCGGATATTCTCGCCCTTGTCTTAGAGATTTGCTGCCTAGTTTCCCCTATTATGCCAATTTCCCACTTACCGAATTCACCCTGGTTTGGGGTGCACTTGGCAGCCTTCCTTGGTTTGTTCAACCCAATAGCGGATCTAGCCGATACACCTTTGATCATGATTTTTCTAAAAGTGAACTTTCTATGTCCACTGAAATAGGTTTGGAGACAACCAATACAGAGCTTGTTTGCGTCTGATCTAATACTAATTTTATTATATTTGATCACATATAAATTATGAAATTTGTTTTATATGATCTAATACTGTAATCTCTCCTTTATATACAATTGCTTCTAATAAATCCTTGACAATTTCCTCCTCGCTAAGCTGGTGGAGCAATATAATAAGTTGTAAAGCTCTAACCTTATGGTGCATTTGGTTGTCTTTGTTACAAATATCATTAGGAGCTATAAAGCACTACAAGTTTGAGGAAAGTACATGATCTATGAACTACATTGCCATGAACACCTTGTGACGGCCATGGCTAATTTCCTAGCCTGTCAATAAGCTCTCTAGCTATAGAGGGAATCGTTATTCACAGGGATGGAATTAGACAGAATTTTCAAACTATTTGTTTTTTAATTTTCCTTTCTCTCTTTTATACATACTTAGAAATATGATTAATTAACAATTTTTTATATCAACTTAAACCTAGACATTTTTTACGGGTGTTGTGTTGTAGTATGGAACACGTTGGGCAGATGGAACTGCTTCCATTTCATAGCGTGCTATAGCCCCAACCAAGAGAAACTTTTCATTACAGATCTACAGTTGGCAAGGTATATATATAAAATTATGCTTATCGATCTCTTTATTTAGTTTCATAGTTGGTGTTTGTGTTATGCCTTTGCTGCTTGATGTGCTAGTTTTAAGTTATATATATTAACATTGTCTCTGAATATATATATATATATATATTAATGATATACATCAAATTTTTATATCAACAAAATTGTGAGTTGGTGTAATTATTATATTGTAAGTGCAGATTTACAATATTTGTATCTATTCCTATTATATAAATGTTATACCAAGAAAAATAGACATAGCAACCACCTTTGAACACTTAACATCAACACCTGACCTTAACCTAGCTACGTTGAAGTAGAGGCCAACACGTCATGAATCTGAGGAATTCAACACCCAAACGCACTCAGCCATGTAGCATCCAACTTGGTATTCAAGCCACCTCAATGCTTTTCTCGCCAAAAGCCTCTATATAAAGGACTCTCCTCAACAGGTACTTTCATGACCACTCATTCTCCAACTTCTCACTCATACTCTAACTTTGGCATTGGGCCGCAATTGGCAACGTCACACATCACCATAAGCATTGTCGTCGCAGCTCACTAGAGATCCAGTCCTTGTATCCCTCATGCCTACCTCACAATGGATTAATGCATAAGGAATTGGAACCACTTGAGCGCGGAACTTTTCACTGAGAGTGAGAATGCTTTACACTTTAGCAAGGCAAAAATGCCTTTGTAAGACATGACAGATTCAAAAGCGAAAAGATTATCATTTGGATCAATCAATTTGTTGTAAAGCTTTATAGCAGAGAGCTATTGCAGTTGTTTCGGTGCTTGTGGATTTATAATCCGAGTAGAAAATGACAAGTTAAAAGGAATCTTTACGTCCTTGACACTAGTTTCAACGACAACGATGTGAATATCTTGTATAGCTTGGTCGGGACTAGGCTGCGATGCCGACGCTATTGAATGTTCATTGTAATCACAATGACCATCATGGTGTCATTCTTTCTCACATTCGGCACAAAGTTTTGCAATCAATCATTCTTGCTGCTTCAACGTCTCTTTCTATTGCTAGATACGAAGGGCCAAATTTGTTATGGAAATGGCCACCACGACGACGCCATTAGGAACAAGTCTGTTCTCTAGTACAACAAGAGCTTCCTCACCGTTAATCATTGGTGGTGGAACTGTTGGCAGAGACAGTGCTGTAGGTATTTTACGATTTCTTGTGCAATGGCAGTGCTTATGGTGATACGTGATGTTGTCGATTGCGGTACGATGCCAAAGTTAGAGTATGAGTGAGAAGTTGGAGAATGAGTGATTATGAAAGTACCTGTTGAGGATAGTCCTTTATATAAAGGCTTTTGGCAAGAAAAGCATTGAGGTTGCTTGAGTGCCAAGTGGGATGCCACATGGTTGAGTGCGCTTGGGTGTTAAATTTCTTAGGTTCATGACATGTTGGCCTCTACCTCGATGTAGCCAGGTTAAGGTCAGGTGCTAATGTTAAGTGTTCAAAGGCGGTTGCTAAAGGGGGGGAGGGGGCGAGATAACCACTAGAACAATTGCCCCCAAGTCGGTATTGCTTGAAGGAAGCAATATCGGCTTAAGAGCTTGGAAGTCGAGGTGACCTCCAAAACAGTACCATCTTAAAATGAAGTAACAAATCACAATAAGTTTGTGACAGGCATAGTAGTTAGACAAAAAATACTTACAGCAGAAGGAATAACTCCACCAACTATTGTATATAAAGTTTTTCTACTAGTACTTCCAACCCATGGTTAAAGTATGTACTCAGCTGCACCGTATTTATACTCATGGATATTATAACATTAACTTATAGTTTGCACTTTGAGCATCAAGCAATAGCACATTCAAAAAATAAATAAATAAACATGTAATACACCTATGGTAAAAAAATATTAGTAAATGTTAAGTCTGTTTTTGTTGGTATAACATTTATTTAATAAGGAATAGATACAAATATTGGAAATCTACACCTACAATATAATAATTACATTAACTCAATTTTGTTATATAAAAATTTGATATATATCGTTATATATATATATATATATATATACCGACAATTCAGAGACAATGTTAATATATGTAACTTAAAACTAGTACATTGAGCAACAAAGGCATGACACAAACACCAACTATGAAACTAAATAAAGAAATCGATAAACATAATTTTGTAAATATACCTTGTCAACTGTAGATCTGTAATGAAAAATTTCTCCTGGTCGAGGCTATAGCACATTGTGAAATGGAAGCAATTCCATCTGCCTAAGGTGTTCCATATTGCAACACAACACCCCCAAAAAATGTATAGGTTTGAGTTGATATAAAAAATTATTAATCAATCATATTTCTAAGTATGTATAAAAAGAGAGAAAGGAAAATGAAAAAACAAATAGTATAAAAATCATGTCTAATTACATCCTAGTGAATAACAGTCCCTTCTACAACTATAGGCCAAGAAACTGGCCATTGCCGTCACACGGTGTTGATGGCAATCTAGTTCATAGAGCATGTACTCTTCCTCAAACTTGTAGTGCCTTAAAGCTCCTAATGATAGTTGTAACAAAGACAACCAAATGCACCATAAGGCTAGAGCTTTAAAGCTTATTATATTGTTGCTTAACCAGCTTGGCGAAGAGGAAATTGTCAAGGATTTATTAGAAGCTGTTGTATATAAAGGAGAGATTATAGTATTAGATCATATAAAACAAATGTCATACATGAAAAAGTATAATAAAATTAGTATTAGAACAAATGCAAACATGCTGTGTATTGGCTGTCTCCAAACCTATTTCAATGGACATAGAAAGTTCACGTTTAGAAAAATCATGATCAAAGGTGTATCGTTTGGATCTGGCAGATTGGCTACTGGGCCGAGGAGACCAAGGAAGGTCGCCGAGTGCACCCCGGATCAGCATAAATTGGGTAAGTGGGAAACTGGCGTAATAGGACAAACTGGGCAATGAATCTCTGAGATAAGGGCGAGGATATTCCGCAATATTGGTAAGAATATCTGATAATATAAGGGACACAGGTGCACACCTTCTAAAACTAATCTTTGACTAATAACCTAAAACCCTGCTCCACCCTAGGCCTCCCCTAACTTGAGCATCGGAGTGTCTTTGTAGGTAACCCCCTCTCACAGGGTTGATTCTGACGTTGAAAGGAAGGGTATTGCTTCGAAGGAGGAGCTTGGAGAGAAGCCATTGTTTGGTAAGAACATTTTGGCGCTCACCGTGGGGCTGAGGTAAATTGTCCCTCGACCACTACTTTAAGGAAATGGTGAGAACCAAGAGTGTGACGGCGGATGATTAGGGCAATGGTGCGGGGCCATCATTAGAGAGTCACCCTTTGATCCAAGCTTTGCGTCAGGAAATAGCGATTATGCAAAAGAGGAATGAGGAAGAGATGGAGAAGCTGCAGAAGGAAAACGCAAAGATTCGCGAACAATTAGAGAAGAAGAGCCAGCATAACCAAACCGTTCACGAGAAGTCTGAGCATCATACGCAATGTTCTCAAGCAAAAACTAGCCGTTAACCTGAGATGCCTAGGAAAGCACTGGTAGACTCGTGACCGAGAACCCTGACCGAGTCACGCTCCTTCTTAGTGGGATGCTCGGTCCAAAGGCATCCCTTCATGGACTGTATCATGGAAACCCCTTTCTCGCTTAGCTGGAAAAACCTGAACCTCGACCGTTACGACGGGACGACCGACGTGAATACACACATCGATGCATACATCACCTAGGTTCGGAGCCCAATATGTAACCAACAAGCCACACCACCTTACTTTGGTCGCCCTGGTAAACTTGAGGCAGGAGGATGATGAGCCCCTGAAGGCGTTCATGGAGCTGAAGGCATTCATGGAGCGGTTCACTACGATTTCAGTGAAGATTAGGGATTTGAATCTCGAGGTGGCCTTACACTCCATGATCATGGCCTTGAAGCTGGGGCCTTTCTTGAATAGCCTGTGCAAAAAACCACCGGCGGACATAGACGAACTCTAGGCCCGGGTGGCAAGCTACATTCAAATGGAAGAGGTGGCAAAATTTCGAGACCAAGTTCGAGTGGGGATGTCGAAGAAGGTAAATGAGAGTGAAAAGCCAAAACCACGACGGGAAAAGAAACAAAGGGTGGAGAGGGGGCTGTCAGGCCCCAAGTACAACCACTACACTCCCTTCACCACTAGCCGATCTCGCATAATGGAGGAAGCCTACAGTACGGAGCTGTTGTGACTGTCGCTGAAGAGTCGTACCCTAGAAGGCGCAGATCGAAACAATCATTGTTGACACCATGGGAATTACGGGCACTCAACGTCTAGAGAACGAAGAGCTAATACAAGCTGGACATTTGCAAAATCACGTCTAGATAACCAACGGTGGCTGGAGTCGATACAAGGGTTGAAGAGAGGAATGAGCTAATGAGCAACCAACAAGGAATGAGGAAAGATGAAACCCACCCCCCGGAGGAAACTAATACTCAACTGAGAAGAGTTATCAACACGATCGCATAATGGTTTATCGGGGGAGGGTTTAGTAGCTCGGCAAGAAAGCAACACTTGAGGGAGGTTTGGTCAGTGAACACCATGGGAAATCCTTTAAAGAAGCACCCCCCATAACATTCACAGATGCTGAATTTCTGGTTTGGGCTAGGGTGCATAAAGAAGCACCCCCAGAGAGAACTAATACTCAACTGAGAGGAGTTATCAACACGATTGTAGGAGGGTTCGTCGGGGGAAGGTCTAGCAGCTCGGTAAGGAAGCAACGCTTGAGGGTTGTCTAGTTAGTGAACACCATGGGAAAACCCTAAAGAAGCATCCCCCAAAACATTCACAGATGCTGATTTTCAGGGGGTAGTCCCCGAATAGGATGATTCATTTGTCATTATGACGGAAGTTGTAAACTTCACCGTAAGAAAAACGTTGGTTGACCAAGGAAGTTTAGTTGACATCCTCTATATGGACACTTTTAAAAAGTTGGAGATCCAGAGCACTTGATACAGCCATATCCAGAGTAGTTGGTGGGATTTGCTGATGAGAAGGTAGATACTAGTGAGTACATTGATCTGCTCACCACCTTTAGAGATGAAACCATCTCTCGTACCATCATGGTGAGATATTTATTGGTGAATGTTGATACTTTAGTTAACATTCTAATCGGACGACTAGCCCTGAATCAGTTAGGAAGAGTAGTCTCCACTCTACATCTGGCGATGAAATTCTCCTCCGTGACCAGTCAGATTGTAACGGTTAGAGCGAACCATAAAACGACCCGAGAATGCTATGTCGAGAGCTTAAGGGTAGAGAGAAGAGAGTTGAAGGCAAGAGGTCGGCCTGTATGCTCCCTCTACCCTTTTTACCCCAAACTACCAAGTAGAACTCGATCCTTGGATCGAAGAGTAGAGCCTACTGAGGACATGTAGAAATTCCTGCTAGGGTGGCACCCCGATCATATACCCTGACTCAGACTCAATCTACTGAAAGAAGTGTTGAGCAGCATCGCCAAGGTCCTGAGCACTGACGCAAACCTATTTTCCTAGACAGCGGCGAATATGCAAGGGATTGATCCAGGCTTCCATTGTCACAAGCTTGCCATATGCCCAGAAGCGTGGCCAGTCGTTTAGAGAATACAGAAGCTCAGGGAAGAAAGAAGACAAGTGGTAGAAAAGGAAACGGCCAAGCTAATAGAAGCAGGGCTCATCCGGGAGGTAGAGTATCCAACTTGGTTGGCTAATGTCATGCTAGTTAAAAAGGCGAATGAAAAATGAAGAATGTGCACGGACTGTATCGACCTTAACAAGGCTTGCCGAAGGATGCCTACCTGCTGTCAAGTATCAACTAACTAGTTGATGGAGCCTCGGGTTATAAACTATTGAGTTTCCTGGACACGTACTCAAGATATAATCAAATATCCATGTTCTCTCCAGACGAAGAGAAAATCGCCTTCATGACTGATGGTTCAAATTACTGCTACTCTGTAATGCCTTTCGAACTGAAAAACGTTGGTGCAACCTATCAACATTTAATGGATAAAGTGTTTATGGGTCAGGTCGGTTGAAACTTAGAGGTGTATATAGATGACATGGTGGTAAAGTCCGGAGATGCTAGCAAACACGCCAAAGACTTGGAGGAAGTATTTAACGAAGTTAGGCGGTACAATATGAGGGTGAACCTTGAGAAGTTTGTGTTCGGGGTGCAGTGGGGAAAGTTCTTGGGTTTTATGTTGACTCATAAGGGGATTGAAGCCAACCTTGACAATTGTCGGCTATCATTGAGATAAGGAGCCCCCAGGACCAAGGTTGACTGGAAGACTTGCCTCCCTCTCCCGTTTTCTTCCTCGAGCAGCCGAAAAAGCACGCCCATTCTTCGGGCTCTTAAGGAAACCAAAAGCCTTCTAGTGGGACGAGGACTGCGAATAGGCATTCAAAGAGTTCAAGACATTCTTAGTGTCCTCACCCATCCTAACTCGATCGATGCCCGGACAGGACTTACTCCTATACCTAGCCATCTCAAACCAGGCGGTTAGTTCGGTCATTGTACAGGAGGTGAAAGGCAAACAGGTCCCTGTTTACTATATCAACAATTTATTACAAGGTGCGGAAGCTTGGTGCCAAGTCATTGAAAAACTCACTTTAGCATTGGTGACAACAGCCTGTAGACTCCAACCATATTTCCAAAGCCACCAGGTGGTAGTAAGGATTGATCATCCCCTTCCGACAAGTGTTGAGAAAGTCGAAGCTAGCTGGAAGGATGATAGCTTGGTTGGTAGAACTTTCCAAATTTAGACTTAAGTATAAAGCAAAAGGCCCTATAAAGGCTCAATGCCTTGCTAATTTCCTAGTAGAACTCACGCCAACAGTGAAGAAAATCTCCTAGTGGTGGACTTTATACGTGGATGGGTCTTCAAACCTAAAAAAGGAGTAGAACTAGTGTCATCCTGGAGGGACCGGGAGAAATGGTGTTGGAGCAAGTTTTGAAATTTGACTTTTCAGCCTCTAATAATCAAACGGAGTACGAAGTGCTGATCGTAGGGCTCAAGTAAGTAGGCAAAGTCTGGGCCGATCGAGTTATTTGTAGAAGTGACTACTAGTTGACAGTCAGGCAATTATCCGACACTTCCCAAACCAAAGATGTGCAGCTACTAAGATACTACCATAGGGTGATCCAACTGATAGAGAAGTTAGAAGAATTCAAGATGGAGCATATTTTAAGAAAAGAAAACGGGAAGGCCAATCCCTTGTCCAAACTAGCGAGTACCACGCGACCGGGACAACACCGGATGGTTATACAGGAAACATTAATGAAGCCAAGGGTAGAAAAAGAGATTTTGAATATGGAAAAGGAGAAGGAAGGGTGGATAACCCCCATTTAGAAGTACGTCATAGCTGGTGAGTTACTTGAAGATAAAAATGCAGCAAGAAGAATTCAGAGGAAGACCAGCAATTACGTGGTAAAAGGGGAAGAATTATACAAGAAGAGATTCCATATCCCACTGTTCAAATGCCTAGATTCCGACCGATCTGGTTATGCCATGGATGAGATGCATCGGGGGATTTGAGGCATGCATAGGAAAAGGTGTGCTATGGCAGTTGGCATCATCTGAGTCAGGTACTACAGGTCAACCATCAGGGTAGATTGCATCGACTATTCAAAGAAGTGCCAAGAGTGTCAAAGGTTCGACAATTTATCTCATGTACCGTCTAAAGAGCTACACTCAATCGTGTCGCCTTGTCCCTTCACCACATGGGGGACGAACATACTCGGGCCCTTCCTTATCGCCAAAGGCCAAATGAAGTTCTTATTGGTAGGAATCGAATACTTCACCAAGTGGATAAAAGGTGAGCCTTTAGCCTGAATAACAATGTTAAACGTGTAGAAGTTTTTATAGAAAAATATAATCTTCTAATATGGAATTCCACACTCGGTGATAATAGATAACGAAAGACAATTCGTAGACCACTCACTCGAAGAATTCTACAAAGGGCTCAGAATTCGACATTGAGTTACGTCCGTCGAACGCCTGTAGACCGACTGATAGGCTGAGGCCGCAAATAAGGTGATCTTGGGAGAACTAAGGAAGAGGGTTGGCAAGGCTAAGGGCAACTGGCCTGAGGAGTTACCAAAAATTCTTTGGGAATACCACTGCACGCCTTAGTCAACAACACAAGAAAAGCCTTTTAGGCTGGTGTATGGCGCGGACACAATGATTTCGGTCGAAGTGGGGGAATTATCTTTACGTTGAATAACATTCGATCCAAAGAAAAACAATAAAGCATTGAAGATAGAATTGGACCTAGCGGAAGAAACAAGAGAAAAGGCAAGGATAGAAGAAGAAGCCAGTAAACGAAGACTTGCATGAAGACACAATGCGAAGGCAAAACTAAGAGACTTCAAGCCTGATGACTTGGTGTAGAGGAAGATTAGAGAATCTCAAAAGGGATCAGCGAAGGAAAGCTTGTGGTAAACTGGGGAGAACCGCTAAGAGTAGTTGAACACCTCGACAATGGGGCTTATCGACTGGAAGAACTCACGAGTGAGGAAGTCCCACGCACCTGGAATGCTTCTCACTTAAAGATGTACTTCAGCTGATACATGTAATGATGATGTACTATTTTTCCTACCTCGGTCTTTTATCCGAAAAAGAAAAGAAATATGGGTTTTTGTTGGGGAGGGTTTAACGAGGCACGTCAAAACTAATAGCAATGAAGTTACATTCCAAATTTATATTTTAATTCTTCTATGATTTCCAAGCTGACCAACCAATCTTGAAGACTTAATAGGTTTGGACCCACTGAAACCTTTCCCGAGCCAACCCATCGAGCTAGAGGACTTAATAGGTTTCAACCTATAGAAACCTTTCCTGAGTCGACCCACCGACCTTGAGGACTTGACAGGTTTCGACCAATTGAAACCTTTCTCGAGCCAACCCATTGAAACCTTTCCCGAGTCAACCCATCGAGCTCAAGAACTTAATAGGTTTTGACTCACTAAAACCTTGATAAAACTTAGATGCTAGCTTCGACTACCACGTCGAACCGAATTAGCAAGTATGAAAAAGTGTGCCCATTAAAGGAAATCACAAAGTAAGAAATCTTTTTCATTAAAGGGTGAAATCGAATACATGAAATGTCCTAAAACTACGAAGGCCAAATGTATCTTTCTACTTGGCAATACTAAAACTTTTAAAAAAATGTCCTAAAGCTACGAAGGTCGCACATACTAGCTTAAGTTACAAAATGTGCCTATATACTGAAAAGAGAAGAGTTTGGTGTCGTAGCAAGAAGGTAGCCGAAGAAGTGAACATTTAAGAAATTCAGCTGAAGAAGAGGACATTCAAGAAGTTTAGTTTCAGGGGCGTGGAACGCCGGAGCTTATATAACATCGATATTATCCCTAACCTGCTCGGTGTCCCTACCCCCTTGAACTTCCTCTTCCTTCTGATAGGAGAACTCAGCCAAATCAACCAACACCTCGCTCTTAACATCCTTTTCCACATCAAATGTGGAGGTGTCAATGCTTAGGAAGAAATAAGTCAGCTATCGGAGAGCCTTCTAAAAACTTCTGACGTGCTCCTCCATGATTGACCCTTTGGCCTCCTGCAGGTCGACTTCAAGGCGCTTAACTTGATCAATGCCTTCACTCGACTGGACTCAGCCTTAGAGAGCCCGGTTTTGAGGAGCTCTACCTCTACCTCCAAAGCAACCACAGAGTCTTCGGCCTAAGCCACTCAGTTCATCAGAATCTTGTAGCAAGCCTTGGAATCTTTTAGCTCAGTCTACAAAGCTGTGGCCAATTTCCTCGCCTTGGCGGCCTCGAAGAAAAGTGTCTCGTTGGCCAAAGAAGTTTCAACCAGCCTGGTCTTTGCCACTTCAAGCACGACCTTTAACCTCCTGATCTTAGCTTCTTTTGACTCCACCAACTGGGAGGAAGAATGGGCCTAATCTAGCTCAAATGACCAGAATTTAGTAATCGCCCAAGAGCATGCCTGGAACACCGAGAACGCCTCCAAGCTCATTTGCGGACTGGCCTCCCGGAGAGCGTTTTGATCGACCTCCAAAAGGGAGCCAGGACCCAACACTTTACGAAGGTCAAAGTCCCAACCTCAAAGGGAGTTGAGGCCCTCAATAGCAGCAAAGAAGGCGGGGTAGGCCCCAGCGAATGAAGATCCTCCTACCGCCTCGACAGAAAGGTTGGACTACTACGCTTTAGGGGAGGGCTGGCCGAATGTACCTCCACCACGAACGGAGCCACCTAGGGCCAAGCTAGAGTCAATGTGCGAGTAGAAGCTTGGGGCGTCAAGGGGCTGGTCTAGCTTGAGGGAAAAACGCCGATTGGGGCATTAGAAGTGGCACCCACTTCAGCACGCTTGGCCTTCTCGACACGTTCAACACAAAGCTTTGTCAAGTTGAAACGTCCTATTATCACTGCAAAAAGATCAAACAAAGGTAAGAAATGATAGATGACTACGAAAGAGGAAAGAAACAACATTCACACTTTATATCCCTCAATGGCTTCTTAGACCGAAAAAGCCCCAACACAGCCCGCATAGGAGCAGTCGAGGAAGATTATACAGATTGACCATGTCGGCTTGGTCCTTCGCTGACAAATCCTGAACGTGCCAGATCGTGTGTATGTCTGGGTTCTTCGTCCAATAAAAAGGGAACCAACGACGACCTTAAGCATCGAAGAAGTTACTCATCTTGGTTGGACTCGGCTAAACTTGGAAGAACCCCCCTTTGAAATCTTTGTAAAAGGTGGTGAAGGTAATGAATAGGGAGATGCTACTTATGCCCGACAGCAATACCCAACCACTTTTTTTCCTCTCCTTAGTCTCGTAGTGATGAAGGAATTTGGAAGCGGTCGGCACCATGTAGAGTATGTTACACAAAATACGGAAGGCAGTCATAGCCACCTAGCCATTAGGATGAAGTTGAGTGGGAACCATGTTCAAGGCTGTCAAAACCTCAACTTCAAACCCATCGAAGGGAATTATGACCCCCAAGATGCAAAAAAATGTCTCGTAGACATAGGTGAAGTTAAGTTGTCCAAGAGCCGTCAAGAGGTACACGTGCTCGTCCAGGCCACACAGCTCTACTATAATCTCGCCCTTATGGTTCGAGTGGTAGAAAGTAATGGACTTCATCAAGTCGGCGATAGCAGTAGCGGATTAAAACTTGGAGTGGTAGACCCCTACTTCCCCAAAAACACACTTATATCCGGGTTGAGTAACAGGAGGCAAAACCTCTTCAACGTTTCCTTTTCTGACGCTCAACCAATGGCCGATGGGGTGTCGTTTCAGATGATTAATCTTTAGCTATGGTAGTAACAAGATGTTCGGCCTCGAGAGCGTCGAGCCAAACAACGCCTTCCATGAGCTGTTGAAGATCTTGGCCACACGGCTTTGCATAATCTCGCCCTTATGGTCCAAATGGCAGAAAGTGATGGACTTTGTCAAGTCGGTTATAGCAGCAGCTAACTAAAACTTGAAGTGGTAGACCTCTACTTACCCAGAAAGCCACTCGTATCCAGGTTGAGTAATAGGAGGGAAAACCTTTTCAACCTGTCTCCTTTTTCGATGCTCAACCCATGGCCGACCGGGCGTCGTTTCAGATGATTGATCTTCAGCTGGGGCCGTAAAGGCTATTCGGCCCTAGGAGTGTTGGGCTGAACAATGCCTTTCGTAAGCTGTTGAAGATCTTGGCCTTTATCCTCTTCCTTTTCCAAAAAGGAAGAGTGTACAAATAGACTAGAATTTTAAGGTCCCCTCTGATGGGCTCAACTTCCAACGGTAGATGGGTCTAGGCTCAGAGTTAGGGGAATCTCCACTATTATATATCGAAGCCATTGAGGAAGAAGAAACAAGGAAAGGGGCGTACCTGGAAAGTTTTAGGGAAGAGAAGGAGGAAGCAATGACTATGGCGACGGAGGATGCTCCAACATGGCAGAAATAAGCGGCGAGCAGGGAGAGAATAAAGGGAGATGGGGAGGGTAGAAAGCGCAAGAAATGCTCAACGCAATCCCCCTTTTATAAGGACTGGCAGGCTGGACGACCCAAAGGCCCTAAATCTCCACACCGTCAGATTCCAGTACCACCATCCACAACAAAAGGCTTAGATGAAGTGACGTTAGAGGTTTCCCAGGCCATCATTAACCTACCTCGTAACTGTCACCAAGCATTGAATGCGCTTGGAAACACATGTGACAGTTCCCAATGAGAGGAGCGAGTTTTGGAGTCTAACACTTTGGTCCTGCAGCGCCAAAGTAGCAGGGTAGCAAAAAAGACACGATATAAGTCGTCATAGCAGGCCGAGTCACACATGGGCTGAACAGCCGTCATGAGCGCGGACCACGCCTTTGCTATAGCCCACTAAGCAGCCAAAGCCTTTGGGGCTACACTCGGCGTGACTGGACAGACTGCAAAGCCTCTCAATTCGTGTTGAGGCTTGGGGAGCTTATGTACTGTTCGGATCTGGCAGATTGGCTACTAGGCCGAACAGACCAAAGAAGGTCGCCGAGTGCACCTCAGACCAGCATAAATCAGGTAAATGGGATACTGGCGTAATAGGGGAAACTAGGCAACAAATCTCCGAGATAAGGGCAAGAGTATCCTGCAATATTCGTAAGAATATCTGATAATATAAGGGACACAAGTACCCACTTTCCAACCCTAATCTTTGACTAATAACCTAAAACCCTACTCGATCCAATGCTTTTCCCGACTTGAGCGTTAGAGTGTCTTTGTAGGTACCCCCCCGCGCAGGACTGATTCTAACGTTGGAAGGAAAAAGTATTGCTTCGAAGGAGGACCTTGGAGAGAAGCCACTTTTTGGTAAGAACAAAAGGTATAACCTATTTCACAACATTGGTCTTGTTCATTACCACATCTGTGTGAAAAGCTAGCTAGAACTTGTGGAGAATGAAGAAGGCTTATGTAACATAGTCCAAAGGACAGATGAAGCAAATAATTTCACATTGCAAACCATATTAGTATTTTAATCTATGCCAAAACAGAAGAGGATTTACATGCTATAAGGAATTACCTTCGTCTCGGCTTCTGATTGAAAGATAATAAATTTCTCAGCAAAGCAAGCCTTATCTTCCAATTAGAAAGATATGGCAATGCTATTTAGTTAAAGAAAGTAAAAGTAAAGCAAAGTGAGGATATCTTAATTGCTGGTAGATCGTCATAAATCTTATAATATTCATGGCATATATGCCTCAAAGAAGTATTCATGGCATATATGCTTCAATACAGTAAAATAGCAAGATAGACTCAAATAAATAGATGAATAAATAAATATCTTTCTGTTAATTTCTAGAATCAGTTATATTGGACTATTATCATATTGACTTCTGGTATCACTTGATTAGAATTGCTAAACTTTTGATTTTCATGTGGTGCCTATAATTTCTTGTGGTCGGAACTTGGGTGGTAGGAGTTTCTATCCTTTCTCCACATTCTTCTCATTGGCATTCAGGCCAAATTTTAATATCTTACTATCGTTTTGTAGATTTCTTTAACATACCTTCTCCCACAATAGTTCTTCTCAACGTACTCCAAACATGAAGGTTAAGAAACCAACATGGACACTCGCTTCTCTCTCTTCTCACTTTCTAAATCATCACAACACTACTGTATAGTAGACTCATGACTTATGCACCCCATCTATCACACACTAACCTCTCTGATTCTCTCACATACAACCCTTCATGTATTCATGCTTCACATACACAGACACTACTCTGGGGGATAATGGAACAAACCCACAACACCTATCTGACCCAACCCCTTGCCATGATGCACATTACATAGAGAAAAGAAAAAAGTAAGTTCCTCAGTTATCAAAAACTAACGTTTGAAATAAGAACTATTTAGAGTGTGTACCTGAAAAGTGTTTTCCACTAGTTTGAACTTCGTCAGTGACTAACTGAACAGCAGCATTAATAAACATCATCTTGGCAAGTAAGGAACACTAGAACATCTCCTGCAGGCTCCTAAAGAGAGATATAAAAGACCAAAACCACTGTTTCAATCCACTTTGTTTTTGTTTTAACTATTTAGATAAATCTGACTTTCTGCTTATATCAATAGCAGAAATGTTTGTTTTTGTATGTGTTTGTGTTACTAGTGCAGGACCCCAGAATTTCTAGTATAGTTGTTAGTTACTATAGTATGTATCAAAATGAACACTCATATTTCGGTGTCCTTTATCAAGCCTAATGTAAGCACCGTGCAACAACACATGTAATTATAGTACACTAAATTAAAATGCCTCAAAAATAGAATGAATTAGTTGAAGTTATCCTGTCTCGATATAAGATAAAGCATCTGCTCAAGGATCAAGAGTACTATTGAAACAACAGCCTGAACATAGTCTTGGACAGGTTCGTTCCTTAGCATAATTAATTTGTACATTGAAGCCTTGGCCTACGTTAATATAGGTAAAAATCATCACACGTGTTATGTACAAGTAAATATTAAAATAATAAAGTTGCATAGGACATACTGAGTCTATTTTTCTTATTGTCAATTGTTCACATAAAAATTTGAGACCATGGTGAATAGGAGTGTTTCTCATAGCCAAAAATAACTTACTAATATCCATCTCTAAGGTTACCAAACTTTTCTTGTCCAACAGTATCCATAGTGTGTGAAAGAATCCAACGAGTGAATTTCCACACAAATGGTCGGTTGTTTTGGACAAGCAAAATCAAGAGAACGAGTGAGAAAAATGCAAATGAAGATGAACATCTAAGCATCAATCCTTAACCATAAATATTAAAAAAGAATCTCACGTTCATATTTCTTGTCGAATTCACAGGGGAGATGCCTTATCATGAAGGTTGTCTTTCCTGCAAATGTTGAATACAATATAGAACAATAAAACCCATATTCCTAAATCCTAAAGGCTGTGCCGAAATCTTTGATTTTAGAAAGACCCTAGATCTTTACAAAAGGACACCAAACCAGATAAGACCAATTGGGGAATAACCCTAACCCTTTTAGTTTTAGAAAGAATACAGGTCGATTACAAGCTTGAAGTTGGCGTAATCAACGGTTTGCTGATTAGGTGAAGTCTGCGACCCAAAACATCAAATGTGAAGGTTAACTATTGAAGGTTAATAAACCAACATGGACACTCACCTCTCTCTCTTCTCACTTTGCAAATCATCACACACTATCCTCACTAATTCTCTCACATACAACCTTTCAGGCATTCATATTTCACAAAACCCATAACACCTACATTACACAGAGAAGAAGAGAAACAAATAAGTTGTAGAGAAACCAACATATATGCGTGAATTTCTCAGAAAGTTGCAGATTGATAATAAAGAAACTGCTTCCAAGAAAATAAAAAAAAAATTGCTTCAATTATGATTGTTACATGGGGAAACTCTTGGATGTCGTGCATTACCCTTGTTGTTGAATGGGTTTCCAATAATATTTTGGTTAATTCCTGAAAGATAAAAAATCTAAAATGATTAGTAATTCGGCACAATGCTTTGAATATATAGAGGAACTTGGAAGAAAAATTCACGTTTGAAGAACACCGATTCTAGTATTTCTGTATCCTATCTAAAACAAATTCTCAGGAGACAATTAATGCATATAGAACAACAAGGAAAATCTTTAACAGGAGAAACAATTAAAAAAAAAGATGAGGCCAATTAAAAAAAAAAAGAAACCCTAAAAAAGCATTCAGTAGTAGTCACTGGTAATCAATGCCAATCACTAAGTCTTGTATCTGCGATGAAGTTCCTGTGCCACTGAGTGAGAATTTAAAAGATATATGGGAAAAAAATAACATAATATGTGAGTTTTGCAGAGACAGAGAATTTGTGGTGAGAGAAAGGAAAAAAGCCTTTAATTACGCGTAAGAAAGAGTAGGCACCAAATTGATCTTGCCAAAGGTCAAGTTTCTTGTAGGGGCACGCTAAAACGAGGCGTGAGACGATGGAGACATTGGCAATTAACTTATAACACATTTTTTTGTTCTTCCTAGCCTCGACTCATCAACTCTTTTCGATCTTTCTTGTTTTTCTTTGTTCCTAGCTTTTTCGTCACTCCTCGAACACTCTTTTCGTCAGTTCTGAGGCTCGGACTCACTCGACTAGCTTCTGTTTTCGTCACTTTCCGTCAGCTACCACTGACCAGGAGTGCCAAACCACCAAAGAAAAGAATTCTCTCAACTGTGAGTCTGGCTTCTGTTTCACGAAAGAGAAGATATATATCATTATATCTTGTTACCGTTATGATTCAGTTATTACACAACTGTAATATTATTTTCAAATTATGTTATAACTACACTTTTTAATAATAAAGAGAGATATATAAAAGGAAAAAAAAAGAATAATATTATTTCTTTAATAAGATTTTATAATAATTTTATGTAAGAAAGATAAAAAAAAGTATGCAAGGTGAAATAAATAATATAATTGTAAGATATAAAAATTAAATATATAAATAACAATTAAACTATCTATATATAGGTGAAATATTATTATAAATATTAATATATAAATAAAAAGTGTGCTAATGGAGAGTAGATTAAAAACATCAATAACCAAAAAAAAATAAAATAACAATAGTATAATACTACTATGAAAGAGAGTGAATAAGGTAGTGTGAAATGAGGGAGGAAAAAAACTGTTCATGGAGAATTTGGTATGGATCTAATTATAAAGGGTAGATTTGGGAAGGAGCATGGTAAGTATGACTCATACTGTATGAATCAGATCCGAGTACAGAAAAGAGGAGCAGTACTTTAGCATTAAGCTTCATTTTACTTTAACAATAGATGTTTTTATTTTATTTTAACCATGAATAATATGTTAAAATTCAATATTTTAAAATTAATTTAATATATAAATAATTTTTATTTAAAAACTTTTAAAGTAGAAATTAGTTTAGTTCGTTATTCTTGTATGTTTTCAGTTGAGTACAAGTTAAATAGAAATTCCTTTTTATTTTTTATTTGGTGTATGATTCCTCTAATCTAAATACACTTGTGCATTGCCAGCATATAGGCCATCAAGAGCTCAGGCTTGTGGTTTCGGTTTATACACGTAAGAAATGCAAAGAAATTTTGTCCATCATCTTAAAATAAAAAATTGACATCGAATGTGATATTGTATGTAATTATTTTTATTTCTTATTTATTTGTTTATCTCTGTAGTATAAACACATTTTACAAATACACTCTAAAAACATTTTATTGTTCATAAAACATTAATACATTAATCATGTACTAAAGATGACTTATGTCAAAGTCATTTAGTTTATTCCAAAACTTAATAAAACCTACACTGTTGGAAGGTATAATTAATTTCATTTTTATCTCCATCCTTGTGACACTATAGTTGTTTACTTAGTGTAATTACATTTAGTTTTTTATCCGATTTCTCTTTTTTCCTCATTCGCAGAATGGAATTTTCCTCATTGTAATTTATGTGTAAGGATCATTCTTGATTTATTTAGTGTGAATCAGAGGTAACCGTGACATCTTCTTCAGCACGATATATGTTGGTAAGTATTAGAGTTAGTAAGAAAACATGTAGCTTGTAGCAATTTAAATTGTTTACAGTAAATTTAAAATATAATTTATTATTTTTATTTAACAATATTTATTCATTATAATTTTTTATTATAATATAATTTATATATTATAAATATTTATTTATTATAAATTTTAATTATATAAAAATAAATATTTATCTTATGCAATGTACATATTAAAATACTAATATAATTATTAATTAGAAACATCTTTAAAATGGTATAAAGAAACGGGACTTCAGTTTATCAAACATCCATGTCCCACAGAAATATCAATAAATTATGACGAAGATAACTTTTAGAATAAAACTAACCTATTTTATTATTTTTAATCTATGGCGATCAATTAAATAATTGTAAATTTTAAGTTTAAAAATGAAAATGAAACTGAAATACGGTGTACCCTTGTGCATACATTCTGTAATTAACTTGATGACTTATTAGTTTAAAGGAAAGGAAGAAAATAAAAGAGAAATATATTTTATCTACTTATATATTATAAATTCAATTTTTTAATTTGGGAAGTAGAACTTTTAGTCTTTCAATTAGATATTTTTAACACTCTCTCTTCTCTCTTTGGGAACTGTATTTCATACACTTTCTCTTGCAACAAGCAAAAATAATAATTTCTCAATCATCTCATACTACTCTCTTCATTCAGTCACATGTGTTATCTTAACCTAATCCTATATATTGAGTTTTTGTTGAATAAGAGTGCTTTTACATAGGAGTTATTCTCACTTTTATTGAGATGTATGTCTTATCTTAATCTTATATATTGAGCATTTAATCTTTTTTTTTATTTTTTTATTCTTTTCAAATATATTTATTAATTTTAATTTCAAATTTCATTATTTAACAACTAGTCTAAAAAGTTTCTTTTTATTTAATCTCAAACCACCTTCCTTTTATCTTTATCCTTATACTTATTTTCTTAACTTTTTATCTCTTTCAATCTATCTTTTTCATCTTTTTTTTTAAATTGAATTTCAATAATATTTTAAAAAAAATGTCATAAATAAAAGAAAAACTTGTATCATACTATAAATTGTTTATAAAAAATCTGAAATATAGTTTTTATGTTCAAAAATATTTATTTATTATGAATTTTAATTATAATATAATTTATATATTCAAAAATATTTATTTATTATAAATTTAATTATATAAAAATAAACATTTATCTTGTGCATTACACAAACTAGAATCTTCTATATATACTAGTGGAAAAAGGCAGTTCGTGCCTGCCTTTAGCAAATGAAAAGATGTGGGAGATTATAGATGGTTTACAACATTTAAAGGTTAAATATGTGAAAGATGTGAAACAATGAATAAAAAAATGAGAAAATGAAATTAAAATAGAGTAATGAGTGGTTTATAGTAGTTAAAGGGAAAATAGGTCTAAAAAAATTGAAACCAAATGTGATTATCGCATTTATTAGATGTATACATAAATTAGAATAATTATCTCGAAAAAGAGTATTTTTAGGAATTATTCTTTAACGAGAACGTTTTTAGGAATTTTTCTCTCACGTACAACTTACTCTATTTTGATAATTTTTCAACATTTAACTCATTCTGTCAATTACAAAACAATACTCCTGACAAGTAAAAAAGCCAAATAAAAATGAATAACAACTCATAGCTAATTATTCCCATTTAGAAACTTAAAAAAGATCACTAGAAAGAAATTCTAGACAAGTGGCTTCAAATACACATTTGCCTCAAAACAAAATTGATTCAAACATGTTTCTTAATCGTCATGAATATTTTGTATTTATTTTTAATCGTTTCTAAAATGTATTATATTGTTTTCTTTTTTTGAAGACAGGAAATATTATATAAAGTTAAGTAAAATTAAGTTTTAAAGTGATTAAGTAATAATGTATTTGTTATTAATTTAATTTAAAATACTTCATAATTAAACCTACTAAATATTGTTTGAATTAATTTATTCAAATTTTTTAATTATTTGTGAAAAAATTAAGAAAATCGAATGAAATTGAAATAAGCACACATTTACTAATTTTTAAATTTTTTTAACAAAAATATAAAAAGAAAAAAGGCTATTTGAATATACGGAAAATATCTAATGATATATTGATTATATCTTAGAGTAATTTACAGTATCTTAGATTATTTTTTGAATTAATTTTTATATTTGTTATCTTTTAAAATTAGTTTTCATATTTTTTATTATCTTTTAAGACATGTTTTCATATTTCCCTATTGTGAAATAATATGTTCTCTTATTTAATTAAAATTATGATTTAAAATAAATATAAATAATAATTATGATATTTTAGATTATATATCACATTATAACCCATTACAAAATACAAGAAAGTGTCTTTTAATGTTACTATTCTCTCAAAACACTATAATTTGAACAAAGACTTTCATAAGTGTTCTTGTTTTGTTTTTTTTTTTTTTCATCTTTAATGTTTTTTTACGTGTAATTACTAAGGAATATGAATATTGTTTACTTTTATTCTTTAAAATACTCTAAAAAGGAATTAAATATACACTATTTTTAGTTAAATGTATAGATTAAAAACAAGGAAATTAAAGTAACACTAATTAAAAAAAAAACATTTTTAGATATTAAAAAAATATTTCAATCCCAAAATAGTTATATAATTAATATTTTATATATGTATTAAATGATAAACTAAATAAAAATAGAAATTAAATGACTATTTTTTATATATATAATATAATATATGTACGTAATGATTAAGGCGGGTAGGGCTGGCAATGAATCGAACCAACTCGAACATAGTTTGAAACTCGATTTGACAATTGGCTCGTTGAATTTGGTTCATGAACCAAATTAGCTGAACTTGAGTTGAAAATTGAGCTTGTTAAATAAACGAGCTAAACTTGAGCTATATATAGTTCAACTTAATTGGTTCATGAACCAGCTCAATATATATATATAGGGAACAACTCCTTTGAGAATACTCATTTATGTGAGAACATGAGAACAACTAATAACAACCTTTAGATCAAGATTAAAAATAATATACCACTAAGATTAAAATCTTATTTAAAACACTTCTTATGAGACCATCAATGTCGTTGCCGCAACCATCACCACCCCTACCACCGTCACCACTAGTGTCGCGGCACGCCCACCTAATTGCAGCACCAAATTCAAGTTTATTCTGCATCAAATGGATGCACTACTCAGATTTGCACCTTAATTATTGGATCTAACTTGCGTGACATATGCCTCTTGCATTGACGTCATTAACAAATTGCAAATCTGTCATATTACAAATTGGAATCCACCCTTATGAGAATGCACCAATCAAATTATTGACATATGCCTCTGGATTTGCTGGAAATCAAGACACGAATTGCGAATCTGCCATTCCTTGTAACAGTTAGAGTGGATTAATTATAGCCAATTATAAAACGTTTCTAAAGCATCAATTTGAGTACTGTAAATCCACAATTAATCTAGCCACAAGAACATAAAATCTGATGCTGAATTTGGGGCAAATTGACAGTGGGGGCGAGACGGCGGCAGCGATGGTGATGGCAGAGTGGCGACGATGGGAACGCTGGTGGGATGGGGAAGATGGTGGTAAGGGTGGTGATAACAGTAACAACGACATTGGTAGTCTCATAAAATATGTTTTTAATAGGATTTTAATCTTAGTAGTCTATTATTTTTAATCTTGATCTAAGGGTTGTTATTAATTGTTCTCATGTTCTCACATAAGTAAGTGTTTTCACAAGAGTCGCTCTCTCTCTCTCTCTCTCTCTCTCTCTCTCTCTCTCTCTCTCTATATATATATATATATATATATATATTATTAAATTCATATAATTAATTTTTTTAATTAATTTCATATTCATTTTATTTTTGTATAAAATAAATAAATAAATAAAAATATGTAAAATAATTATAATTTTGAAACAAATCGAGCTAACGAGCTGAATTGAGCTGTCCACAAACTTGAATCAAGTCGAGTTCGAGCTAAAAAAAAAGGTTCATATCGAGCTCGAGTTATGCTTCGAGCCAAGTGAATTCTTAACAAGTCGAGTTAAGCTTGGTTTAGCTTGACTTAGCTCGACTCATTTCTAGCCCTAAAGGTGGGTGATAATGTTAATAACCCACGAAAAGATGGTTGTCTACCCCCATTGCAATGACTACTTTTCCACATCAGGTGATACCACATAAAGGCAGGTGATAATATTAATGTTGAATCTACGATGTGAACTCTTACGATGGTGGTTAGACATATCTGGTAGTGGCACCTACAAGGACTTCAATGCTAAAGTTAGAGTGTGATTGAGGAGTTAAGAGTATATGAGTGAATGATGTATACTTGCCATGAAGAGTCCTATTTATAGAAGATCTTAGGTGGGAAAAGCTATTAAGATGCCATGTGGGGTGCCACCTAGCTATATGTGTTTGGGTGCCATGTTTGCTGAGTTAATTGCCAAGTGGATTGTCTTGGCATAACCAAGTTAATAATGAGTGTCGTTGTGCGCTACTAATAAATGCCCTTAAATCGGACACTTAGGTGAGCCAACTTAGGTGTTTGGGGGGTGAGATAACCTCTAGAACAGTTGCCCCCAAGTCGATATTGTTTGAGGGAAGCAATACCGACTTAAAAGCCTGAGAGGTCAGGGTGACCTCTAGAATAATTGCTCCTAAGTCGATATTGCTTGAGGGATACAATATCGGCTTAGAAGCTTGAGAGGTTAGAGTGACCTTTAGAACAGTTGCCCCCAAGTCGATATTGCTTGAGGGAAGCAATACCGACTTAGAAGCGTGAGGGTAGATAATCCTATCCTTTGAAAAGTTGCCCCCAACTCGGTATTATCTTGGAAGGATGATGCCAACTTATAAGTGTATTCGGAAGCTACATTGTTTACCCTCAAGTCGATGTCATTTCAGATGAAAGAGCATGGCTTTTGGGCTAAGTTCTATATGTGTAAGTATCACGCTATAGTCGATGCATCTTTTCGTTAGCTCCTTTCGACAGTTCACCACAAAAATGCAAGAATCGATGTACAATTAAATGAAAATTATTTGCATTTTTAAACTTCGAAACCATTCGAATTTCAAGAATTTAAATAATTTTGAAGTTAACCAACTGTTAGCTTGTTTGGGACCAACTTGCTTCGTAAATAAGGTTTGGGATTCACTTTACCTTCCTTTGTGCTCTATTGCTCTTATTGTTGTTATGATTTTTGATGAATTTCTAGCAAGCTCCAGCAAATTCCTTGTGCCTCTACTAGTGACCTTTTTACTCCGCTTCTTCCTTTAATAAGTAACCTCTTTATCTTTTCTACTTTTATATGTTTTGTTCCCTACTTTCTTTTACCTTGTCAATATTGTCTATGTTTGGTTACTTTTTCTTTATCAAAGATGGCCTCGCATAAGTTTGGTGTGACTCGATCTTTTAATCACGGTTGTCGTGACCGTAGTCAGGAAAACTTTGCCACTCATTCAAGGCCTCCAGCACTGCATATCTGTTTGTTGGTCGTAGAAGGCCCTTCGGTGATCATAAGGGCCCTGAAAGTCATGTGAGTCTTTTAATTGCTTCTACAGTTTCCCAAATGAAGGGAAGGGGGCCGCTTTTGTTGGGGAAGTAGGGTGTCGTGATATGTCCAACGTTTGGGGTAGCAACACAAAGTCAAGTGATGGAAAAAGGGTGAAGCGCCCTATAATGGCTGAACCATAGAAGTGAATCTTGATGTCACTCGAGGATCAAATCTCTCCCGATAGGCTTAAGATCTGCCAAAAACATCTAAAATCATTGAAGTTGTCGCATAGTCCGAAGGAAGTCCTAGAATACTCAAAGGCGTGGATGCAATTTCCAGATTTAATGTGTATCCCCTCCGATCCCGGGAGTACTTCTAAGGCAAGTAGTTCTGTTACACCGGAAAGGAAGGCCAGAGAGACGCAAATGGTTATTCGATCAATTGGGGTTATTCCCACTAAATATGCAGAGCCTAAAAAGGTTGGTGAACTACTTTTGACCATTCTTCCGATGTTTCTGACAGGGAAATAGGCAAAAGTACAAGGGATGTGGACACTACTATTATGAGGCTTTAAATTCGGAGGTAGATTGGATTGATAAAGAAGTTTCCAAGACCTAATCTTGCTTTAATCAAAGAATGTTAGATGATTCGCTTCATCATGTCAGTCTTACAACAAATGAGGATGTCAAGGTTTGAGACATGGAGGCCCTTAAAGATGACTAGAGAATATGTTGCTAAGGGCGAAAAGAAAATATCGAGTGCCCTTTGGAGGAAACTACGACACAAGAAGCTGGTTATATGTATCCTGACTTTCTACTGATGTACTTAACTTTATTTGAAGACCTAAAGGTTCGATTGCCTTTCACTAAGTTTTAGATTGTTGTGTTAAATTTTTTGCAGGTTTGCCCTTCTTAATTACATCCAAATTCTTGGGCTTTTATGGTGGCTTTTGAACGACTTTGCAACAGGGAAGGGGTTATTTGCACTCAGAAGCTGTTTAGCTATTTTTTTGCCCCAATTCGGCCAACCTTAGAGAACAAGTTTTTCATAATCTCTCTTCGAGGTGTCAGAAAGCTGAGACTGTTGAAGACCTTTAAGGAATCCTATAAGGATTATAAAGACAAGTATTTTTCTCTACACCTAAGGGCAAAGAACTAGGATAATTTATTTATTGTTTGAGGTGCTGGTAAGATCATCAATTAGCCATGTTTCCCTTTGTATTAGAAATATGGCAATTATTGCTTGATGTGTCTAAGTATCATATGTCAAAGTCAGCCCTTTCTTCAAAAGAGCTTAGGGCTCATGATCACCTTTGGGATATGGCTGACAATGCCGAAGATTGGATCACTTGTAAGTTACTTATTAAGTGGCCTGCCATAAGTATGTCTGTGTTTTCAAACTTATCTTTTTGTATTATTGCTTTTTCTTTATCTTAATGTATACTTATCTCGGTGCTTATCGATTTTCTTATGTCACAGTTAATATAGGAAGATCTAAGGTGGCTGAGTATGCTTTAGCTATGGAACAGGAGAGGCTAGAGGAGGAATAGAGGCAAGCTACATTGAAAGGGAAAGGGGAGAAGCCTAGAGATGATGAAAAATAGAAACAAAAAAAAATTGTTGTTGAAAAATCCGAGGCTGATAAGGCGATTATTGGTCCCCTTCCTTTTAACTAGCCTTTAGGTATTCATGACAAGTGTAAGCCTACTACCAAGGTCCCTTTTGCCGGTGTTGTTACTGACAATGTGACCTAACCTCCATCTGAGAGGCAAAAAATGGATCCTCCGACTTCTGATCCTGCTAAGTGGTTTCGTGGTAAGGACCTGGATAACCAAATTCTTTTAAGCTAACCTTTGGACATACAAGCCAAAATAGCTAGAGAGATTCATTATTACAAAATCATTTTTTAAATTAGGATTTTAAATCGGTTCTAGGTGAATCGATTTAAAAATAATAATCGGTGGCATTTTTGAAATTATTAACAACGTTTTTTAAATCGATTCACTTAAAATCAATTTAAAAAAGTGCACATAAACTTAAATTTCACAATTTAACTGACACTTTAAACCGGTTAGGGGTGAACCAATTTAAAAAACATACATTTTAAATTAGTTTTGCCCTAACCGATTTAAAATGTATGCCTTTTGTTTCTTATACAACAATAGATCCGAATCCCCTTTTGCTTCTCTCTTTTGCATCGCCCATCAGCAACCTCCCTCTCTTCCTTAGTTTCATTTCCTCTTCTTCCCCTCCTCACCATGTTTTTGAATCCTTCATCTTGCTCCATTCCTTCTTCCTCCCCTTCTTCCCTAAGCTCACGTCCTCTACTGCCATTGACGTTGCTCCCTCTAGCGATGACCAATCCGAGTTCATCTACTTCACCTGGATTCTTTCCAAGTTCGAAGAGTTCCTCAAGTCCCTTGTCGAGGTTCTCGCTTCGCCGTCATTCAATGAACACCTGCATTCTGAAGGTTTACCACAGTCCATTCCAAGATCTTCGCCCTCAGTGCCATCTTCTGCTTCTCCGTCATATTCGGCAACACCTTACTCTGCTACCTTTCTATGTCCTTCAACCAAGCCATCGGTGCAACGGCTCCATTTTTTACCACCATCTTTGCTTTCGTTATCACCTACAAGAAGGAATAGCAGGCCTTTGTTTCATTTGTTTAGGTTTTTGGTTTGTGTTAGTTCAACTACTGGTCACACTTTGAAGTTCGTGGTTTAGGGGATTTTGTTGACTTTGGAAGTGAAGAAGCTTCACTCAATGAACTTGCTTCTCTACATGCCTCCGGTGGCAGCGTTGATATTGTTACCCTTTACGCTCTACATCGAAGGGAATATGTTGACTATGATTATTGAGAAAGTTAGAGGATACTTGTTTATTGTGTTCCTTCTACTTGATTATCTTGATTTACGAAGCCATTTTCCTTTTCTTTTTAACTTGGTTATGACAAAAACCAAGTGACACTTTTTAACTCAGTTCCCCTATGAATTGAGTTAAAAAGTGTTTTTTAACTTGGTTCAAATTACGAGTTAAAATCATCATATTTTCTATACCGTCTGTATCTAAATCGTTTGCAAAACCAATTTAAAAAGCCCTTTTTAACCGATTTAAAAAGCCTTTTCTATAGTTGTGATTGAAGGCATTCAGAATAGCATGGGTGGTATGGAGAGTATGTTTCACCACATCATTCTAGAGTATCGTTAATACCTTCTTCTAAAAAAACTTGTGGTGGGAAGGATCCCATAGATGTTTTGTTTGAGAAGGATGCTACTATATCTCGATTAAAGGAGGCTGAGGAAGGAGCTCAGAAGGCGAAGGAGGAGGTCAACAAGAAAATAACCGAGCTTGATCGAACTATAGTGAGCATAAACCTAAAGAAAGGTATATTGGAGAGGGAGGAGAAGGCGTTGAAGGTCAAGTTGGTTACTTCTAAGGCCAAGTGTGTTGAAGCGGCAATAAATATTTCAGAGCTGGAAGGTAATGTTAAAAATCTGTAGGCCGAGGTCAAGAAGCTAGAAGTCAACTTGACCAACTCCAAAAATGAATGCAAGAAAATGCGTCGTAACTAGTTGGAAGCCACTACGGATTCTTTCCAGAATGGTATGAACCAAGTTCATTACCTCCTTGCTCGCAATATAAACTTGACTCTTGCCTCTCTTAAGTGTGAAATTATTAATGGTGTTTGGCATGCATTGGTGGGCAAAGATATGCCCCCTGTTGAGCCGGTGGTTCCCGAGGTCCGAGGTTACTGGTGGAGAAGTTACTAAGGTCGTTGGAGAGTCAATTTCTGAGGTAAATGGAGAACTTGTAGAAGAGGTCACGAAGCGCCTTGCGCATGGGTTTATTACTACTCCCTAGCAAACACTGCAGGTGCAGCACGAGGTAGAATTTGGATGTCGATGATAATGCGGAGAACACTGTTGCTGCTTAAGGCGTTGTTATTGACGAAACCAAGGAGAATTGAAAGGCCATGATGTTAGTTGTCTTTGTAAAGAACTTAGTTTATTTTGGCCTTTGTTTGCCATAGCCTGATCAATTTTATTTTTCTTGACACTGAGTTTACTGTGTTGTTCATAATATGATGTTTATCTTTTATTTTTTGCTGCTTTATTGTTTTCTTTTGTGTTATGCTAGTTTTCGTGCCTTGTCTCTTTTATGCTCTTACTAAAAGACTTGTAAAATAAAAAATTTCAAACATAATTCAATTTAGCATTGTAGGATTTACTAACAAAGACAGATGGCTTTCCATTTCAATGATAACCAATGGCTAACGCTGTCTTCCCTGAGCAAATTTGAGTCCTCATGCACTTTATTCCTGTGCTTCTCCATTTTTTCCCTTCTTCATTCCATCAACATTTTGTTGTTGTTGCTCATCCTTC
Organism: Spatholobus suberectus; assembly: GCA_004329165.1. Classification (NCBI taxonomy): domain Eukaryota; kingdom Viridiplantae; phylum Streptophyta; class Magnoliopsida; order Fabales; family Fabaceae; genus Spatholobus; species Spatholobus suberectus. The sequence continues at coordinate 54,529,662 of CM014734.1, read as the reverse complement.
TTCTGTGCTCGAATTATGGCACGCCTTGCTCGTGGCCTCGTTTCCCGTACACTTCCTAGAGGCATCACATAAGGTACAACTGGTCGATCACAAAAAAAGGTGCTCACTACCAAGAAAGATCCTTAATTTTTAATCCTTGTCATATGTACCTTAACAATAATACAAGCAAATGTAGCTTAGAAGATCAGTTCTTCAATAATATACGGAACAAAAAATTCAGAAAGAAGATCTAACAAAATGAAAATAAAAATAATTGAAAACCACAAGCTATTAAGAAAAGTATCCTTTAGCAAAAGGTCATTGATACTTCATCTTTTGACATTTATGATAATGACTTGATGATTTCTAAACACTGATAACACCTTTCCACAATCCTATTTTCTTTTACAGAATCCAAGTGCTAATAAAGTACTAAAGCAATACTATTGGATTAAATGATAAACATAAAGGACAATTCATGAAGTAGCCAACAAGGGTTAGTGCACTTGGCACAACTAGTAGATTGAACAACATCAAAAGACAACATAAAAGGTCGTGGGTTCAATTTCGTCTGTTGCACTTTCATTGGTATGTCATCTGCAAATACCATTGTAAGCCATCACTAAGGCTTGTGACATGCCTTAACCTTGAAATGCCCTATCCTCTCTTTACTAACCTTTTTATTACCCCCTATAAAAAAATTAAGTTCATACAAAGGGAATTTTAATTATGATATTGATGTGGTCTTCTTCACCACACTTTGTATGGTTTATTGGTGAAGTTTATATATATATTGGAAATTAGCGTGTTGCAGTACAAATATCAAATATTTTAATTTAAAATTTTACAATATTGCAGTAACAAATATAATTTTATAGTATTTCTAATTAAAAAATATTTTTTGGAAAAATATATATATTTGTTACTACAATATTGTAAAATTTTAAATTAGAAGTATTTGATATTTGTACTGCAACACAGCTAATTTCCAATATATATATATATTTGTACCTGGGTGCCGAAGATGGATATCAGATGCTCATCTAATAGTGTCTGTGCAATAGTTTGTCAATCAGAAACTATAAAACGGGGCGCACTAAGATCTTTTGGAGCCTTGGTTGCAAATGCAACAACCTGGAAAAGTTGTTGTGTGCCAGGTTCATCAAGATTGGGTGCATCTAAGAAGTCAATGATTATCAAACATGCTTGACAGAAAATACAAATTTTTTTGAAAGACAATAACCACAACAATAAATCTAAATTAGAGTTAGAAATATAATTGCTTTATGAATTATACTTACAGGATTATCTAGAGGATTTTCCGTTTTTCTTTACACCTAACAACAACATGCAAAAGAGAATACAAGTTGGAGAAATAACAACATGAAAAATGAGGAAAAAATAAGAACACCTCTAAATCATCCATGCATGCATTGAAGTACAAAAAGGAGATTAAAATCATACCTTTCTTGGGTGTATCTTGGCTAGCTCATGTTTATAAGAGTTGGAAGCTCTAGTGTCACTGCCCATCTTACAATGGCTTGAGAGACCCCATTGCTTTTCTTGTTGCATTCGTAAATGTCAGAAACATAGGGCTCACATAGTTGTGGGTCGTTTTGCTTCTCCGATGTGGCTACCATTGTTGTCGCTTTTTCGAGTTTTCTCTTTTCCTAGTTGTGAATTTGCGAAGCGTTGGAGACGTTGGTAAGGTCTCATAAAAACAAGGCATTTCTTCTTGGGACAAACTTAGATATAGTTACATAGGTGTTGTTAGTACTGTTCTCCAATCAAAATTATAGGTAATCTACATTGACATTTAATGAAACTCTTTAGTACACAAATTACCGAGGTAAAACTCTACTTTTGATCAAAGAACAACATCAACAATACTTATAGAACTGCATCTATGTTCTGTCCTTCTTCTTGGAGGGACCAAGTTGTTCGCATATTGTAGTTACGACTTTTCTTCTTGGCTTCTTGTGAAAGCCTCAGATGTAGATTCCTTGCAGTCACTCATCTCTATCTCTCTTTACTTGCATTTTCTCTTTTTTTTTTTGGACAAAACAAATCAAGGGTTGAAAGTGTGAGAGAAGCAAATCCAATAGTAGTGGAGTGGCTGGCTGTGTGAATGTAGGATTTCCTTGACTATAGGGAATCCAGGTCTAAAAGCCTCTTAATGTTTTGCACCTTCCTAAGACACGCCTACGCCTGTGGCTTTGCCTGCCGTTACCTATTTTACCTTTTACTAGTGTTGTGAGGTGAACACAAAAGTGATCTTCAGTGAGCTCCCACAGTGGTGGTTGACGTGCCTGGTGGTAGCACCTGCAAGGACTCCAATGCTTAAGTCAGTAAGGATACAAATGCGAGTGAGAATGAGAGAGAGTGTGTGTACCTGATGAATGCGGAGTCCTTTATATAGTGTGTTTTGTAGGGAAATTCTTTTAAAGCCAGGTGTCATGTGGCAGCGTGCGTTTTGGTGCCTTACTACACGCTTTCCTTGCCATTAGGGCTTCCCATGTTGTGTCGGGATAGTAGTGGAGTAGGTTTGAGATAGTGAGGATTTGTTATCAGGGGTACCCGTTGTCGTGCCAGCCGGGGTAGGTGACGTATAAGCCGATTTAGAGCTGTATGTCCGAGTATCCTCCAAAACAGTTGCCCCTAAGTCGGTGATGCTTGTAACAGGCATCATCGACTTAAGAGCTTAAAAAGAGGGTCCAGGGTGATGTTGCCCCCAAGTTGGTAAGACTTTTCGGCAGAAAAAGCTTCCCGACTTTGGAGCCAAAAGGTTCGAGTGTTTTTTCATTTTTCAGACAGTTGCGCTGTATCTTTGGAGTAATCGAGGCACGTTAAATGCATAATGATTTGATATCTTAAAGTCTGCAACGCTTCGAATTCTAAGAGATTTTGGTGGTTACTTGAATTGTCATGCTTTCAAATTGATGGATTTGAGCTAGAGCCTCATATGGGTCCATATAATATAAGCTTTGGCTCTGATTGTTTCACTACGCCTATGCTCATTTCTTACTGTGTCTTTTCTTCTTTGTGAGAGCTCCTTTCTTTCTTCTGTAATTTCTCTTTCCGGCGAGAGCTAAAGGCCTAAAAACCATCAAACTTTAAAGATTGCAAGTGGTCACATTTGATTTGACATGATAGTAACTATCAAAGCTTCCATGACCAAGTGGTCATAGATTTGATAAATATTCAATATAAAGAATGCCTTACTTTGCTTGTTGAGCTTATCTCCTGTAAAAACAATATACTTGTTATAACTGCAAGTCCAACAAGTAATTTAAAATAAGTTTCAAGATAGAGAAACTAACAAATACACATAATTGAAAAAGATAAAGACATGGTAAGTTTGGAAACAACAAACATAATTAGATACTTATAGGGTATTTTTTAAAAATAAATTCATATTTGTATTTTTAAAAAATATCTCTATTTTAATTCATGTCTACACTAATAATAATTTTAATGCTGTATTCTTATTTGTTAGATACTTATATATCTATATCTAAATCTATTACTTGTATTTTACTTAAATATAATAATGCACCCTTTTTTTTTCAATACTTGAATCTAAGTATTGCTAGTAAGATGAATTTAGACTTTAATTTGAACTTTTGCCTTTCACTTTGTTGAATAGCCAGGGGGGGGGGGGCACCTAACCAAATAGATAACTAAAACATAAAATGATTTGACCAAATAAAAAACATAAAATAGACTTATGCCTAATCCATACACAAATTGACACATAAGGAGAAATCTTCCTATCCAGTTACTAAATCATACCTAACCAATTTTATTATATAAGGAAAATTTCACTAAAACACAAATTCAATAGTACAGGACAACGAAAAAAGGAAAATAGACTAAGTATTTAAATGGACACAATGAAATGGAGATACATAACAAAAATCTAAATATAAAGCCCTTTTGAATGATCTACATGTGATAATCAAAAGACACCAATCCAAAAGAAAACGTCATTGAAGATACTGCAGTGATTATTTAACAAGTTTAATTTTGTTTCTGGATTTCAAACAATAAACATAATTTTTAACAATTTCCTTTCCCAAGATTTGAACTTTGGTTATCCCCCTGGGAATGCAGCTTAGATGCGAATACCACTACCACATCAAAAACAACTTTGAATCAGCATAAGTAAGTCAAATGCAAGCCGCTAGCTTCATGAGGTTTAATTGAATTAAAAATATTTTTCCTTTTTTATTTTTCAATTTTGAACCGTTAATTGAAGATATACTCATCCCTAATCAAATTATACAACAACCTCACAAACCCGACCACTTAGCATTAGGAACAAGGAGAAAAATCTGGCATTAGAAACAAGGTTCAAATCCTAAGAAAATCAATAGCAGATAATGATGATAATAAAAAGGAAATTGTACCTCTGTTCATAAGGAACCTTGGGATGGTAAAGAGAGCAGTGATGAGAGTTAAACCAACGAAAACATGCTTCTTGTCCCCGCTATAGAGAGAGAAGATATGATTTGGGAGAGAAGCGGAATAGAGGTGCGGTGTGTGTAGATGATGAGCAGAGCAGAGGTGTGCGGTGTAGTATGGAGCGAGCCTTAGCAGAGGTGTGGGGAGTAGAGGAGCAAAGGTGTCAAGAGCAGAGGTGGCTACGAGCCTTTCTTTTTATCTTAACCCTTCTTTTTAGCTCCTTAATTAAAAAAGAATAGAATAACAAAATATTATATTTTCAAATTATTTAAATTTAAATGGTAAACATTAAAAACAAGTTTATATTTTAAAATAATCTAATATAAACTAAATTTAATATAGAAATAATATATCTATTTGATTAAGAAGTCTGTGCCATTATTTAAAAGGAACAAAAAAAATTCTAATTACTTACATTATTATGTATATTACTATGTATTTATATTATGTGTCCAAGTTGTATATAATAATTTATAATATAAGAGTAGAAATAAATATTATAAATTTAAATACTATATTTTATATTAAATTAGTAGGAAAATAACAATGCATTATAATTTTTATTTTATTTTGAAAAATATATACATATATTTCTATTTAATTTGTTACCCTCTTCTCTAACAAATTATTATTTTCTTTTATTTAAATAAATTTAAACTTTATTTTACCTAATTAATTTAGATTATATTATATGGAAAAAATCAAATTGAATTTGTATATATGTTTTAATTTTTTCCACAAAATTTTAAATTTATAATCATAAAAAATTCTAGACATTTTAGGGACCATTTAGTGGCCAGGATATGATAAGATAGAATAGGATAACTATTATATCATGTTTTAATATGTTACTTATTATGCCAATAGGATATGATAACTTTATCCTATCCCTTATCGTATCTTATTGCTCTAATATATTTCTTATCTTGAGAGAAGAGCTGGGTTAAGAAGTAACAGAATAAGATAAGTTCTCTCTATATATTATGTAATATGTTGAATATTAAAATAAATATTATATATATAAATATATTATGATATATATAATTATATAAATAGATATAATATTATTATGAAATATATATATATATATATATATATATTATATAAGTATATTATTAATTAAAATAACAAAAGAATTCTAATTACTTATATTATTATGTATATTACTATGTATTTATATTATGCGTGCAAGTTGTATATAATAATTTATAAAATAAGGGTAAATAATAAATATTATAAATTTAAATACTGTAATTTTAATACAAAATTAGTAGGAAAAATTACAATGCTTTATAATTTTTATGTTGTATTTTTAATTTATTTTTTGAAAAATGTATACATATACTTTTATCTAATTTTTTATCCTCTTATCTAACATTTTTATTTTCTTATATCTAAATAAAATTAAAATTTTCTTTTACCTAATTAATTTAGATTAAATTATACGAAAAAATAAATTTAATTTGTATATATGTTTTAATTTTTTCCATGAAATTTTAAATTTATAATCTTAAAAAAATTCTACATATATTAATCTCTCTTTCTTATTTAATAAAAAAGATTTTTTCGGGCTAATTAATTTATATTTAATTACATGACAAAAAATAAGGATTAAAATTATGTATATATCTAAAGTACATGCAAATACAAATATATTTATAAAAATAATATTTTTGAAAACACATGTTTACATAAATTAAAATGATATAAGACGTGTGAATATAAAATTATAATATATATATATATATATATATATATATATATATTAATATTCATATTTTTATATAATTTTAAATATATATACTAACATATATTTATAAATTTGGTAAACATAATAATATAAAACATTAAAGATTGTAAACTTAACACTCGTGTAGGGTACAAGTTATTACACTAGTTATTTAAATTTAATTGATAAACATTAAATACTACTTTATATTTTAAATTAAGTTAATATAAACTAAATTTAATATACAAATAAAATAAAATTGAAATTAAGAAGTGTGTGCCATTATTTAAAAAAAATATAATTTAAAAATTAAATTTTAGGTTTTTTTGGACCATTCCAATCAAGGTCGATATCTAGACTTATCTCACAAAAGCTCGTGCAAATTGGGCTTTTTTTTTTTTTTTTTCTAAAAAAGAACTAAATTGAATATGTGTTTTGGGGTTAACTTGTGGTAATCCACGAATCACATTGACTTCGCGACTAGCTTGGTCTGAACTTTCTTGATGAATGTTGTGTCCCAACTTCAAAATTTTAAACACAAATTAAATCTGGGTCTTTTAATTATAATCTAAGTTTTTGCTGCAAAATTATAAAAACTAAACTTTCATCGAGTTCGGGCCTCATTTTAAATGCCCAAATTGAATATGACTTTTTTATCTCACTTGGCCCATGACCCACATCAATGGCCAACTTAAACCCACCCAATGAAATGTAAGACTTGACCTCTAAATTTGAGCACTAACTAAATACAAATGATACCTTCATTTCTCAAATATGAAATCATTAATTGAGGAATGGTATATATATATTTTAAAACCTCTCAGTCTTTTTGTTTGTATTTGTGTGTATAAACATACTAGTATTTTAGCCTGTGTATTGCACAGAATAAATGTTTATTTTATATAATTAAAATTTATAATAAATAAATATTTTAAATATATAAATTATATTATAATTAAAATTTGTAATAAATAAATATTTTAGAACTTATAAATTATATTTTAGATTTATGATAAATATTTTATATTGCAATACAATATTATTTTTAATTATTGATAATTTATTTTAAAGAAATATCAAATCCAAGTTAAAAGAAAGATATTGAAAATAATAGATTGAAAGTTATAAGAGGTTAAGAAAATTGCTAACAAACGCTCTCGTTGAAAAGTGACAACTAAAAACACTTTCGTTTAAGATAATTATTCTAATTTATATATATAAAGGGATATCATATACATGTTAAGAGCGTATTTGAATGTTGAGGATAATATATATATATACATTCAAAATTGATTTATGATATTAGTTACAGTTTGTTAAACCATTTAGTTGATATTAGGAGTGTATTTGAAATTTGAAGGTAAAATATATATATTTGAAATTGGTTTTTGATATTCAGTTACAACTTATTAAAAACATAAGAGGATATACTAGATGCATGTTAGGAGAGTGAAGTTCATTGCTTCATAGAAAAAGAGTATTCAAATGAGAGTGAATGTGGGGGAGAGTAAGGAGAGTGAAGGCCTGAGAAAGTATATAATTTTACATATTTATATATATAGAGGGATATTAATATACATTATTTTAAAATAATTATAACTAATTAATTAATTGATAATTATTTTTAAGAAATTACTTCATCCATCTCATTGATAGATACATATATACAAGGACCTCCTTTGTCAATTTACAAGTAAATTTTTCATACGATATTTTCTTTTTATTTTTAAATTAAATTTTATTGTCAAAAATAATTTTCATAATATTATTAAAAATGATATGTATTTTTTATAATTTCAAATAATAAATAACAATTTTATAAATTTATTTTGATCTAACCAATTTTTTATGTTCGATTCTAATTTATTTTATAATTTCAATTGATTTCCTAAAATAGATTATCATCTAATTTTAAATTAACTAAATTTTCCCACAATTAATTAGCAAGGGAATTGTGAAGGCATGTTCCCCTCGCTAATCCAAAATCCTATTCCTGTTGATTTGCGAAGGATTGGAGAGGGGATCATTCCTACGCTAATTTGTGACGGATTTGCGAAGGAATATTCCCTCGCTATCCTAAATTCTAGTTTATGTATTTATTTTGCGAGGGATATTTCCCACGCAATGTAGCAAAGGAATAGTAGCGAAATATTGTCTTCGCTAAAGTAAAAAATTGAATTTATAGCACTTAGCGAGGGATTTGTAAGGGATTATTCCCTCGCTAAATAATTTTGAATTTTTGCGAGGGATTAGCATAGGAGTACTTTCCTATGCTATTTAGCTAAGGAATTGCGAGAGAAATTTTCCTTCGTTAATTTCTCTCACTAATCTGCGAATTTCTTGTAGTGAGTTCTCGCTAAGGGTAACATGAAAACAACAATTTCAGACAAAGTATTGTAACCTAAGATAATAAAGGGAATGTAGAAAGTAACATACATTATATTATCAATACAATTTCAAAACCTTAAGATAATATTAGAATGATTCAATAAACAGTACAAAAAAAAGGGTACATTTTCAACAATTTTTTAACTTCATCAGACAGAATCAAATATAACTCGATAGTTATTAAGAACGATAAAGCTTACAAACCAAAGTGTCATTATTTTATCCTTAAATATGTTTGCTCTATCAATCAGTTCAAGCATCTCAAACAAAATAATTTGAGTAAAAATAAAAAATCACAATCAAATACTTTTCCTCAATACAAACAGTGAATTGTTGATAAAATTGCATCATTTTACCAAAAAATTAGAAAAAATTTATTTTGTGCTTAATCAGAATAAAAGTAATTCAATCATCAAAACAAATAAAGTTCACACTGATGGGCTCAATCAATAACAAAAAGGTTTAGTAGTTGGTGGGTGGAGTAAAGATATGAACTTTGAGGTGAAAGAGTAAAGAGGGTTTGGGCATTTGCATTGTAAATAGATAGATAGATGGAGAACACACACCTATAGATATTGGATTGAAGTTGAAGGAGATTCTTATTAATATCGATCCAATTTTTAGATCAAAATGTATCCCCCCCTTCGATCAAATCAACCAAAACGAAAAACAAATAACCAAAACTCCTACAACTTGAAGTAAAATCTGTAAAAACCCAAACTTTATAGTGTGCATTACATGAACAAATATCAGTGTTGACTCATTAGGGGATAATGAAAACCCTATTTGGTTAACACACTATAAGAAGGTGATCGTCTCTAATATACCGAATCATTGAAAACTCATACTCCCTTCTCCCCATCTGATAAGAGACTAAGGTCTCATCAGAAACTCAAGAGATTCGGTTGAGGAAAAACTATAAAGTCACTGGCTCTTTCTCTGTTCGTGTTTGTGATTAATTGTCTCAAAGATTCTGTGAACAATGCTTAGATTAGGAACCGACTATGGATCCAGGTATTTATCCTATCCGTAGTAATCCAGCATGATGTAGATCTTATGTGAACAAGAACAGGTTGTTCTTGATATATACATGCTTTTGTGATTGTATCGCTTCCACCTAAAGATCTCTTAAATTAAAGATTAAAGCATGTCTTTAAAGAATTATTTCTAACATGGTCATCGTTGGAGGAGGTGGTGATGGCAGCAGATGAAGGGACCTAGTGTAGGTACGTAGAAGGGGGAGGAAGAAAGAACGAAGGGAGAAGGAAAAGGGGAGGATATGAATATGAGGAGAAAAGGTAGGTTGCTGTTCATATTGTTGATAGGAGATTTTCCGTTGCTGATCTTATTGTTGATAGGAGATTTTTTTCATTGCTCTTAGAAAGAAAATGAGAAGGAGAAAATAAAAGAGTTGATAAGAGATTTTTTTTCATTGCTCTTAGAAAGAAAATGATAAGGAGAAAATAGAAGAGTTGCAAAACATGCGCCTGAGTAACCCGACTTCACTACAGAAAAGAGTTTGAATGGTAGTGAAAGCGAGGAGAAATGGGGAGAGTCAGCTTCTCTCATGAAAGAAAGAGGTTTTAATTTAATATATATAAGGTAGATTTATTTCTTTTTTGGGTTAAATATTTTTTGGTCGCTAAACTTTTTTTTGATTTTTACTTTTAATCCTTAAACAAAATATTGACTAGTCTTAATTCCTATACTTTTTGCTTTGTTAAAATTTTTGGCCCTTGACATTAAGTATCCACGTGAGTTGTCACATCATCAATTAGTCAAACTCGATAGCCACGTGTAAATTTTTTTGGTAAACTATGTTTTTAGTCCTCATTTTTTTATGAAATTCACTTTTAATCCCTTAATAATATTTTGACTAGTTTTTATCTCTCATCTTTTTACAAAATTTACTATTAGTCTCTCAACAATATTTTGACCGGTGATAGTCCCTTAACTATTGTTCGTCATTGTTGTCAATTAGTCCTTTCCATCAAATATCCCCGTTTAAGTGATGTGGCATCCACGTGACTTGCCATGTGGCCTACTAGTTTCGCATGACAGTCACGTGGTAAAATGTTGCTAGTTTCTACCGATTCTAAGGTGCTACAAATTTTGTGACAGTGTAAAACCGCCAAAAAGGGGTTTGAATTTTTTTTTTTTTAAAAAAGAGAGAATGAGATGCAATAAGCAAAATTAACAACCCTCAATACACAAATCAACAACCTATATAATATAAATATTAAAATACATAATATAATGTTAGTGATGTGGTAGAAAAAGATAAGAAGAAAATAAAATAAAAAAGGAGATGAAAAATAAAAGTGATTGTGTTTATATATATATTAGATTAAAAAATAAATTATATAATGTTTTATTATTTTTATTATATAAATTTATTATTTATTAGTTCTAAGCTTGATTTAACATTAAATAAGTATTTTAAAAATGTAATTAACGCATGCAACAATGCTATATATAATATATTGTTTATTACTTTTACTATTTTTACTAACATTTTCTAAATCATAAATTTGCTTGCCAACTAACGGATGGACTACTTGTATAGTTTTAAAAATTAGAGGACTAAAATCACATAATTAAAACAAAATGCGAATTGAAATTAATAGGAGACTAAAAATACAATTAAATCTAATTTTTATTATGAAAGATGCAGCAAGGTTTACATGCAATATGAGGAAGTAGCGGCAAAGTGTTGGGGGCTGGTGAGCGGCACCCATTACTGAAAGCCAAACACCAACCACACTCTCTCATCCTCATATCTCTTGCTTGTATCTCACTGCTCTCAGCATTTAAATTTCACACCACCGAAAAATGAAGAGTTAGTTAAGGGATCGATAGACCAAAAAGCTTTCTAATATGGTTCATCGATCCCCGATGCCTTCTTTCCTCATATGCATGTTTGCTTGTTTTGCTTCCATCTACGTCGCTGGAAGGTTCACTCTTATTTTGTCATTGCTGTGCTTTCTGTTTGCACATTTTAAATTTGCTCAGTCTCTGTCTTCAGTGTTTCTTTTGTTTTACCATGAGCGATAATAGTATTAGCCTGTTCGTGCTATTCTAACTCACTTCAGATTATGGCAGAACACTCAGGACAAGATTTATCTCGTAAAAGAGCTTGATATAAGTTAACCAGCAGGTAAAATAATATTAGAAATAATTTTAGCACCGATATTATTATTATTATTATTATTGATTAGTAGATCCCACATTCCCACTGTAACTTTTCTGGATAGTCCATATTTGTTTACTTTCAAGTATCATTACTCTGTTGAATATGGGCATGAACAAGGCCGGCTAACATATTTTTAGGCCTATAGTGAATAATGAAGTGATGCCCTTTTCAACTTAATAATAATATTTTTTGACAGAAAATAACAATATTTTATGAAAGTAATTATATTTTTATTGAAAGTTTATCTTTCGAGCTTTTAAGGATGCAAAATTATTTATTAAATTATTGTAATCGATTTCGTTTAACATTTCTTTTTCAATCGATAATAAAGCCAATCTATTTAATCTTTGTTGAGACATTGTTGATCTTAAATTTGTAAATTTGTCCCTTGACTTGGATCATATATATTTTTAGTAGTGGTTTCTTCTAATTTATTAATTTACTTTTCTTTTTCATTGTGACTATGAGAATCAATATAATCTTGTTCAATAACTAATACTTCTTCTCTATTTTCAATTTCATCTATGTCTACATTGTTAACTTGTTCATTCAATGAGCAATCACCTATATTTTCAAATTTACTTTTCTTATTTGTTTTGATAAATTTATCGATAGCTCCCTTTTGCGATTCAATTAAAGCATCAACTCTTTTCTTCATTTTTTTTTTAAGTTTTGAATAACCTGATTCATATTTTCAAGTTGATATTTTAAAATAAAGCAATTAACGTTTCACACTATATCAAAATATAGAAAAATTTAAACAACTATATATCAAGACTACAGAGAAAATGTTAGAACAATAAAACTTGATGGCCAAGGGATTGTTTCACATAAAACTTCTTTGAGGTGCTCCCACCAAAAAGAAATTGTTGATCAACTCAAAAGCTAGTAAATTTGAAACACTACAAAATAAGAAACGAGACACAAGAAAGATTAAAAATTGTATAAATACAGTGTTAGCAAATCAAAATATCGGGCAGAAGAAACATACTAGGACAAGGAGCAGCAGCAAATGTGAGGTGTTTCTATTTCAAATATTGCAAAATAGGAAAAACTACATAACAAGAAAAATCTCGTTTTAGCAAGCATTTCAAACATTGTAAAACAAGAAAAATAGCAACAAGCATTTTAGATGCTCTAAAAACAAAAGAAATAAAAGCATGACCTTGGGCTAGTTTCTGCCTTCTGAAAATTGATGAAATGGAAGTGCAACATAAACTAAGCACAATGTATGAATGTGTGCTAATTGTGAAAGAAGAATGATCTTAGATATTGGGAGTGTGATGAGCCTAATTTTTGATATTGAGAATTATATATTTAGAGAGTGACTTTGGGGTTAATTTTGGTGAGAATTAGAGAAGGTGACTTTTGGGATAATTTTCATGAGAATCAGATAACGATATATTTAAAGAGATTGACTTTTGGGCTAATTTTAATGAGAATTAAAGAATTGATATATTTAGAGAGAGTAACTTTTGATATAATCAATTAAGAGATAATTAAATGAAATTAATGACTAATTAAATTTTTAAGTAGGAGAAAATAAAAGAAAAATTAGGGGCCTTACAAAAAAATTAAATTAGTTTTTCCTATAGTAGAATTCAAACCTCATTCCCTAAGGAAAAAAACAAACCTTAATTACCACTACATTAGGTTAGCTAATAGTAAAAAAGGTAAAATATGTTTTTGGTCCTCCAAAAATATATCAGAATTGGTTTTAGTACCCAAGAAATTTTTTCCTTGAATAAAGTCCCTCAAATATTAAAAATACTCTAATTAGATCCCAATGCTAAACTCTGTTTAACTTTTCTGTTAAATGATGGTCACATTAGCTTCCAAGTAAAGTATTTTATTACTTAAAGCGCTAGTGATAATTTTTAATAAAAAATTGTGTAATTACTTTTGCTTTAGGGTTAAAAAATCTATGGTTTAAGATTAAGCATGTAATAATTTTATTTAAAAAGTATGTTACTAATTTGACCTGGACATAATAATTGACATAAATAGTCACATCAACAAATTAATGGTGACTGTGATGCTGAAGTGGACATCATTTAACAAAAAAGTTAAACAGAATTTAGCATAGGGATCTAATTAGGGTATTTTTAATATTTAAGGGACTTTATTCAAGAAAAAAATTTCTAGGGACTAAAACTAATTATGTCATATTTTTAGAAGACCAAAAACATATTTAACTCTAGTAAAAATTATATAAATATTAATGTTAAATATTTTTTTTGGGGAGAGGGAGGCTAAACCAAGGACTTGAGTTGCTTTATGCTTAGGCCAGCCCTGTGTGTGAATTGGAATTTGACATTATTATCTTGTTTTTGAACTTGATAATATCATTTTGATTAAGGACCCACTTTGTAACTATATATTATTGTGTTTAGAATCAAGTAGTAAGATAGCTAGTGTGCTAGTCTGCTAGGGACATCATCATTATGATATTGAAACTTAATACGTCATTTTACATATTTAGACATTGATGATCGTAACCCTGCTTCTGGTTACGGCTTTCTAAGTTAACCACAAGTGTTTACGTCTAGGGACAATCTTCATTATCTGTGGACAATACATTGAACATCATAGCCTGCAGGTAAAATAAATTAAAGAGTTTCATTTTTTTCAAATAAGACAAAAAAAATTCTTAATTACCATTTGATTTAACTAATAATGTTTCATTGATGTTCTTAAATGTCTAATCACATGACTGTTAGGAAACAACATAAGAAGCTTGATGCCCTTGAGATGGAACATGCTACAGCTAGAGAAGAGGGTTTTGTTTCAAATCATGTCATTGAGACTAATGGGGGGTACTCTAAGAAAAAGACATTAATAGTTATTGGAATATTTACGAAGTTTGGCAGTCAAAACAATAGAGATGCAATTCGTAAAGCATGGATGGGAAGTGGTTAGTATATTAAATTATTAATTACTTACTCTTGCTTGCTGTCATAAATTAATAATGTCATGAATAACTTTGAGATAAACATATCTAATCTTAGTCTTGATTATAAAGTTGTCTAGGCGTTTATTTTAGGGTGGCGAGCTTGGGTGTTTGCCCCCTCATGATCTGAAAATCTTCAATAACATTTAATGTTTGGCAATGCCTCAAATAATACCGCCTCCAAAGGAGACATGTGAAGAAACACCAAAAAAAGGTTAAAAATTATTGTTACTGATTTTATTACAAGAAAGCTTGGAGATTCATTTATAGTTCGATGGGCGGATTGTCCATCTAATCCAGTCTCCATATGCATTGAGAAGAGATGAGAAAAGAAGCGATGATGAAAAGGGGGCCACTTTTAAATTTTATATTTCATGTAAAGCATTCACTGACTTTGTCGATGACTAATTTTTGCTGAGAAACCTGGCTACCCACTTTTAGTGGGGTCTCTCCTCCTAACTACTTTTTTTTTTATTCACAAAACTCAAACCTGAGACTTTGCTTTAAAAATCTCAATTCAATACCATTTGGACCAACGATATGTTGGTAAAAGGACAGCGCTTAGGCTAAAAATAAATGCCACAAATATTTATTTAATGAGAAATATTATTTGTATAACAATTTATACAACAACACTTTTTTGTCTATCTCTCTCTTGCACCTCATTTATTACATCTTATAATGATAGAGAGAGATAGACACAAAAAAGTGTTATACAAATTGTTGTATGAATTGTTGTACATGTATCATGTCTTTTATTTAATTTCTCATCTTATTAAAATTAAATGAGAAACTTGTAATATTTTAAAAATATTGAAAAAATGAAAAATATTTTTTAAAAATTAAATATTGTCTTAATGTTTCTTGGATTCTCTGAAAAAGAATAAAGTGTTATCCATCTTTCACGATTAATAATCTATTTCATTCAAGCTTAACCCAATGATTCCCTTAAAATAAGAATAACTTTTGAATAATAATATATATTGACAGTGTAAAGACTTTTTGCACTGTCATTTAATCATAAACTGTTATTTTGTTATGTATGATAAATTTGATTACTTTAAAATAATTATTTTAAAGTCATATTAATAATGATTTATAATTAATTGGTAGCATAAAATACATGCTTATTGAACTCATAACTCTTTACAATAAAAAGGAATAATTTCATATTTTAATTTGTTTCTTACATAGATCCTTCTGATAACTTAATAAAAATATTTTTAAAAGATATTAAATATTTTTGTATTTAAACCTACTAGAGTTAGTCTAATAGTAGAGGATTTGATATTTTGTAAGAGATTTTATGTTCAAATCTCATTATTATTATTATTATTATTATTATTATTATTATTATTATTATCATATACCAAGAAAAATCACTCGTGCTTTCATTCAATGCTTACTCTTATTTTTCTGAATATGTTATGAATTCTTTCACATCTTCTTAATTGCTTAAAACTAGTAACAACTAACAATATTGGTGGCAACTTCCAAAAGAATTTTCGTTCATTTGTCATCTTTATAAAATATTGTTACATGGTTTCGATTTATCTATGACAACGTTTTAAAAAGTTGTATATCCTTTATATAATATAAAATAAAATTTGTTAAGGTTTCTAGGGTAATTATATCTATAACTATAATAAATAAATAAATAAATAAATAAATAAATAAATAAATAAATATATATATATATATATATATATATATATATATATATATTGTCTCTACTTTTTATTATACTACTATATCCTTTAATTACTCTCTAAATTATTCATTCTTTACCCTTTGACTACTCTTCAAAGTTAAATAACTCTTTTGATCTCTCTTTTTATTTAAATTATTTAATTTGGTTCTTCTATTTTTAAAATGTTTAATTTGATCCTCTAATTCTTAAAAAATGTTCATGTTACCTTCCATCTAAATTGACACTAATGACGTTAACGGAAGCTTACATGGAACGTGACGTGTCAAAGTGTGAAAATGGACATGTGTCCAACCACATTAACACCTATCAAATAGATAAAAGGACAATATTAAACATTTTTTAAAAATTAGAGGATTAAAATGAATATTTTAAAAATAGAGGGACCAAATTAAATAATTTAAATAAAAAAGAGACAAAAAAAATAATTTAACTCTCTTTAAAGTAGTCACTATACCTTTTCTCTCTTTTATTTTTTTAATTTTAAAAATTGAAGAGAGTTTCTCTAGTTATAATAAGAATAGTTAAAATAAATGCATAGTATCTCGTAATTTTTATAAATGCATATTAAATAAAAACAAAAACTCTACACATTACACGAGACTATAAAAGAGAAGAAAAGAAAACGTAATTTGCATTAGGCTACTTTAGTAATCCTTCCTACCACCCGTCTATCCTGTTCGTCTGAATTGCGCAAAAGATAAGTACACTTATATTGCTCCTACGGTTCATGCAGGGGAGGCCCCGATGAATGCAGTAGGTACGATCTTTCCTTCCTTATGGGCTAAGCCTCCTTTAGTCCAGTTTCTAATTCTCTCTATTTGGGGTTGTGTCAGTTAGGAACTTTTAAGTCCTCCTATTAAGTGGACTAAATAAATATATGAGGTTATTAAGATGGATATATAAGTTAGCCTCTTTATTTGGAATTTTGTGAGTTGGGGACTTTATCTCCTATTAAGTGGACTAAATAAATATATGAGGTTATTAAGATGGATATATAAGTTAGCCACTTTATTTGGAATTTTGTGAGTTGGGGACTTTTATCTCTTATTAAATGGACTAAATAAATATGGGGTTAAGTTATTAATAAAATAGAGTAAATTACACTAAATAAGTGTGGGGTTACTATGGTGGGGTGGATAAGTTAGCCTATGGACTTAGGGTTAAATTAACAATTCTAATTGTGACCCCCCTCTCATTCAGTTTAAGATTGGATCAATTATTGAATCAGTTAAGACACTAAAATATATATTAATAAAAGAGTTTAATGGTCATGTACTGTCAGTGTAAAAAGTTTTACACTGTCAATCAATCAGAAATCAGCGTTAATATGACTTTTAAAGTATTTATTATAAAAGTCAACAAACTTACAATAAATGGATGTTTGTAATTGGATGATTGTGTAAAATTACTTTACACTGTCAGTGCATAGCTTGTTTTCTCTTAATAAAATAGAATAAATTACACTGACATCTCCTAAAGTTTTTTTAGATTACATATAATCTCCTTACTTTTTAATGTTTACAACAATCTCCCTTATAGGGTACACAATATACTATTTTTCAAACAATTACGAAGGTTAGTGTAATGTATAAGGGGTATTAGTGTAATGTTTTTCAAACAAATAAGGGGGTTAGTATAGAGATAGAAAAAGAAAGGGTATCGTATGTAAGCTGAAAAATTTTAGAGAGTGTCAGTATAATTTATTCTAAAATATATTAACACATTAATATTTTTAAAAAAGGAATAAGTTACTGTAATTACTTTATCAATTTGCTTTTCACATCAATTTTGAGTGGGAAATATATATATTTAGAATTAATGTAGTATAATTTTAAATTAAAACAATTATTTACAAAAATTATATGATATCAAATCAAATACTAGTTGTTTTGGAGGATACTCGGACATACAGCTCTAAGTCAGCTTATATGTCACCTATCTCGGCTGGCACTGCAGCGGGTACCCCCGATAGCAAATCCTCGCTATCTTGAACCGACTCCACTATTATCTCGACACAACATGGGAAGCGCTTAACGGTAAGGAAAGCATGTAGTAAGACACCTAAACGCACACTATAACGTGGCACCTAACTCTAACAGAATTTCCCTCCAAAACACACTATATAAAGGACTTCACACTCATCAGGTACACACGCTTTCTGTCATTCTCACTCACACTTGTATCCTTACTGACTTAAACATCAGAGTCCTTGCAGGTGCCACCACCAGACATGTTAACGACCACCGAAGATCACTTTTGTGTTCACCTTACAACATTGCCACTGTCTGTGGGAAATTGCTTTTGATTCTTTTCATTTTCTTCGTTACTTGAAGATCTCATCGTGATGATTAGCACAAGAAACCGTAAATCCATTGTGGCACCTTCGCCACCCAAGCTTCCACCACCATCACCTAAGGATGGCGAAGCTGCTTCTACCACTCCGGAAGTAGCTCCTAGCACGAACGGTGCTCCAGCACCGTCGGTTACCATGGCAGAACTTGCTGCGCTACTACAACAATAGAGAGAGGTATTGAAGGAGCAGGAGAAGATTATTGTGGAGCTTTAAGCGGAGAAAGAAAGTAGGAAAGTTATGGAGAATACTTATGATTATACTGAGAAATCTACTGCGTCCGCTCTCAGGCCGATTTGTGGCATGCCAAAGATGCATGACGCATATATGGCAGCAGAGATGAGCGAGGATGATGAAACGGTCTCGTTCAACCTTCCCTTCTCTATGAGAATTCTGAATTTGCAAGTCCCAAAGTAGCTATAGCAACTGCCTTTGCTGGAGTTGTATAATGGATCTGTTGATCCAAATGATCACCTCTCAGTGTTTGAGTCTGCAATGTCCTACAAGGGAGCTTCGACTTCATTGACATGTAGAGCGTTTCCACTCTCGTTGAAGGGAGTGGCATTGAAGTAGTTCTAATCTCTAGAACCGAGATCCATTGGCTCATGGACGACGTTGAGAGAAAAGTTTAAGACCGCTTTCACAACCAGCAAGGCCAGGCCTAAGACTGAGGCCAATCTAAGGAGGATCCACCAAGGCACGGATGAACTATTGAGGGATTACATTGACAGGTTTAATTAGGAGGCTCAGGCGGCTGAAAATTTACAACCCGGAGTGGTTCTAATGTTGGTTAAGGATGAGGTAAAGCAAGGCTCACCTTTCTTCATGTCGATCGCTAAAACACCTCCGACTTCAATGGAGGAGTTTTTAAAGAAGGCGGAGAAATACATTAACTACGAGAACATGCTAGAGGCTGGGAAAGTGAAGACGACCGAGATTGCAACACAGAAGAAGAATCCGCAAGCAAAGGCTGACAAATCGCTACGTCATGAGGACTAGGGTTTGTACAAAGGAGGACCGAGGTTCGAAGATTATACACTGTTAAATGCCTCTAGAGTAAGAATATTAAACGAGGCATATAACGTGGAATTTGTCGAAGAAGGAATAAAACCCCCGAGGCCAATAAAAAACAGAGAAGGAGGAGATCAATCCAAATACTGTCGATATCACAGGGGGTCGGGACATGATACCGATGAGTGTTACCAGTTGAAAGATGTAATTGAGTTGTTGATCAGACGAGGAAGACTTGACCGCTTTGTCAAGAGGAATGGGGGTCGTACTAACATAGGACGATGTCCCTCACCACTAAGGAAGGAGAGAACAAGGAGCCCTAGGAGGGTGTGCTCTCCACCCCGGAGAGATAGATCACCACGCCGACAAAGTCCCGCGAAAAGCCACTTCCCACCTCGGCCATCGCGGTATGATGTTGAGGTATACACCATTCGCTGCCAGTCTTCCAAACGATCATCATCTCGACAATCCGTATAGTCTCCCGCCCATTCTCCCGCGTGGAGTCATGAGATTATATGTGTTATTGCAGGTAGATTTCGGGGGGAGGCCCTTCGAATAACTCAAGAAAGAGGCATACTAGAGAAGTGTTAGTAACCTCTTCCGGGGTTCATTCTGCTGATAACCCTGCGAAGAAGAGGGCGCCGCCTTTAGTCTTTGACGACTCTGACTACGTCGATGTTGTGCCAAACCATGATGACCCTCTAGTGGTGAATGCTCTTATGGCAAACAAGGAGGTCCACAGGCTGCTAGTAGACATCGGTAGTTCCGCAGACGTTATATTCTATGAACTCTTTAAGAAGCTGAGGATCCCAGAATCTAAGTTGATGCCTTACAATGAAGATCTGATAGGATTCTCTGGACACCACATTACCTCAGTGGGTTACATAAAATTGCATATGACATTTAGGAAGCCACCCTGTGCAAAAACTGTAACCACGCGGTTCATAGTTGTGGATGCTAAGTCCTCCTACAATGCTATCTTGGGTAGACCGACGTTAAATGCTTTGGGACCCGTTATCTCAGTTTCACATCTAACTATGAAGTTTGTTGGCAATAATATGGAGGTAGTCACCCTTCGGGGACATTAGAGAAAACCAAGGGAATGTTACAAGGAGTCCCTAAAACTCAGCCACAATCTCGACATGGATTACAAACCTAATCTCGAAGAAGGCGAGGTAATCTTGACAGAGTTGGATTGCCAGGATGAGATAAAGCGAGATACTTAGATACCCTATCCAGAGCCTGAAAGGGAATGCATCCTTGTTTAGATTGGAAAAAAGAAGGATCAGGTCGTTAGAATTGGTGTTGACCTGGATGAAGGGATGAAGGAAGATCTCTCAATGCTTATGAAGAAGAATGCCGGCTGTTTGCGTGGAAACTGGCAGATATGCCTAGGATAGGCCCCAATCTCTTTTGTCACTAGTTGGAAGTAGACCTTGCGGTGAAACCAGTGTGTCAAAGAAGGAGAAAGATGGCCCCTGAACATCTATAGGAGATTGATAAGCAGGTGGATGAATTGTTGAAAGCAAGATTCTTCCGAGAGGTGAAGTATACCATGTGGTTGGCTAATGTGGTGCTCGTGACGAAGCAAAATGGCAAGTGGAGAATGCGTGTAGATTACACTGATCTCAACAAACATTGCCCCAAGGATTCGTACCCTCTCCCTGACATCGACAAGCTGGTAGATGGTTCCTCCGGATTCCATTATTTGTCTTTCATGGACGCTTATTCCAGATACAACCAGATTCCTCTATATCCAAGTGATTAGGAAAAAATGGCTTTCATGTCCGAAAAGTTTGAGGCGCAGATAGGGCAAAACTTAGAAGTATATGTTGATGATATGATTGTAAAGAGTGCCACACCTTCGGCACATATTCAAGATTTAGAAGAAACCTTCGCCCAACTAGCAAAGTATAACATGAGATTGAACCCCAACAAATGTGTGTTTGGCGGGAAAATTTTTGGGGTATATACTATCTAAGAGGGGGATCGAGTCAAACTCAGAGAAATGTCGGGCTATACTGGAGATGAAGAGCCCCCAAAATGTAAAGGAGGTTCAGAAACTAATAGGGTGCTTAGCTGCGTTGACGAGGTTTATAGCCAGATCGACACAAACTGCTCTTCCTTTTTTTTGGCTTTTAAGGAAGGGCAAACCTTTTGAATGGACGGAAAACTGTGAAGCCGCATTCACAAGGTTGAAAGAGATTTTATCTTCTCCCCCCTTACTCACCAAACTCGAGTTGGACGAAGTCTTGTACTTATATTTAGCCGTGGCTGATGAAGCTGTGAGTGTCGCACTAGTACGAGAGACGCCAGAAGGACAAAAGCTGGTCTACTTTGTAAGCAGGGCTCTCCAAGGAGTTGAGCCAAGATATCCCAAGATGGAGAAGGTTGTATTTGCTCTGGTAATGGTAGCAAGAAGATTAAGACCATACTTCCAGTCTCATCAAATCATAGTAAGAACGGATCAGCCAATCCGGCACATTTTGCATACGCCCGAGTTAGCAGGGAGGATGATGACTTAGGCTATAGAGTTGTCAGAATACGGGATTCACTATGAACCAAGGCAGGCACTAAAAGCCCAAGCGCTAGCCGACTTCATTACAGAATTAACTCGATGGAATCTTCATTCGAAAATTTGACCTGGACTCTTTTTGTTGATGGTTCATCCAATAAAAAAAGAAGCGGAGCCGGCATAATGTTGGAATCGATAGACGGCATTGTTTTGGAATAGTCATTGACTTTTACGTTTCTCACTTCCAACAACTAAGCAAAATATAAAGCGTGCATAGTCGGGCTTATTATGGTAGCCAGCATTGGTGTCACGTTGTTGCGCATATGTAGCGATTCCCAGTTGACGATTTCACAGACTAACGGGGTGTATCAAGCTAAAGAGATGATGTTGCAAAAGTATCTGGCAAAAGTCAAGACTCTCCTCGCAAAGTTTAATAATATAGACTTTGTCTACATTCCCTGAGAGAAGAATGTTAGGGCGGACATTTGATCCAAGTTGGCTAGCACAAAGTCTTCCGGTAATAATAGGACGATCATTCAACAAACAATTCACGAGCCTAACCTCATAATGGCGATTAAGTCGGAGTAGAGTTAGATGTCCCTTATTATTAACTATCTAAATAAAGGCATCACCTTGGAAGACAAGAAGGAAGCAAGGAGGCTAGAGCGATCTGCAGCTCATTTTTGTATCGTTAACAATAAACTATACCGGCGTGGTTTCTCCCAACTGTTGCTTAGATGTTTGAGAAAGCCAGAGTTTAAATATGTAATGGTGGAGATACACAAGGGATGTTGCGGCCAACACTTAGGGGGTAGAGCATTAACCCCAAAAGATATTCAGAGCAGGCTATTACTGGCCGATGCTAGAAAATGACACTATGGAGTTTGTTAAAAAGTGTGATAGGTGCCAAAAATGCTCCGACATTCATCTTACCCCCCGAAAGATCTAAGTATGATAACTTCCCCGTGGCCCTTCATATGGTAGGATATTGACATACTTGACCCCTTTCCAAAAGCACTCGGTCAAGTAAAATATTTGGTAGTAGCGATTGACTACTTTACCAAGTGGATCAAAGCAGAAGCACTAGCCACTATCACGGCAAGAAACATCAAGAATTTTGTATTCCGACAGATTATTTGTAGATTCGGAATACCAGATGTTTTAGTGTCAGACAACAACATGCAGTTCACAAATAGAAGCTTCTAGGAATTCTTGGCTGGATTGAAGATTAAGCAGCACTTTACGTCGGTTGAACATCCCCAAACAAACGGGCAAGTAGAGGTAGAAAATCGAGTCATCCTCAGAGGACTCAGATGATGTTTAGACAAAGCAAAGGGATGTTGGGTTGAGCAACTACCACATGTCCTATGGGCATACCGCACAACCCCCCACTCTTCCATTGGAGAGTCTCCTTTTCGCCTTACTTACGGCGTAGAGGCAATGATCCCGACAGAAATTGGAGAACCAACGTTGAGAGTGGCTAACCTAAGACTCAAGGATAATGACAGACTGTTGCGCTTAGAGTTAGACATAGTAGAAGAAAGGAGAGAAGTTGCCGCCATAAGAAAAGCTACTTTGAAAAGACAGGTCACAATGAGATATAACAAGAAAATCATGCATTATGCCTTAGAACCCGGAGATCTGGTTCTAAGGCGTACTGACATAGGGGGGAGAAATGCTAGACAAGGAAAGCTCGCCGAGAAATGGGAAGGCCCATACCGGGTTACCTTAAAGACCGACACAAGTGCATATGCGCTAGAAATGCTACCAGGGATTGCCATCTCGCGGACATGGAATACAAGTAACCTTAGACGGTACTAAAGTTGAGATGTGATTGGTAATGCTAATTATGATTTTGTAGTTTAAGCCTGTCGTATAGTTGGATGGAGTCGCATACTACAACTTATGGCTCTTGTAATATTTTTTGCCCTATGAGATTAATAAAATGAGAGTTTCCTTGGCATAGAAAGCTAAACACAAGGCTGAACGAATACACAAGAGAAAAAGGCAACGAAGAAAATAAAGATAGTAAACTACCCCGCGTACGTGGATTTGCTCCAGCTGGGGTAGAAAGATCACTCTTGCAAAAATAAAGAAAGTGAACTACCCCGCATACGTGCATTCGCTCTAGTCAAGTTAGGAAGATCGCTCAAGCCAAAAAAAAAAAGAAAGCGAACTACCCCGCGTACGTGGATTCGCTCCAGCCGTGGTAAGAAGATTACTCAAGCCGAAGATAAAGACAGCGAACTACCCTGTGTACGTGGATTCGCTCTAGCCAGGGTAGGAAGATCGCTCTTACCAAAATAAAGAAAGCAAACTACCCTATGTACGTGGATTCGCTCCCGCCGGGGTAGGAAAATCGCTATTGTCAATAACAAAGAAAGCGAACTACCCTGTGTACGCAGATTTGCTCCAACGGGGGTAGGAAGATCGCTCAAGAAAACAAATTCAAGACAAAAATCGGGAAGCGTGAAAAGGTAAAGTCAAGCAAACAAAAAGCGTGAAGAATAAAATATTTACAAAAAGAGTGGAAAACTAAAGTGCGTATACTTATCGTAACCAACACACGAGACATTAAAGGAAAATATTAAAATTTACAACTTATATTCAAAGTGTTCAAATTGTATACAAGTCTTGCAAAACATAAACAAAATCACAGGGAAAACCGACATTTTGGCCCTTCAACTTCCGACATGGGCGGCATGAGAGACATCGGCGTCTCCAGGGGCAGGATCATCACCTAGTACTGCAACCTCGCTTAAAGGAGGGATGGTCGGCGTCACCTGTGGGATCGATATGAAACTATCTGCAAGTTGCCTTTCGACATCTTGCTTACCAGCGTGAGATCTAGAATTGACCCCGGTCCCCTGATGCTCTAAATTGGCTTCAGCCTCTTCCTCGACATCATCATCAGTGTCAGAATCAATAGAGGGGATAGCAGGATCCGCCGGCATCATCTCACCATTGACATTAGTATGTCACATGCCATCAATAACTTCACAGTCCGACCGAGCATACGCTATGTCGATGTTTCGTTGGAGGAGGTAACACATTTGTTCCATTGTTTTTTGCCAAGGAGAGCTCGACGAATTCGATCCAGCAGCGATGCATCAATTAAGATTCCTCTTAGGAAGTTGCCATGTCGTCCTCTAACTCTCGCATCCTAGCCTCCAAGTTTTTAACTTTGTTTTCTAAAGCTTGGAGTTGAAAAGATAGATCCAAGTCCAGCTCAATATATTTAGCGTTTACAGCATACAACTTCACTTGGAAATCAGCTTCGGCCTTTGCCAACCGCAATTTCTCGGTCTTCTCTTCCGACAGTTGCTCCTTTAAGGCTTGCAAATCCTCCTCCAGCTCGGCAACCAGACAGCCAAAATCCTCTTTGGCTATGTGCGCCCCTTCTTCGGCTTGCTAGAGCCGGGTGATGATCGCTTCTTTCTCGGCCAAGATGTCTAGAGGGTTTTGGTTGCCGTAAGCCTCCCTCATCAGCACATATTGAGTATAGTCATGAAACATGTGGCTGAAGAGAGAGGCTAATCCCTCAAGCTCGTCCTGCATGGCGCCTAGTTTGCCCATGATTTTATTCTCAAAGATAATCATGTTTTCAGCCAAAATCTGTTGGTCAGCCATTTTCGCTGCCAAAGGAGAAGGCTAGTCATCCTGATGATTCTTCAAGGGTGGCTCCTTCTCTCGTGCTTCACTAATCACAGCCATTTTCTCGACAACGCGAGAAACACGGTGCGCACTGCTAGAAACGACCTAGACAACCCTGACCTCCACGTTGGCCTCGGGGGCAGCCACCTCGGCAAGAGCTGGCTTTGCAGGAATAGGCGCATCTTGGACCTCAATATCCCAGATGATTACTCCCTTTGACGCCAGATGAGCCGAGAGAGGAGATGCCTTTACCTTCTCAACAGCAACAGCCTTCTGCTTCCCCTTGACCCTCCTCGGCACCTTCGGCTTCGCCTCCTTCTCTTGCTGAAGAGCTAGGGCAAAATCAGCCATCTTGGATTTCACCATTTTTTCTACAAGAAAACATGAACTTGGTCAAGCAATGCACAAAATATTAAGACAACAACAAAAAAAAAACCCACGAAATTTTCACATCAACACACCAAAATTCTGCTAGTATTCAAAAGGAATGGTGCCAGTCAACCATTGACATGGAATCTGACTTTGTAAATTCTTTATCATGTCAGAAAAGTGATCCCAGGCTCGCATTTCCTCTGGGGTTAGGTTGCTATCTCGGACCAAAAATCTTCCCGAGTCTAAGCAGTAATGGTCGTACGACCAATACAAGGCAAACTAGGGTTCAATGACGTTTTCCCCCGTATCACGAACCATGAAAAAGCTTCCCAACTCTTTGCGCGGGGGCGAAGGAAGAAAAACTTATCTTTATAATCCTTGTACGAATCTTGAAAGGGCTTGAGCAAGACCCGGCCTCGACACTATTGTAGAAAACAATTTTTAAATCGGTTAAAAATCGCTTTTGAATCAGTTTTACAACCGATTTAGATATAGCCGATATAGAAGAAATTATCATTCTAAACTGTAAATTGAACTGAGTTAAAAAAACCTTTTTAAATCAGTTTTGTGTAGAACCGATTTAAAAAATGTAGTTTTTTAAATCAGTTCTACGTAGAATCCATTTAAAAAGTACATTTTTTAAATCGGTTCTAACTAGAACCGATTTAAAATTATACTTTTTAAATTGGTTAATGCACAAATGATTTAAAAAGTTTCATTTTTTTAAAATAATTTCATTGTTTTGACATATACAACCAAACCCTGATAGAAATAGATACCACAGAAACAGCCAACAAATTCATTTATAACTTACATTAACCAACAAAACTTCATAATATATTTGAAACATATCAAATAAAAACTACTATTCTTTTGTCTATCTAAAGTCATTCTAAACAAATTATCTATTACTTATTTCAACAAAAAATTTTGCCCAACGTCAGGGGATGTCTAGCAAGTCTTCATGTAAGAATGGTTCCCTATCAATGAATAACTGCAACATATAAAAGTAAGATACATCATTACCCAACCACCTACAATAACTATAAGTATTATTGTAACTGAATAAAAATTATATTACCTCATCCCATGAATCCACAATATCTGCTAAAATTATGGTCAACATATGTTTCATAACATAATATCCACACTCATAGCTCTCTACTTGTTTGTTAGCCTACCAATGAGAATTTTTTTAGAAATGATTGTAAAAACAATTACAAATTATAATTGAATATGCAGTTGTAAATTACTTACATAAGGAAAAAACCAACTAGGCTTCCTTCGTAGTGACACATGCCTACCCGCCAATGTTTGATATCCAATCATGACTCGGATTAAAAAATAGATATACAAGACATGTTATAGGTTTCATAATTATAATATAAAGCATGAATGAAATATATTATAAATAAAAACTGACCTTTCTATTAGTTGTTTCAATCTTTGTTGGGCTTCTTATGCAACAAACACAATAAGGCCACAACATTGTCTCTAGGACAAATAATTAGCAATTGCTAATGCGAGCTGCATTGGAAAAAGAATATATGTGATGAGATTAAAATATCATTTAAAATCATTTGGGTGAGAAATAACTAGTGCTTACCAATGCAAGTATGGTGCTAGGTAACACCATTTTTGTTCATTATACATCTAATTCTGAATGTAGGCTTGAGAATCTTCATCCTTATTCCCTATCTTTTGAATAGGCAACGGGTCAATAAATCCATATACATTCTCCCGACCTTTTGAGAGACAGAGATGATGCATGTACCTAAAATATACAAATGAATGTTAAATATAACATTGAGATGCGTATTTAAGAGATTAACAAAAAAATTAAACTTACAGCAACCATAATTGAAGAACTGAGATATTTAGCATGTCATTGCTAGTACAAATTTCCAATACATCCTTCTGGGTGATCCATAGGTCTACACCACTAGGTCTGCCAAGGAATGTCGGTTCCCAATCTATCTGAACAACATTCGTCCCCATACTAGATGCCACCTGCCACAAGCGTGTTATTAGATCAATTTCAGGTTTCGATTTTTTAGGTGGAAAATCTTTCTTAGACGATTGAACATCCTATAAAAAAAGTAAATATAAAATAAGGTTATACAACACAATCAAGTTATTTTAATTTATAATAGAAAAAAAATAATTTAAGATGACTTTTGAATATACCTTGTCTGATGTGACCTTTATAAGTTGTCTCGACCATTGAATGAACTGTTTAGGCATCTGTCTAATAGTCTGAACCTCCTTGGTGGGCACAAGAACTTGAACATATGCATTCCATATTTGTTCAACCACCACCCTCGCCATATCATCCTCAACGATCCTGTGGTGTATGGCCCCAAATTATAAACTCTCCCAAAGGGCACTAAACAAATAGGCTCTCCATCAACATATAACTCACACTGCTCATGGATATTAGTGTCAGTCTCCTCCCCAGAAGGATTAGTAGCAGCACAACTTCCCTTTGTACTAACACATATAGGAGTATGAGCTTGTTTTGCCTGGACATTTGTATTTTGTTGTGAAAGACCCAAAGATGCCAGCTCCTCTCTAATCTCCCGTCTCAATTGCTCTTTAAGCTCATTTCTAATCTCCTGCTTGATTCACTCCACCTTTTCCTTGGTGACAATTCCTGAGGTGGGTTCACTACATGAGGGTGGTCCGTAGTAATCACGAATGCCAACACCTTGTCTAGCTGCACAAACCTTACCAAGGTGCTCTGGTTTCCCAATAGCAGTAGTTAATATATCTTCACGTCCATGAGGAACAAATGTTCCCTGTGAGGTTTGCTCAACCAGTGAGTCCTCCAACATTTAATTTAAGAAATATGGTGTATCAAGTTATAATTACAATTTGAAATAAAAAATGGCTTACAATCTTTTCAGCAATAACGCGTGTCTCATCAGATATATATGCACCCGAATTTAACGTGCAGGCCACCTTCCATTTATCCCATCATTGTAGTGGTGATGGAGGAGCATTATCTGCAGCAGAACCAAATGCTGAGGCTTCCAGTTGACGTTGCCTTGCCTTCTCCGTCATCATCTTCTACTCAAGCAACTTATACCCCCATGAGACAATCTATGGGAGTGGACATTCTTTGATGCAATCACTTGTCCCTTTTTTCTCTTCTCCTAGGAATAATAAGACACTGTTAAATTCAATAAAAATTAATCAAATATTGTTGTATGATTAAAAAAATATATTTGCAACTAAACCTGGAAGATAGGATCCTCTCGGCTTTCAACAAACTTTTCCCACGTCTTCCTCATCCAAAAATGCATACTTCTCACAAGGAGAAGTGTCTTTTAACTTTCCATATATGTATCTCGTGGCGAGCTGTGTCTTAGATGCCCTCCAACGCTCAGCCGCTAGTGATAGCAATTTTTTTTCTCAACATGACATTATGTGGAACACCATAAGTCAACTATAAAATAAAGTTAAATAGTTACTGTATGATAATAATATGGTTAAATATAATTTATATATTTGAGATTGTAAAAGTAAAATACCATGATAGTTTGCCAAATTTGATTCTTTACGCTTTCTTCCACATGGTCCCAATTCTTATAAAGGATAGGGACCTTGCTCCGAGCAAGGACGCCTACAAAATTAATGAATTTTGTGGCATTTTCCCCTTCAGGTGCCCCACTAAGCATGTCAAACTGAACTGGTATCAGATGGTCACCAGCCCGACTAAGAGTTAGTTCCTTTTGGCATGTACCTCGTCTACCCTTTTTTTGGTAGACTCATAAGATAACTTACCAAAAGAATCAACCATGTGCCTGTTTAGAAAAGGAAAAAAAACTTGTAAGTACCGTTATTGGAGAAATTTGAAATTTTCAAAGATAAACATAACGATAAAAAGAATTAAACAATAAAATAAAAAATATATAATGTTAACAAGAATATACAATAACATAAACATAAATAAGTTATTAATATTGTCAAGTACGAATGTTTTCCTATATTCCTTCATGATGATCATCACGTGTGGCATGTACATCATCCACTTCATTTTCATCAATAAAAGTGGGCATCTGTGTTGAGGAAGAAGGAATCTTAATAAGATCGGCATTTAAGTCTTCTTTTTCATGACTAGCATGCACACTTCTTCTTTGGAGAACCACTGACCATCTCCTGTTAGAAGGATCACTAACATAAAAAACTTGTTTTGCTTGATATGCCATAATGAAAGGCTCTTCCTTATAACCTACCGTGCTAAGATCCATCAATTTGAACCCTAATTCATCAGTCTACACCCCAGTTTTACTGTCAACCCACTTACATTTAAAAATAGGCACTCTGAATTTTGTGTAGCCAACTTCCCATATGTCTTCGATAACTCCAAAGTAACACATGGATACCATAACAATGTTTTTATCTTTTGAACTAGAGAAGTGCATGGACTCAGCCACAACCATAACCCCACTGTTTTGCACGGTACTCTTCTCATCCAATGACTTTGTATAGAAGGAAAAGTTGTTGATATCGTATCCAGTCCACCATATGACATCAAAGTTAGGTCCATGAGCTAGCCATTGTAATGCCTCAAAAGCATTATCATCATTCAAAACTTGTTCTTTAAACCAGTTTAAGAATGTTTTGTTATGCTCATTCAATTGCCATTTCTCTGGCATTCTAGGATTATTTTTCTTAACAATATTTTTGTGAGCAGAAAAATAAGGTTCAACTTCATTAGTGTTATTCAATATATAGAAATGTGCTTGTAGAACTTCCTCCCGACTCATTTGTTTAATGTTTACACCTTAAGTGCCCTTACCAAAAAATCTTCCCTTATAACGAGATGTTGGAAGCCTTACAGGTTCAGCTTGTAACAAGTATTTTGTACAAAACTCAATGGCTTCTTCAGTAATGTACCTCTCAATAATAGATGATTTTGGACGGTATGGATTCTTACTATATCCTTTCAAGATCTTCATATATTGTTCAATAGGATTCAACTACCTTAAATAAATTGGACCACACATTCTAATCTCTCTCACTAGATGCACAATTAAGTGAACCATGATGTCAAAAAATGAAGGAGGAAAATACATCTCCAACTGGCACAATATAATAGCAGCTTCATTTTCCAACTCATCCAACTTCATAAGGTCAATGACTTTGCTGCATATGGCATTAAAGAATAGGCACAGTCGCGTAATGGCCTATCTAACTTTTTTAGGCAGTATGTCACGAATAGCCACTGGTAGGAGTTACTATATCAAGACATGGCAATCATGTGACTTTAACCCAACTAATTTGAGATCTTTTAGTGACACAAGGCTCTTGATATTTGAAGAGTATCCTTGTGGCACCTTGATGCACTGTAGACACTTACAGAAACTTTTTTCTCTTCTTTTGACAAGGTATGACATGCTGGGGGCAAATATGTCCACTTACCCACTGACTGTGGACCTAATTGAAGGCGTATACCCATCTCAACCAAATCTTGATGAGCATTCAAACCATCCTTCGTCTTGCCTTTAATGTTCAAAAAAGTGTCAATTACATTGTCACACACATTTTTCTCAACATGCATGACATCTAGACAATGTCTAACATCTAGATCGCACCAGTATGGAAAATCGAAGAATATCGACCTCTTCTTCCACAAGGTTTCCTCAGTAACTCTCTTTTGGATCTTTCCAAATTGGACGTTGATGTCTTTCACCTGTTCATAAACCTGCTCACCAGTTAAAATAGGTGGCACAATACCATCCTCCTGACATCCATTGAAGGCTTTTTTAAGTCTACGATATGGGTGATTAGGCTTGAGAAATTTCCAATGCCCAGTGTAAACTATTTTCTTTCCATGTTTAAGTTGTACGTAATATGTGTCTTCTTCACAGATAGGGCAAGCGTTATGCCCCTTAACACTATATTCGCTCAAGTTCCCATATGCTGGAAAGTCATTGATGGTACCGAATAACATTGCACGCAACATGAAATTTTCATGACGATACCTGTTATACACATCAACACCTTCATCCCACAGCATTCTCAAATCTTCAATCAAGGGATGTAAGTAGACATCTATGTCATTTCCTGGCTGTCTTGGGCCTGCAATCATCATAGATAGTGTAACGCCCGACCAATTTTAGGATGAATGACTGTCCCCATAAATCAACATAAGACTTTTCAGCGTGCTTTATCCTCACTCTCACGCTTCCTGGAAAACTTCCCAATAGATCACCCATCCCAGAATTGCTCTAAGTCAAGCACGCTTAACTGTGGAGTTCTTAAGTGATAGGCTACCGAAAAGTAGATGCATCTTGTTGGTATAGGTAGCACTTATTAATTCCTTTAAGATATCCTCAATTGTATAGTCCCATACTTGCACAGCCTCTGGATCTCTCTCATTCAGGTGTGTATTCGATTCATTCATGTACCCCTCCCGCTGGAAGCCTACCAGGAGCCGCTCCTTGTCCGTGCCTCATTTCTTTTACACCAACGACCACTTCTCACCCTCGTTAGCACCCAGGATATTACATGCCCACCAGCTTCCGCTTGGTTTGTCCTCGAACCACACCGTATTGGGAGAGAGGCCCTGCTTTGATACTACTATGCAACGCTTGACAGCTTTCAGGATTAGTGACTGTCCCCACACACCAACACAAGACTTTTCAGCGTGTTTTGTCCTCACTTACACGCTTCCTGGGAAACTTCCTAGTAGGTCACCCATCCCAAAATTATTCCAAGTCAAGCAAGCTTAACTGTGGAGTTCTTAAGTGATAGGATACCGAAAAGTAGATACATCTTGTTGGTATAGGTAGCACTTATTAATTCTTTTAAGCTATCCTCAACTATACAGTCCCATACCTGCACAGCCTCTAAATCCCTCTCATTCGGGTGTGTATTCGATTCATTCATGTACCCCTCTCGTTGGAAGCCTACCAGGAGCTGCTTCTTATCCGTGCCTTATCTCTTTTGCACCGGTGATCATTCCCCGCCCTCGTCAGCGCCCGGGATGTTACAGATAGCATAACATATTTTCGCTTCATGCACAACTAAGGAGGCAGATTGTAAATAATTATGAGAATAGGCCATGAATTGTGTTTACTGGATAAGTTACCATAAGGATTCATTGCATCCGTAGCAAGTCCTAGCCTAAGGTTTCTTGCCTCAGTCCCAAAGGTTGGAAACAAACGATCAATTTTCTTCCATTGCGGAGAATTTGCAGGATGGCGAAGTTGTCCATCACATTTTCTCCCATCTGTATGCCACGTAAGGTTCTTCGCGTCATTTACATTGGCAAATAATTGCTTAAACCTTGGAATTATTGGAAGATACCATAATACCTTAGCAGGGGGACCCTCTTTTGTGCTCTCATCAATATCATCCCCCTTCACTTTATACTGTGATACCCCACACCTGGGACCCTTGTGCAACTCTTCAAACTCTTCTCTGTACAATATACAATCATTGGGACACGTATGTATTTTCTTGTATTCCAATCCCATCGGACACAACACTTTTTTTGCCTCATAGTTACGTCTCGGCAACATGGTACCTTCTGGAAGCATTTCATTCAACAACTTAAGCAATTCAGTGAAACTTTTATCACTCCACCCATTTCTTGCCTTAACATTCACTAATCTTAACACCATTGACAACCGTGTGAATTTAGTGCACCTCGGATATAGAGGCTTATCTGCATCACTACACAAAGTATTGTATACTTGAGCTCGCTGAAAAGACTTTGATCCAATATCACGGATCATGTCCTCTAGTTGATCGTCCATAGGTACATAAAATTGCTCTGTTTGAGACATACTCGGCATGTTTAAAAATTCAGCATGCCATGTCCATGTTGTATAACTCTTGCAAAACCCATCACAAAAGAGATGCTCCCGTATTTGCTCAAGTTGCAATCGTCTCTCATTCAAACAATTAATACAAGGACAATGGAAGAACCCACCACTATCAGGAAGATTTCTTTCAGCAAATTGGATAAACTCTTCCACTCCATTCTAATACTCATCAGTTGTGCGTCTAGAATTAATACAGCTACGATCCATAACTTCCTTCTATGATCCACAAACCATATCTTAATGCATGTAAATATCACTTTTTTAATACAAGGTGTGGTCCTATCCCATTCAGTAAGTCATTTTTTTAAACTTGATTAATAATACGTATAGGTTTCGTCTCATATCTTAAAATTAACAAAATTTCGGCAGCATTTCACATTAGTCTCCAAGTTCATGAAATGAAAGTGGTGACATCAATTTCACCACAATCAAGTATGCACTCGAAGACACAACACGAAAAGTAGTAAATCGAAATTTAATCAAATTTACGATGAGACTTAACAATTACTTATTAATAAAGTATAAAAAAATAAATCTTTCCAAACTGTCCAACTGGACAATTCAAGATTCAATATAACAATTACCACTTTAATCATTGTATTGAATCTCAAACGGGAAACTAAGGTTTGCTCGTAATGCATAAATTCAATAGAAAAACAACACACAATTAAACATACAACATAATGCATATAATTTATACACAAATTTCGATAGAGTTTCCTCTGTATTTTGGTACTTTCCCAGAGACCTATTTATAGGTATTCAATAACAAAACCAAATGCCAATTCCATGTAAGACAATCCAATCCACAACAAATTAAATCTAATACTTAAGAGTTCACTAATCTTATAAAAATTCGACAGAGTTTCCTCTATTTTTGGCACTATCTATCATACCTTACAAAGGGTATGGTCAACAACACAGTGGTAATTAATTCTCCATTTTTTACTCAATTTATCTTATGAATATATGGTAGCATTTAACCACTTCAATTCTCCCTTTTTTGCTTACTTTATCTTAAGGATGTATCTAAGCATATATAAGTTGTCTTATCTTACAATCTTTTAATTTCCTAACTAATGCCTAATCTAGGTAGTCAATTCTTTGATTCTTGTAATCTGCTAATTCTAGAGCTTTGGGTTTAAAACAAAATATAGTTACATTAATTATATTTGGTGACAATTAATTAATTCCTAACATACA
This sequence comes from Spatholobus suberectus, assembly GCA_004329165.1. NCBI lineage: Eukaryota > Viridiplantae > Streptophyta > Magnoliopsida > Fabales > Fabaceae > Spatholobus > Spatholobus suberectus. Next base: position 54,494,305 of record CM014734.1, on the reverse strand, counting down.
ATTAAATTAATTTCTTACTTTTATTCTTTTTCATTACTTACTAACTTCAAGGTAATTAAGTACTAGCTAAAATAATCAATTTCACTTAATTCTACCTTAAGTAATCTAATTCTCAACACTTAAAATTGTAACTACATATTCATATAAATTAATAACTAACTTAAATAATTTATCTTTTTCTTTAAAGATTCATAAATTCATAAACATACAAAGAACTAAATTTTTCTTATATTGATGAACATATTCAAGCATAACCTTTGGTAATTAATTCCATGTAACAACATAATTAACATAAAAAATTAATTTCAAATTAATATTAAAAATGTAATAACTATATTCACGTGCACACCTGCTCTAAGGGCAGAATGATAAAACCAATGCAAACCATAATTAACTAAATGAAATTAAAATGACTAACCCAATGCGCGACCTCCAAATTACAGCAATGGAGCACGTTGAGTGACCCCTACCAACAGCAATGGCCCGAGCTCCAACCAAAGCAAACTTGGCACCTTGCTCGCCCTCCAACAACATCAATGGGGCGTCTTTTGCGAGCTCCAAAGACACCAAGCAACGAGCTCTAACGTACTGGCAGAATGGAGGAAATAAGGGACGAATGGGGGAGAAGAAAGCTGGAATGGAGGAAATGAGGGGCAGATGGGGAAGAAGAAGGCTGAAAATAGGAAATGAGATGGATCGAGGCATGCAAAGGATAAAAGAAACTAACTTTTTAAATCGGTTAGGCTGGAACCAGTTTAAAAAGTGACTTTTTAAACTGGTTCAGCTTGAACCAGTTTAAAAAGTGTGTGGGGATATTATTTTAATTTCAAAATGAGTTTTTAGATTGGTTATATTTGAACTGATTTAAAAAAGTTTGATATAATTTCAAAAATGCCACTCCATTTCTGTTTTAAACCGGTTCAATTTTAACCGATTTAAATTCCTGCTTTAAAATTTATTTTGTGTAGTAGTGCGGACGCTTCCGAAGGAGATGGAAGAAAATTGGTTGTCATATGTCTGACGGATGGGGGTAAAATAATATAAAAATAAATTGTGGCTACACACAACCCCCTCTCGGCTGAACAGATTTTCAAACGCCACAAGGAAGGCCTAGCTATTTGGATGCAGTTGTAAGGGGGCAACATTAAGAAAATTCAATACAGACACTTAGAAGTTTGGGAAGGGTAGCCTAATGTTGAGGTGCTCGAAGAACGTTAAGTACACAGGTAAAAAATTGGGGTACAAGTACCCAGTCGTCGCAGCTTCCGCCTCATCCAACGAGGTCCCCATGTTATCTTTTCGGCCTTGCAAGCATATCCGATCGTCATCCCAAGGGCTATTACGTTGAAGGACATGTCGATGGCAACCCAGTTCAACTCAAGACGACCTGCCAATACGTCCAAAACTGCCTGATTAAAGCATGACCGAGTCCCAGCCACCTCTTTATCTACCAAATCAACGTTCAGATTTGTCGCATCGTGGTAATTCTCTGGAGTAGTCTCCACGTTCCTAACTGTCTTTCCTATCTCCATGTCAAAAATACCAGAAAAAGGGTTAGAATTAACTGGTTAGGGCTTTAACTATCATTTAACCTCAGCACCAGCTCTCGCTGGCTTAGTAACCCCGGAAGTATTCCCCGACCCAGAAGGAATTTTCATCAGGTCCAGATATTGCACCCGGGCTTTGGCATACTCCATCACCTTGTTCGAGCCATACGGCATCCCTATGGCTTTTAGGTGGCTTCGGCATTTTTTTTATAACCTCTGGGCATATAACAATTTCAGACGACGAGGGTTCCTTTGGGTCGGTTGTCAATGGACGTTTGTCAGTTCTCCTTGTGGTCATTTGTCTACCCTCCTTATCCCAGACTGCTACCCCCCCGCGAGTAGCCGTAGGAACAGTCGAAGCGCCAATGTGGCCAGTGACATCCCCGCGACCTCTCAAAGACCTCTGCTAGCCGACACGGCGAGATGGAGGCGGTGCTAGAAACTGAAATAACCAGTTAGCAGCAAAACCCGTCGGCGACTACCACGATTGTCACGAGCAGAAGATGAAGTGTTGCGCCTATGTAGGTCCATCTTTGACGAAACAAAGACACAATACAGTACAAAAAAGACCACAATGCAAAGGAACTAGTTTAAATGAAAACAAGAATAAGAACATTACCTTCGTATGAGAAATGACTAACGCTAGAAAGAAAATAGGGTAAGCAGGAAGGATTGTACACTACAAGAAAATTGCATATTAGCAAGGGACATTTCCTTCGCTAATCCCTTGTGAATCCCTCGCGAGCAAAAATGGCGAGGGATTTGCGAGGGACAAGTAAGGAAATTTTTTGTCCCTAAATCTAGGTCGCTAATTAGCGACGGAAATGAATTGTCGCTATTCCATCGCAAATTCCGTCGCGATCTCTCTCAAATCCCTCACCAACTCCTTCCTTATTATATGGACAAATGTAAGTTATTCCCTCACTAATTAGCTACAGTATTTTGTCGTAAATCTGTCACAGATTTCCCTCGCCAATCCTTTGCAATTCCCTCGCAAAAAAGTCCCTCGCAATTCTCTCACAGAGCCTTCGCAACTTATCCTTCTCCCATCTGTCGACAATCCCACACAGTTATTTTGTTGTTATTCCTTCGCATATCCCTCGCAACAATGTACTCAGTATTTACTCGCAAATCCGTCACTATGGTTTGCAATAATTCCCTCACCATTCCTATGCTATTCACTCGCAAATTCTAGTTTTGTCCTTTTATAAATAATTAAAATATATCATATATTCTACATTTAGCCTGTATATCTTCCATCATCAAATATATCATATCTTGTATCAAATAATGTAAGAACAAAATTCTAGATAAATTTTAGCTCACAATTATTTAAACTCTAAAAGTGTCATTTAAATAAAAATAAAGTGCACTAACATAAAAAAGGAATAGCATGAGTCGTACAAAGTTAAAATATAAAACACAGTTTGATGAAAAATAAAGTGCAGTAACATAGGTCTTACAAAGTCAAAATAAAATAAAAAACATGATCTAATGAAACAAAAGTGCAGTAACATCATCAATCTTTATCCTTCCTTAACGCAAGCAATATCTCTGTCCGAAAGAACTGCATTTGTGCCTGCATCTGTGCCAGCATTTTTGCCTTTAATTGTGCCTGCATCTATGCTTGCATCTCTACTTGTGCCTTCATATGCGCCTGTAGATGCTCTTGCATCTCCGCCTTCATCTGCACCTGTGCCTCCATTTGCGCTTGCATTTGTGTCTGTAATTGTGTATGTATTTGCAATTGTGTCCGCATATGCTTTTGCATATTAGACACCTGAGTAGCTATTGCAGTGATGTCTTCTGACATAGGTGTAGGATTTGTGGGAGAAGGACCCACAACCGTTGAAGATGAACCATGTAGAGAAATGCTAAGATCCAAGCTATGGCCGGTGCCGTGTATTCTACCTTTCTTGTTTTCACCAGAAGCCTTCAACCAGGCATCAGAGTCAACTGTTGGATGGTTTGATCTGTCTTCTCCATATTTCTTTACCATAGCATTTTCATAAGAAATTGAGAAATGCCTAAAAGTCTAGAAGTTCACATAGATCTCCACTATGGGGCCCAGGGAGTGAGGGGGAGAAACTAAGGGAATGGGAAAGATTTATACACACACATACACGTTCTAATTTAGTGATTATATTCATAGTGATGCCCATGGTTGCTTTATTTTCTACCCAAAATATGTTTGAGCTCTATTGTTAGCATCGGGCATGACTTTGAATTTGACCAGATTAAAGATAGGTCAAATCATAAAAGATAGTATATGACTAGCTAGTTGTAACCAGTCTTGAGATGGCTTGCATTGTCTTGGATGGAAAGCTTCCAAATTGTTAATTTGACCCGAGAACCCGATAGCAACACTCATGTAAGGGATAGTTTGTTCATTTTTTTTAATTATCTTTAAGGTTATATTTGAGGTTGATTTTTGCTAATTGTTTTCAATTATTATTGTTTCCTATTAAGTGATTTTTTATTAATTTTTCATAGGCCATTGATGATCTTTGCAATGGAATAGGGCAAACGATAGCAAGACTCCTCAACTAGCCTCAAGGACTTTTGTTACATTATCTGTGTATTCAATAAACAAGGTTATTATTTTCTTGATGACTATTTATGATTAAGTTACATATCACAAACTCTCCTTTTTTGCATCTAAAAAAATCTTCATTTTCAAGAAGTTGTGGGGTTCTCTTCTCTCCTACACTTGCTTCTTCTCCGAATATTCTTTGAAATTGAATTTATTGAAAGTTATGTCTATTATTGTTATGTTATTTATTAAACTTGAATGACTTGCTATAGCTCAACACTGACATGGTATAGCATGTGTAAATACCACCTTCTTAATATTAGTGTAAATATTAGGAGGATGACATGGATAAGCTAAAATATTATCTTTTATCATATTCAGCAAGAATAGTATTTCAATGCAATTTGTACTTAAAATACTTCATAGCATAACATGTGCAAAGAGAAATAAAAAATTCTCCTCTTATAATATGCAATAATATTTCAGATTTAGAGATCCTTCTCGATTAATGATGATTTCTTGGTTAGTATTGTTAGCACATGAATAAAATATTTATCATAAATACTGAAGCTTGAAAGTTTTCATTTTCATTCCTAGAGTTTTCATTTTTTGGATACTTATATACCTCATTTTTTTTCTTCTGTTTTGGAATTTTCTTTTTGTGCTGACAGTTAAAAGTTATTTGTGTGGAGGATCAAATAATAATAATAATGAATCAAAGACACGAAACATATATTTTTGTTAAAATTCCTGTTTGGAATATTACAGTCTAGTTGGTCTGAAGCTAATGCCTCAATTGATCTTGAAAAGACCACGTATGCACCACGATACCATTTCCAATATAGGAACCTTGTGATACTTTTTTTTTTTTTTGCTGAAAGGAAGGGGCAATTAGCCTACAAGTCGATCAATTAAAACCCGCGTGGGTAAGCAATACAATTGAGATCCCTCATCAGGGGAAAAGAAGCAAAAGAAAGCATAGAAGCAGATGACATACTATTACATAAGATAGACAAACCGAAATTAGAAAATGCATCGGCAACTTGATTTGCCTCACGAAATATATGGCCGAACTTAAACTGCTCAATCATGCTCGTAACCCTTCAAATGTCATCAAGGGAGGAACACAGGTGTTCTCTACTACATTTGTTCAATAAGAGGTTGATAACGACCCTAGAATCCAACTCAGATTTTGATATTGGAGAAACCAAGTTGAGTTGCAAATCGAACTCCACATACAATAGCGCAAAGCTACACCGCCACTATGGAATAGTCCTCTAAAAAGCAAGAGAAGCCAAGCAAGAACTTTGTGATGCTACTTTAACAACCATGTACTTTTAACTCAAAGAAAATCCTAAACTAATGAATATTTTGATATAATGACATAGGAAAGATGAAATTAGGCAGCCACTGTCATTAACGGTGTTCACAGGTACGATTATCCCGGGAACCCAAACCGACCCAAATCAACCCAAACACTTCTATTTGAATTGTTTGGATGTTCGAGTAACACTCAATCCAACCCGTTCAAACCCATTCATGTACGGGTTGGGTAACAGCTTTTGATTTTTAAACCTGTGAACCCAACCTGTTGACATGAATAATTTTTAAATTTATTATTTATATATATTTTTAGTTTAATTTTTTTTTGAATAATTAGTGTTTCAATATTGAATTGACTCTTTTTAATTATAACATACAAATATAGATATATGTATATCGACCACCAAGTCAATCTAATGAAAACAACGGATATGATTATTGGACCTTGGCTTACATAGTAAAGTCCATCATTCAGCGCAGTAAAATAATGCAACGTTTATTATGATTTTTTATTTTTAAAAAACATAATTTAGTTTTCATAATGTTTCCTTTTTTATAAAAATATATTTAATATGTCACTAAATAAGAACAGGTACCCATGAACCCAACCTAAACCAACCCGATATTGATCGGGTTGGTTCGGTTAGGGTTTCATAAAATTTTTTTACAAATTCAATCCAACACAATCTAATTTATTTTGATCGGTTCAGGTATCGAATTTGTCCCAAACCGACCCGTAAACACCCTAACTGTCAAGGAAAGTACCAATACCATTAGGCAAACTCAATCCTCACAAAATGATGGTTGTGGGCTTGTCCTCCTTCTATTACCTTTCTTTCACTACAAAATCTACCACCCAGTACCTGGTGCAATTGGACTATGGTTCATATCAATGACATGTGAAATTTGACTTGCATTATTGGTTTCCCATTGATCATTTGGTTGATCAGCTTTCCAAATGGTTTTCCATTGATCACGAGACATATATCTTGATCATCTTTCAATCAGGTCAAGCGTCCTGAATTTATCTGCAGCCTTACTTTCATATTCATATAACTTCCAAGAGCAAGACTTGTCAACAAGGTTACCCCTGGGGTGGTCCTTAATATGACTAGAACATGCAGATCAACATCATTTTAACCTTTCTTTCCAGTCTCTTAGGATGTTACATTCAAGGCATATTATTGAATATGCAAAGGCAAAACTTCAATTTTCTTTTTCTCCTTTTTAATGGGAAATTAAGGACCACGTTGATGGATACAGAATGTTAGATGATTATTGAACTTTTCAAGTCACCTTTGATAATCAACAAAGACGAAATCATCAAATTTTCATGGTGGTGTTATTTTGATTCTGTAAGTTATCATTTTTAAGAGTATAACATTAGTTATAACCATCTTTGCTTCTATCCTCTCCTTACAAGGTAGGTGTATTATAGAGTAAATTTAATCATCAAAAGATAATTTACATGTATTGTTTACACTTTAATATATAAGTTTGACTCTAAACTCTTGAGCTGCTGTAAACCCAAACTTTGAAGGACTAATTCCTTCCGTATGTGGTGGTTAAGAATAAAGAGGAAGTGAAAGGATGACTGAAAAATAAAGAAGTGCGTTGAGATGTTATCGTGATTTGGTGTGATCCTGATTTAGTGTGATGTTTCCTGATTGTTGTATATATACTTTCCTTAGATAGCTTGATCTTAATTTCTAAACTTTAGGGATTGATTTAGACATTTTGTGTATAAATATAATGTGCACATCATTCCTAACATACATAAGAAATTATTCTCAGTTTCAAATTATGCACATCATTACTTTTTATTTTATTTTAAAATTTTAATTACATTTATAACCACATGACTTTTTAACAAATATGATGATAAAATAAAGACCATTTGTTTCTTTTGGAAGAAATATGCAAACGGAAAACTGTCATCTTTTCTCATGATTATTAATAGAGATTAAATAAATTTCAAGAGTGATGCATTAAAAATTGGTAAATATATATTTTTGGACTAATTTGATGAGGAATCATTCTTTTGGGGAGCGAATGGTAGTTTAATCATCAATAAATATATACCATCTTAAATCTTTCTGATATGAAGTTATCACTGACAGATAACGGAAGGAGAAAGGCTTAAGCTTGCTTTATAGTTTAGCCGTGAAGGCTCCAATGATGAGGATATGAAGCTTATTTCTCTTCATTTGCAACTGTAGGCTTTCAAAACATAATTATTTTTTTTCCTGTTAATATTAAAGATCAATTGTATAACAAATGCACATAGTATTATACATTGAAAGCCTACAGTTTCTTGAACAATGGTTTTGCATGTGGTTCTTTTATGTAATTTTTTTTTTTGGTCTAAAACTTATAGTCATTTGATATGGATGCCTTTGTGGGGGCGACAATATCACAGGTAGAAGGCACTAAATAATTCGGTTAATTAGGATTACTTCTATTTAAATCTTGAACTAGTATTTTAGCATGTGTAATGCACAGGATAAATGTTTATTTTATATAGCTTCAATTTATAATAAATAAATATTTTTGAATATATAAATTTTATTATAATTAAAATTTGTAATAAATAAATATTTTTGAATATATAAATCATATTTTAGATTTATGGTAAACGTTTTATATTGTGAAACAAGATTATTTTTAATTATTGATAATATTTTAAAAAATATTGAAATTTAATTTAAAACTAAAAATAAAAAACATTGATTAAAAGAAGAGATAAGAGGTTGAAATTTTTTTCTAAAAACACTCTCGTTGAAGAAAATCAACTAAAAACACTTTTGTTGATGAATAATTCCTAAAAATGCTCTCATTCAATATAGTTATTCTAATCATCATTATAAATAAATTATAAATAAATTTGAGAATCCATTCACAAGCTTGGATTATACGTGGCGAATCAAGAGTAACTTTCAAAGTTTGGATGACACGTGTCATATACAGAGAGGTTCGGATAACACGTGTCATTATATGGTATTTCGTAAATATTTGCTTCGGTTATAGACCATAATTATAATCATTATAATTATTACATTAATGTGTCTTAAATAGCTATATTTGAATTTTAAATTTGAAAATTCTATCAAAAACTTACCTTTTAAATAACAACCTTAATTATAATTAAAAATTCTATTAATCATTTGACTTAATTATTTATTAATAACTAATGAGAATAATATATATAGTTTCTTTAATTATTTTCGAAATCAAGGATAAACTAACGAGTATTTTATTTATAATGATTTTAGGCATGGTTCCTAATATTTTACAACACATGAAAATTTTTTATTTATCCGTTTTCTATTCCACAGTTATCATTTCAAAGTCATTTTGTTTGGAGCTTTCATCGATGTGTTAAACTCATTTCTTGCAAGTAGAGAGGCAACTAATGTTGTAGTTGTTGTGTTCTTCTACAAAGTAAAGACATGAAACGGTAATGACATTTCAGAATAGTGAAATTCGGCTACTATCTCAATTAGAACATATGTTGCTACATATCTCAATCTTTTATGCCTATTAATGTTGTTTGTACTGTTTTATTTTATTTGTCTTTAGGGAATAAAAATGTTAGCAACACCTTTAGTTCACAACTATTTTGCTAAACTAAACTTGCATGGAATTGCTTGAATTTGTCAACATGGTGGACAATATTTAATTTGTGTGCTATAAATCTACTAAATTAATTTTAGTAATCCATTAATCTTTTTGGGCTTCATTTTTATTATAACAAACAAATTTACAGAGAACTAATTCGTATATATGGTATCTTGAAATAGTCGTCTGACTTGCAGGATCAAATTGTTTTGTTCAAGGTCGGCTGTGATAGGGGGTTTGGATCGTGATTTGAGTCTTCCTATATGATCAAAAGGGTTACAGCCAATTCTGATTTAATCCAAAAGTTTAAAGATTCTAAGATTGTTGAGGTTATTTTATTTTAAATATAATGTCTGGATAAAACAAAAATAATTTATTACATTATATTAGTTTATATTACATTAGAATGGAATGGATTAGATAAATTTGACTAATTTGATTTCAAATTTTAATATATCATAATTTTGTTTTGTATTAAGGCTTCACACCAAGGTGTCCCAGTTTTGGATCCACAAGTTGGTGGATCAAATGCAAAAGCAACTGAGGAGGTTGCATAAATAATTATATTATTAACAACTTATAAATAATTTATTTACTTAAGTATGAACAAATGCTCAATACACAACTTATAGGAGGGGATTCAATACCGCTCAAGATTCTTAAAAAGGACATCAACATTGAGAAAAACTAGATTAGTTCAAGCCAAAGGGTTGTGAAAATTCTAAGGTGGAACTATATATTTTAGATTAGATGTTATTTTTGTCTTACTGGATTTTCATTTTTATTCTAAATCTATGCACTTTACGTTTAAATTTCAATTCAATATATTCAAGCTTTTACCCAATGCTATTGTTCAACTAAGTATTTTCAATTTTCATGGTATAAAATCAACTATATTTTTTGGATTTATCAAACGATTGATAAAGGATAAATTTTTTATTATCACGATTTTATAATAACTTGCCATAAGACTAAATCAATAACAATCATTCTATTATTCTATACTATTACCTTAATTACCTTAATTATGTATTTCTGTATTATAATGATAACTATGATAATAAGTTATTATATTACATTATTATATTATATTAAATACGAATACTAATGTCATTGATTATTAATGGATATTTTTTTCTCTTATTTTACATGATTTGAAAATTTAAACTTTCCTTTTTGAAAAACAATTATAAGTAGTATAAATAATTTATTTAGTGAATAATATTGTTTTTTTTATAAGTAAACAAGATATTATAGTTAGGATAATTTTATGGACCTTGATTTTATAATTTTGATAATTTTTTTATGGATCTTGATTTTATAATTAATATAAATTTTTTATTACATTATTATATTATATTAAATACGAATAGTAAGTTTTTATTTTTAAAGTAAATTATATTAATTTATTTAATTTATTTAGTGCCCAAATTCAGCATACTTTTAATTAATTTTTGTCAATAATTAATTTAGGGCAATAATTTGTGTTAAAAATAAATTTTATTTGGGACAATAATTTAATTGTAGTTTCATGGGACAAAATAAGAGTGATCAGAAGTTATTTTTGTAAGTAAATTTTGGTCTGTTAAACTACAATTAAATTATTGTCCAAAACAAAATGCTATGTGTATTCTATTATGATTTGATTTTTTGAAATTTTATTTTGTCCATCAAAATGATATTAATTTATTTATATAAAAAATTTCATATTTAATTTCATTATGAATAATTAGCATATAATTTAAATTATTTCAAAAAAAATTATGTTAATTAATTTTCTAAAATAATTTATTTTGTGCAATAATTTAATAATTATACTAGGCTTATCAATGAGATTACGTATAAAAAAATTCCCAAATAATTACATGAGTTATTACATTAAATAAATTATTTATGAAAATTAATTAACATGAAATTTATTTTTAGGAATAATTTAATTTGAATGCTAAGTAGTCATAATGATATTAAATGTGGAATTTATTTATCCAAATAAATTAATAGCATTTTAATTGAAGTTTAAAGGACTAAAATAAGTGTGATAAAAAATACACTCATTTGTCAGCCATGCTTTAGCCAATATTGGATAGTTATAAGATTTCTAACTAATTTTAATTACATAAATAATTAATGTTTTGGATAAATAAATGATTAAAAATTCATAAAAATAAATAAATAATTAAATGAAAATATGAAAATATCTTAGAAGAATTTGTGGTGAGTATCGCATCACCTATTCCTAAAACCATGACCATGAGTGCTTTATATTAGGATAATACCAACATTTTTATTTAATATTAATTCAAAAATAATGTAACTAATTAAGTAAAAAAAATAAAATATTTAGGTGTACTATGGTGTGAATTTCAATCAGCACACCAAGTCAATAATTTCTATGAAATATTACAAGGAAATTCTTCTTTTTCTCCCTTTTTTTGGATTTTTAGTAATTTATTTAAGTAAACATTTTTAATCATATTGTATTAATTAATCAAATTATGAAATATTTAAAACAACCAATAGTTATATGTTTATTAATTTTGTTATTCAAACAAGTAATATAACAATATGCAAGATTTAAATAGTTGACACCACAAGAACAACAATGAGAAAGATAGTAGCAAAACTATAGAAATAGGAGGAGGAGAATGAGCATGGAACAAAGACAACAAAAATTATTTAGAAGGCGAGCAAATTATAACGAAAGGAAAAAAAAAGAAAAAGCAGTGAGATCATCATGCAGTACAAGTGAAAAAATATTTTATATTTTAATACTTCAAATAATATTCTATAAATATTAATCTTGCATGTTTGTTACTTTCACGTGTTATTCTTATAATAATTTAATTTCCATATTAATACCTATCTGACAAATTCACAAGACGTAAATATATATTTATAAAACAAAATGTTATGTTTATTAGCATTACGTACACTGTCGTGGAGTTTTGGAATGATATTTAACGAGGCTCCTATGAAGTTATTAGATTACAGCATGGTATTTACTCAAGTTTTGAGATTTAAATAATTCTACAAATTCAAATATAACATGTGAAAGTAATATTAAGTGCTTAATATTTTTTAAAAAGATAACTTCTGAATATTGGACAAATATATTTATTTATCAATTTGTAACATGTTTCAAATTGATAATAAATATACTTTCTCTATACCTGATTATGCATAAAAGTGTGCAACATTCTTTTAAAATAAATTCATCTTTACAAATAATAAAAATTTATTTATTTTCTATTTAATATTTGAAACATCACAATCTTAACTTATAAAATAAAAATAAACACATTTTTATTCGTTATATTAAAATTATTTTAAAATTAAATAATTTAAAATATTTTTTTCATGAAAATTAGTAAACAAGCCAACTAATTAAGATGATGAATTTTAGAAGTTGAAAATTCAATTAAAAGTTTAGCATATGTCATAATTATGTCCATCAAAATATGAATATCATGTCTATTTATTATTTTATAAATCATGTCTATCAATCTGTAATAATTAATTAGTATATTTTGATTTACACAATTGCTAATATTAAAATAATTACAACAAATTTATAAATACATTTATATCATGAAATTTATTTAAAATTTCTATTAGTTGATTTCTTAATGATAATTTTTGGGACAATAAATAGCAAAATTGGTCGAATAATAAAATGTATAAAGATACTTTTTACGTAACTTAATCAAAGTAAACTCTCACTAAAATTTTACCTAATTCATATGATTGAACAATGTTGATGCAAAGGCATTGGATTCGTTTGTTGACACCTATCACACATATCATGATTTTGAAATGAAACAATATCTTATTCTTTTAATTTTTTTAAAATGAAAACTTGCATTTTAATAAATGAGGTAATATCTTTTTGTCTTAATTTTTTTTAAAATGAAAATCTTCATTTTGATTAATGAGCTTTATAGTCAACACTTAATATAAGATTTATGTAATACAAAAGTTGTTTAAATGAGGAGGTAATTAAAGTAAGTATACTTTTTTTTTTCTTTTGGTATTTATTCCTCTATCACGTCAATTGTTAATATTGATACACACCCAAATATTAAAAAAATTAATTTCATGTGTCCTTTCATATATTTTCTTATTTAAGACAAATTAAAATTCAAGGAGATCTTCCAATTATATGAAGAGTTTAAAAAAAGTATTATTTTGACATGTGCTTTGACAAATAAGTAAGTGGTAAGATATCTTCCAATAAATTGACTTATATTTTCTAGGAGATTGAATTTGAAAAGCTATGGAATATATGGAAAGGTGAGCAATCACTAGCACCAATTTGTCCAACTAACAGTAATGTTAAATAAAAATTTATAGTAACATCTTCATATTAGGTTGTCAATTCACTAAATTTTTAAATTTCTTTATTGCAAGTTAATTGTCTAAAAATATATTCTGTTAGATAAAATTTCACGATAATAACAGATAAAGCTCAATTTTAAAAATTGCAAAAAAAATTATTATTTCAGAAGAATTATAGATTATATCATATGATTTCTTTAAACAAATAATTTATTTGTGTAATGTTAAGTGATTCAGATATATAATAGTTATAATAAAACACAAAGCTATCATGCATAAAATTAGTTATAATATTTTTCCATTTTAAATTAATTCTAACTTTCTTTTTCTTCTCTACATTATATAACTTGAAAATATAATATCAAGTGATAGTTGTTATATAACAAATATTATGTAATTTTATTTTTTTTTGCATTCTTCATGTTTTAATAATTAGTTCTTTGACTAACTATTACATTAGATGACGATAAATATTTTATATATGTACATGACATCACGTAAAATATTTTGTAATTTTTCAAACCCAAGAATTTATGGATGATGAGATGTACAAATAATTGAGAAGAATTCTTGCAAGGTAAACAACTATTCAACTTTATTATTTTCTTATTGCTTAACTAAAAATAATGACAAATTACACAACTTTTTGATAAATTACAAGGAAATAAAAATTATTCCTGAAATGCAATAATTATTTGGTCTTCAGAAGATTTGATGATTACAAAGTAATAATAGTTGTAAATAAATAATATATTTTCTGACTTTTATGTATATTTACACTTATGTATATCGTAATATTTCTAAAATATTTATATATATGCGTATATAACAATGAAAGTTCCTTATATTACTAGAGTAGGACTTTGTGCAATGCACAAATTTTTTTATTAAATTCTTAAATATATAGTGAGAAAAAAAACTATTAAATTAAATAACACAGCAAAAACATACAAATAAGCCTGTATTAAACAAAAAATAAATTAATAAATTAAATTTAATATACATGTCAATGTAAAATAACAAAAATTGTTACAATATATATATATAGAGAGAGAGAGGGAGAGAGAGATTTATTATATCTCGTGGGTTGGACAGGTTAAATACTCTTAGTTTATATATATATAAAGGATTCTCTCACTTTGTTTTTTTCTTTATCTTTCCTTATCTTGATCAGATTTGTGTATCAAAATATCCCAAAATTTAGATCCTTAGCATTATTATATTTTGTTCGAATAATTGTTAGTTATGATCCTATTAATTAGGAATTTCTGTATCTTTTATTAGGAGAATGGTTAGATATGATCCTATTAATTAGGGATCTCTTTATTTTTTTTATTATGATAATAATTAGTTATGATCCTAACAATTAGGGATCTCATAAAATTTACATATTATATTTAACTCATGTGATGCATAGACTAAAATGCTAGTTAAAGGTACAATTAAGAAAAGTCATCTGTTCAATGAACACCAATTAATATTATTCTTATGTTACAGTAAGCCTTGCTGGTCACACGATGTGTGTTGATGATGATGTGAGTTTTTTCAATATTAGGTTTCTTGAAGATTCTCATTCTTATTTATATTAATACTAGTATTTTAACATGTGCATTGCACAGAATAAATATTTATTTTATATAACTTAAATTTATAATAAATATATACTTCAGAATATATATAAATTATATTATGATTAAACTTTATAATAAATAAATTTTTTGAACATATAGATTATATTTTAAATTTATAATAACAATTATTATAATACAATATTAATTTTAATTATTGATAATTTTTTAAAAAATATTGAAATTCAATTTAAAACTAAACATATTGAAAATGATAGATTGAAAGAGATAAGATGTTAAAGAATCCCTAAAAACACTTTCATTGAAAAATGACAACTAAAAACATTCTCGTTAAAGAATAGTAACTAAAAACACTCTCGTTCAAGATAACTGATCTCATTTAATATATAGGGTGAATAATCATAACTAAATAAAGAAACAAATCGCAAAATATTGAAATTAAGAAGTAATCTTGAGTAAATGATGAAATAAAGTGATAAAATGAATTATCAATTATCAGAGTTAAAATTCAAATCGAAGTACACAATAAATCCTAATCTTTGTATTAATATAATCATAATTAAATAAAGAAACAAATAGAAGAATATTAAAATTAAGAAATAATCTTGAATAAATGAGGAAATAAGTGATAAAATAAATTATCAATTATCATAGTTAAATTCAAATTCAAATACACAATAAATTATTATCTTTATATTAATATAACCACAACTAAATAAATAAACAAATAGTAGAATATTGGAATTAAGAAATAATATTGAATAATGAAAAAATAAGTGATAAAATGAAATATCAATTATTAGAATGTAAAATATGGATGTTAGTGACAAATTATGTAATTTACTGTTTTCAATTTCTATTTATTGCTAAATTCAAATTGAAATACATATAAATGATTCTCTTAATTGTCTAAATTATTTAGCTACTAAATTATCTTTATTTTAAGTGAGAATAGAAGAAATAAACAGTACACAATTGTATAAGAACTAATTGGTTAGCCCCATGCATTCACATGGGTCACGTCCATCTTTACGCATCTTTTACAACAACTGATATATATAACTAATATTTTAACATGTGCATTGCATAGAATAAATATTTATTTATATAACTTAAATTTATAATAAATAAATACTTTTGAATATATAAATTATATTATAATTAAAATTTGTAATAAATAAATGTTTTTGAATATATAGATTAATTTTAAATTTATAATAAATAATTATTGTAATACAATGCTAATTTTTAATTATTGATAATTTATTTTTAAAAAAATATTAAAATTCAATTTAGAATTAAAGATATTGAAAATAATAGATTGAAAGAGATAAGAGATTAAAAAATATCTAAAAAGCTCTCATTAAAAATAACAGCTAAAAACGTTCTCGTTAAAGAATAGCAGCTAAACCACTCTCTTTCAAGATAGTTGTTCTCATTTAATATATAGAATGAATTTTCTGCCTAGACTACTTTACTACTTTTATTAATATAAAGATAAAGATATATTTAAAAGAGTTTAATGGTTATGCATTGTCAGTGTAAAAAGTTTTACACTGTCATCTAATCAGAAATCATCATTAATATAACTTTTAAAGTATTTATTATAAAAGTCAACAAATTACAATAAATGGTGGTTTGTGATTAGATGACAGTATAAAACTAATTTACACTGTCAGTGTATGGTCATTAAACTCTATTCAAAAATATTTATTTATTATAAATATTAATTATATAAAAATAAACATTTATCTTAGCAATATAATTGATAATAGATTTAATATCAACATATCTATTTTAAATTCTACCTATATCAAAAAATAAATTAAATATCTAATTTAAAGTCGGTGATAGGATTCCTAAATTTCACCCGTCGGTATTGCTTTAAATTTTATTATTACGATTACGATTAGGATAGAATTTAAACTTATTTAAAATTTTAATTTATTTAGGGTTTTTATTTTACTTTTTAGGGTATAAATACCCACCATATTTGATGTAGAGAAACCCTACACTTCACTATGACGAATAAGAGAAGAAAAGGTGATGGAGAGGATAGGATTAGCGAGTTATCAGACGATGTTCTGTGTCGCATTCTTGGTTCCTTCCCAGCGAGGAAGCCATAGCCACGTGCTTGTTGTCTACGAGATGGAGATTTCTCTGGCGTATGGTTCCAGCCCTTGACTTCGAGTGCACGAAACCAAGAAGCCACGAGAGGGTCAACAAGTTCCTGAGTCAACGCAGAACACAGAGGATCACCAGGTTTCGTCTCAATCTTGAACCCGATCCACATCGTTGGGGTGCTTGTGCTAATTATATCAACGAATGGTTCTATGCAGCCATAAACGACGGAAAAGTTGAACATTTTAATTTCTCCTCAAACGCTGTAATTTATATCGCCTCGTCGCCCTTGCCCACCATGTTCACCTGCACCACAATTGTCAGCTTGACGCTAAAGGTTCTCTCTCTTTCCCTTGCTCCTTCAGTTTGTCTCCCATCTCTCAAGACTTTGCATCTCGACGTGGGCCCGTGCTTTTCCGATTTTAAGATCCTTCTCTATGGATCTCCAGCTCTTGAACTGTTTCACCTGAAGCAGAGGTGGAATGCTCGTAAGGAGTTGAAGATTGTGCGCAGCACTCGACATATCCGACTCTTCGAACGAAGAAAGATATGTCCTGATGTTACGTTTCACCTTGTTATACAAAGCGATCGTGATGATGATTTTATCCCAGACTTTTTGGAGGATCATTTGGAAAACGTGGTGAAAGCCAAGGTTTATATCACAGTGTGTAGCACTTGTCAGTTTTGGTATTCTTTTGTCGACTCACAGGTCTTCCCGGCTCTGGAACAATTACGCAATGTTGAATTTCTGTCTTTGGCTGATTTTAGGAAAGAGATGAGTGAGCTTTCTACTCTTGATCTTCCACAGTTTCAGAATTTAGTTCAGCTGCAGCTTTATCTTAATGCCGCTCGCTCCGTATTTATGGAACTTCCTGCAAAGTGTCCTAAGCTCCAAGTTTCTGAATTTGTCATCATGGATGATAACTATGATATCAATAAGAAATGTCCGTATCACAACTCATCAATTGTTCCTGTTTGACCTGAAACTCACAAAACTCACACCATATGTTCTCAGAACTAGAGTTCTTACTGCTCCTGTTTCTAGTTAGTTTTCTTTTGATTTTTGTTTTTTGTTTTTTTTAGTTCTATTGTTTATTGGCTCAAGTGTAGGTAGTGGCTTCGAGCTTTTACTCCCTAGTATTTTAATAACAAAAGGAAAAGAAAAGTGAAAAAATCTTCAAAACTCAAAATTCCGTAAATTCCATTGTTAACTGTTTCTAATATATCTCTCTTTCATTCTCTTATCATTCTGCATAACATTGATGGGAACCTTATGAGGACTTGTAAATTGGATTTTGGTATCACCAACCTTAAAATTGTTAAATGCAGAAGAAAGTGAAGAAAGTTCAGAATTTCACAACTCTTTTTTGATAAAAAAAAAATGTGAGAAAGGGGACAAAATGATATCCATCAAGAAAATTAACAATTGCAAAACAACTTATTTGGATAGAGGTTTTTAGGAAAGACAAAATACCCTTTAGTTGTAAAAAAATTATGTAAATGTAAACAAAAAATGTTAGGTGCATAAGAAAACATATGAAACTGTACATTTTGTAGCAGACTTGTGAGCTTGGTCAAACTCAAGAAGTTCATGGTATCCGCTTTGCTTGACTAATTTCACTTCCTACTTTTGAACGCGTGACTTTTTCCCAAGATAAAGTTGTGGACTTCAAAATTACTATGATATTATTTTTGGTCCCTGAAAGAATTGGCTTAAGTGGTGAAGTGCGACACTTGACTACCAGGCTTTTAGGATACTGACTTGAGTTGTTATATATTTCTTTTTTATTTGTGAACTATATGAAAAGGTTCCTTAGATCTCAAAGTTTTTGTTACTGTTGAGTCTTCAATTTTTTTAGAGCAGAACTATATAGTGTTCTTGTATTGAACTGACTTTACCGTGCTTTTGTTTGTCAAATTTGCCTGGATTCACATGCAGTGTTTATAAGAGAGATAATGCTTTGATATCACCAGAAAGTCATGTATATAGCCCATTGCCTGATTGGTACTCCTTACTTTTCTCATTTGTTTCGGTTGAGATCATGGTTCTAAATTGCGGTCCGCAACCGCAATTGCAGCCGCAACGTAAAGGTTTTTAGACTCACCGCAACCGCATCGCGACCGCAATTGCAGCCGCATCAACCGCATTTTTCCACAATTTTTCGCAATATTAGGGATTTCAATGAAAACGCAACAGCGACCGCAACCGCAATTTAGAACCATGGTTGAGATGTTTAAGCCTCTTCATTGTCCTCTTGCGTAGTAACTTAAATAGCTTTGACAGGATCAAGATCAACACATCAAGGGCATATTTAATTTCACCAGAAACGGGTTCACACTTTGTAATGTACCTAGCTAAGTTGAAAGGTTTGATTATGACTTATTTCCCTGAATCTATAATATTTACTAAGTTGCCTGGGTATATTCTCATCAGATGAGATATTGTTGCTTCAGCATACGTGAATCAATTATTCTAGACTACATATATTTTACAACATACTAATTTTGTGATGCCATTTTCTGCGTAATTTGGATGCGGCTTTTTTCCTTCCTTGAATATCTGAAGCATATGTGATATGTACAAGCCTCCTTAACTTTAGATCAATACTATTGAAAAAAAAAAAAAAAGTGTGGTATGGAAAATATTGAACACTCAAGAAAGACAATGAAAGAAAAATTACTTTGTAAAGGTATTTGCATCTCAGAAAATCTGGTTTCATCCCTCACGGAGGATTCTTCTCTCTCTATAATCAAAAATAATGTTTCTCTGGTCCAATGCTTCACGTCACCCTGGTTCAAGAACTGCTTTCGAATATTCAACCCTACAAGCCCAGGAATGGCTTGTAAGTTATAATTGCACCTCAACTTATATCTTTTTTTCATGATTCTTTGTTTCATTGTCTTGTAACCAACCTCCACATAAATACCACTTTACTTTTGTTTCAGCCTAATTTTTAATGTTTGGCAATATCTTATTTGCTTCTCTTTTTAGGGATCATAATGATATTGGGTTACAATTTCCATCATATCCTACCTTGATACTTTTCCTTCACTCAGTGATAGGCATTTCATTTGTGACGTTCGATGTTTTATGTATGGTGTAATTCATAATTTACCATGGAACTGGTTTTTCTGGTACACTTCTGATATACACTTCAACCCTTTTCCAGAAAATTCAAGATCAAGAGTACGCCTGCATGATGTGGAGAGGTTGCAAACTTGTTATTTCAGTTTTCAGTTTCTGAATTCTATCCCTCCCCAATTTCTTTTCCATGACACTCAAAACTATTTGACATTGTTTCTGGCTATGAATGCATGTTTGACGTCTTTACAGGATTGTCATGAGTAGATTCATCTTTATGTTCCAAGGCATAGTTCTAAATTGCGGACTGCAATACGTGTTACAGCCGCAATATTGTGGTTGTGGAGCTACCTGCAATGGCAACACCCTGCAATTGCGATGTGAACTAAAATCACAGAAATTGCAACAACGCATCCACAACATATCCGCAACTGGGCCGCAACAGAACCACAACAGAGTGGTGCGAAAAAGACATTGAAGATGAATACGACAAGTTGAAAATGGATATGGAATACATGAGAAGGGAGCTTAAAAAGCGAAGACAAAATTGAAAGTTTTAGAAGGAAATTGTGAATGGTTAAAACAGAATGTTGTAACATTCACTATTTTAGTTGTAATTGTTGTTGGCATTGTTGCAACTTTATTTAAGTGAGTTTGTGAGTATAGGTATCGACTATTAGGGATGTCAACGGGGTAGGGCGGGCACGGGTAGTAGCTGCGTGCTACCCACTTCACTAGATAAAATTCGTACCTATGCTCGCCCTATTACCCTCGCAGGTATCTGTTAAGCGATACCTCCGCGGGTATCCGTGGATATTTACAGATATTTCCTAAAAATAAAAAAATAACAAATTTATTTTGTGTGTTGTGGACAATCATAAAGTGCTGCAAATATCACTTTCAGTTTATAAATTTAAATTTATAAATTAAATAGTTATTGTTTAAAATAATCACTTTGAACATAAATTTTAATTATTCTAATAATTTTTCTAAAAAAAATATAGTTAAAATGTTCACAAATTTATGTTCTTTTTCTCTTGTAATATAATTGTATAAGATTTCTCTCGTAATGAACAATTATTTTCAAATTTTGAATAAATTTATGTAATTTATCTATATTAATATATGAGGGTATTTAAGTAAATATATAATTGCGAGTAGTGGGTATCCGCGAGCACGGGTACCATGATACCCGTACCCGCCCCATTAATAAACGGGTAGCAGATATACCCGTTAGAGTATCCGTAGGTACCTATTTAAAGTATCCATTTTCTACCCATGGTAGATTTTATCCGCGGATATCTACGAGCGCGGGTTTTTTTGCCATCCCTATTTACTATGTTAAGTCCACGTGTACATATTAAGTATGTTGTTATGTAAGTGTGGTAGTTGTTTATAGTTTGGATGTTAACTATATATTTGGTTTGGATATTATACCGTATCAGTACAATTTTGTTGAAATATATGTTAAATTGAGTTTTTCCTTATTGGATTGCAATTTTTTTTGGTTTAAATTTTGTGGATGCATTAGGAAATTACTATGCATAATCATTTTGTACAATTTACAGGAATGAACATATTTTATGAAATAGACACACACTTGAATCGGTATTAAAATAGGAAACTTCATTAATAAATATGGTATTGTTGATACATTAACTTCATAAACCATCCGTACGCATTGAATGGTTCCATCATCTAGGGATCCAAAAAATAATAATAGAAGACCTATACATTATGTAAGTAACTGCACAATGAATTCCAAAAAAAAAAAAAAAAAAACTGCCCCACATGAGTTCACTAATAAAGTGCCTTTACAAAAAATATAATCCCTATAACAAATGCCTATACGTCAGAAATGTTTCAGGCATTACACACAAAAGTCATCATAATGTTTCTAAAAAAACAAGCATTAGACTGAAGGTTCCTATGATGTCATCTTCCTCTTGGCTTTGAGCTTGACCCACTTTTTTTTCTTCGTCTCATTAACTGGACCATTGTCAGTGTTTCCTCCAGCATTTGATGATCCAATCGCTACCTGAATATTTGTTAGTGTTTGTTGTTAGTATAGAAGAAGAGGAAATTAGTTTGTGGAAAGAAATAATGTATTAAGGCATTGTGGGCAATTTTTTTTACATGTGTGGTGATGGAAGATTGTTGTGTCCCTGTGAGATTCTTTGTTTGGAGAGGTTCAGTTTTTTCATTTTCACCAGGTTGATTCCCAAGTGGTTGATTGTCTATGTTCTGTCTTACTTGATTCTCTAGGACTTTGTTGGTCTGGACAGGTTGAGGGTTTTCATTTTGCCCATCTTCGTTCACAACAACTTCTTTCTGTAGAAAAAATTTAAAAAAGAAAGAACGAAAAAATCAAATCAAATCATCAAGTGTTAATTAAAAAATAAAAAAAATGAATCATTTGATCAAAGTGTCTTAAAGACCTTTTTGCCTTTCCCCTTTTTCTTGGTTGCAGCCCTTTGGCAAGTTCTATAGTTATGACCAAACTCTTTACAGGTGGAACACCTAATAGTGTTTGATCTTCTTGCTTCTTGTTGTCCAAATGGCCTCTCAGTCATACTTTCTTTCTAGCCTTTCTAGGCCTCCTCGGTAGCCTTTTGTGGCTTAGAGCATCAATATCGGGATAGCCTCCTCTATCGTTGACATTAAGTTCTGCCATTAGATGAATGATTTCAGCATATGCCAACAGCCATCTGGTTTTTGAGAAAGCTTTGTCACAATAACTCTCAACTGTCCCTCTCTTGTGAGCTATGCATGAACATGCATGCTTGCATGGTAAGCCAGTGATTTGCCAATAATTGCAACCATATATATCCCTTAGTTTCACTACAAATTTTGTGAAGCCATCTCTAACTTGAAACTCACCATTACCTACATATGTTGCACTGCAGAATCTACCATCTTGCATTGTCTTGTCCAAAATATTTCTCACTCTTGGACTTACTGCATTGTGAACAGTACTTGCCTTTTCATACCTTTTCTGAAACAAGACCATCAACCTTGTAATAATGGACTGGAACAAAGCTAACACAGTCTTCTTTCTATCCTCCCCTACCCAAGAATTGAAAATCTCGCATACATTGTTGGTGACGTGATTACTCTTACACTGTGGGTCAATTGTGTGTCTTGCCCACATGTGTTTTGGTTTGTCTTCAGACATCAACCACTGTGCAACCTCACTACTAGTTTTTGTCATAGCTTGCAAAGCCTTTTCGGACATGCACTCATTGTATGCCATTGCACATGCCCAGAAATAGGAAGTCCACAATAAGGATTTGAATTTCATTTTGAAGTGGTTCAGCATGTGATTGCAACAAAATCTGCAATAAACGATATTAGTCAGTAGTACATATGTCTACGCTGTGTCTGTGTGTGGTGTGTGCATGTGTTTGTGTTTTGTAGTCCACTATGTGTGTGTGTGTGTAATACTTAGGTGACTAAGTATGTGTGCATGACAGTGTAGTGATGACAGTCACATAAAGTCACACATAGAGATAGTGTGACACATAGAGACACTGACTCACTTAGTCAGTCACACACACACACCCACACTCACTCAGACATGCACAAACATATAGACAATGACTTACACACACACTTAAACACACTCATACACTCACTCAGTCATGCATAAACACACACACACACACTCATTCACACAGTCTCACAGCCACACACACACAAAGTCAGTCATACACACACACACAGTCACATATACTTAGTCATAGGCACACACACACATAGTCACGCTCACTTAGTCACACGCAATCACACACAGAGTATAGGTCCACACACACAGTCACACTCACTTAGCCAGACTCATAGCCACACACACAGAGTCATGACAGACACACTCTCTTAGTCACTTAGACACACTCTCACACACACAAAGTCACACACACACGCACTCAGACAGACAGTCACACACACACACACATACAAACACACAAACAGCCATGACAAACACAGACACAGACACACACAAACTTACAGCCATACACATAGACACATAGAGACACACACACTCAGACACACTCTCACATAGACACACACAGTCACACACACACACATACACACTCACTCAACCAGCCATGACAGACACAGACACACTCATACTTACACAGACTCACAACTACACACACAGAGACACACACACTCTCACACACACACAATCATACACACTCAAACACACTCTCTCACATACACACAGACCCACTCTCACACAGACACACACAGTCACACACACACTGACAGACCTAGACACACACAGACTCAGCCACACACACAGACACACTCTCTCTCTCACACACACACAAAAACCCAAACACACACAAACAGACTAAGACATACACACATAGAGAGACGCATAGACATAACAGACACATACAGACAAAGACAGTCACACACTCACACATACTCACATAGAGACATATATACACTCATACTCTCTGACACACAGACACATAGACACACACACACATACACCCTCATACACTCACACACAGACACCCTCATACACACACCTGTGCTTTGCATAAGGAAATATCTCTGCGATAGCTTTAGTTAGACCCTGTATACAGAGAAAGCACATTTTGTTTAGTATATTTTAAAAAAAATTTGAAAATTACAAATCAATTTATCAACATCAAAAGCATTACCTTTTGCATGTTAGACATGATAGTAATAGAATCACTTTTATATTCTGGAACAGTGAGCAACGCCTCATTCAATTCATTAAGGAAAAACCTCAATGAATCCATACACTCAATCTCAACCATTGCAAAGACTATAGGGTACATACCCTTATTTGCATCAAGCCCAATTGCAGACAATAAAATACCTCCGAAAGGACCCTTTAAGTGACAACCATCTACTCCAAACCAAGGCCTACAATCTTTGACAAACCCTTTTCTTCATAGCGTCAAGACATACAAAGATCCTTTTAAATTGAGACACAAAATAGTGGTCCACCACTAAGACCCCACTCAAAATCTTTGAAACAAAAATTATTGGTATAAAATTCACAATGTTACCTACAATCCAACGCTCCAATCAAACAACTCCTTTGTCCACTATTAGCCCTTGAACTTCTTCATGTCTTCACTACCTCAGAGGAAACTCTAACACAAACACTATGCTCTCCCTCAATTACCAACGAACGACCATTACTTGCAATCGCAACCCTGCCCTAGCCCATCTCCACAGAATAGATTCTTCTTTCTAATGCTTACCTTCCACCATGTTCTCTAATCCAATAATGCAATTGATGTGTTGTGCCAAAAGTAACGAGGGTTATTTTTGTCAATCTACCCTCAAATACAAACATTACTTAACACCGTCTATCAAAGGGGCGCAAAAGTAATGCCACATTACGGAGGGGTATCGGGCATACTTTTAAAAAAATTCAGGGGGTGCTAGTGTAAATCACTCAATTTATAATCATGCATTCTTTTCAAGCACCAATTCCAGGATTGATCTTCGCCTTTTACTAACTGAACCCCATCTCTCATTTTATATGTTACAGACCATGATCAGAGCAGTGGCTTTTGAAGGAAATTTGATAGGGGAGTGTTCAGAAATTTTAAGGCCTTAGGTGAAATTTATATTTAAAATTTGATTTAATATAACTCATAAATTTCATTTTATATTTTCTCATCAGTTATAAAATTATTGTTGAAAGTTTTATAAGTAAGTATTTCTAACATTTCACTCTCAATATACAATATGACAAATCTATCCAATATATCCTTTAACATATTAATATTTAATAAGATTTGAGTATTTTAATTTTAAAAACTACTTTCAACAATGACAATAGTTACAAGTTTTGCCTACATTTTAGAAGCAATTCATGTATTTGAAAAAGAATATAGTCCTTTGATATAATTTAATACTTTTAATGGAATATAATTTCTTTTTGTTTGCACTTCTTACAATATTTTTAACTTTAAAAATAAATCAAGATCGTCAATATTATAATACTAACTAGAGTTTAAAATTTTTCAACATCAATATAATATATATTCTTTTTCAATTCATCCTCATTCAAAGTTTTTAATTTTTAGGATTCAAAAAAAGAATCAAACATGATTTCATTGTCTAGAAATTGTTCAAATTGACTTTCGATAGAAGAAGGAAATTGATCTATTATGTATAATAAATAATCAATACGAAAATAATTTTTAGTTAACTTTATGATCTTATCACTAACAATTTTTACCAAAATATTTGTTTTAAAGATTATACATTTATTCCTACAATTTAAGTTTTATACTAATTTTAACACTCCTTTTTAATGGGGTGGAAGAAATACAGTCCAAAATATATGAAAAACTATTTTATTCTAACTTTTTAAAATAAATAATAAAATTAAACATTAATGATTTACATATTTTAAGACTATGTAATCTTATTAATAAAAATCATAACAAATAATATATTATTTCATAATAAAATTAATCATCTAATAAAAAATATAAAAAAATTGAGACCTAAATTAAAAATGGGGTTCTAAGGCAACTACCTAATTTGCCTTGCGATTGCCATGGCTCTGAAGGTGGTTGAATTTTCTCTTTAAAATTCGGGCTAAATTGCACATTTTACCATCCATCTTTCACGGTTTCGTGAATTTAACACCTAATTATTTTAGTTGCACATTTTGTCAGTTAAATTTTAAAATTTTGCATATTTTGCCACCTAATTATTTTATTTGCATATTTTGCCACTCAACTTTTAAAATTTCATGCATTTTGCGACTCCTCATCTGATGTCGTTAGTTGACCAATGACGTGGCGAGTTGATTGCTAACATAACAAATTGACCGCTGATGTGGACTAATGACGTGATAGACTGATGATGACATGACAACTTGCTATATCAGTGGTCAGAATGTTACGTCATTGCTCAACTAATGGCATCAAACGAGGGTGACAAAATGTGCGAAATTTTGAAAGTTGGGTGACAAAATGTACAAATAAAATAATTAGATGGTAAAATGTGCAAAATTTTGAAAGTTGAGTGACAAAATATGCATTAAAATAGTTAGGTGGTAAAATTTGTGAAATCGTGAAAGATGAGTGACAGAATGTGTAATTAAGTCTAAAATTTTTTGTTCTCTCATTGTTTTACTCTTATCATTTTTATGTTCATACACTAAGTCTTTATAATAATTTTACCTAACATCCCAAAATATCTAGTCACAACCATGGATTTAACACAATGCCCTGTGCGTTTAACAAAGCATATTAAGATAGAACCAGCACTCATTGAACCTTTCTTCCTACAGTCAGGGTCATTATGGCTTAAATCAAATTGGCCATAAACAAAGCAGTGTGACTATTAGATATCAACTTTAACCCGGTCAAAAGGAGCAGGAAAGGAAATGATAAATCTCTATTTTATGTAAATTTATAGAGCAAGTTCACATGATTTTTGCATTAGCTCATAGAAAATTTGTGAGAAATAGATCATTAATGAAGGATTTCATGTGATGTGCATTTCTAAGATTTTTATTTAAAATTACATGAATTGCCTTAATTTTGTTGGATTTTATGAAGGAAGTTAGTTGAGCATAGAAAAGAAATATAGTCCATAGGCACAGAGGAGTATTATACTTATCAAAGTAGACTTTAAAGAAGTAAGAACCAAGGTGAGGACCACAAAAGAAGCCTATAAGCACAAGAACGGGCCAAAAAGTAGACTTGAAATGCAAAACGGAGTGCACAAGGCCACACCCCCCGGCAGGCTCTGTAGGCCGCCCGGCAGGACTTGCTCTGGAGGTATCCCGCCTGGCGTGTTGTGTAACCCACCCAGCGAGTCAGCATGCCCAGCGCCAAAACGAAGTGGATTCTTTTCGAAAAACCGCCCAGCGAGTTTCTAACCTCGCTGGGCGGGTCCGAGATCCTACTTTTAATTTTATTTAATTTTTAATGGGCCTAGATTGTGCAGAATGGACTGGGTTAAGTCTCTTGCTCCAAAATTCTTAAGTTGTATTACAAATAGTAAGGAGCAAAGCACAATGGATATTATCTCTATCTTATCTCTATTCCTTCCCCAATTTTTCTTTTATCTTTGGCTTTTGGAGAAGGATTCTTGGAGTGCAATAAGATACTCAGAGTTAAAGACTGCAGAAGAAAAACCTTTTCTTGTAAAAGATTTCTTTTTCTCTTTCATTTGATGTATTTCTTTAAAATTATGATTTCTCTTCTTGCCATGAGTAGCTAAATTCTTTATTAGGGTTGAGGTGTACTTGGTGTTTAGAACTCCTAAATGTTTAATTTTAATTGAATTATTGTTTCTATTAAGTCAATTAGATTGCTCTACTATTTTTATTTTCTTACTTGGAATTGATCGTCCCTTGTATGCTTTGAATCGATTAATTGAACGGCGGCCGTACCGCAATTAATTGGTAGGTGTGTAGGGTAATCAAATTAGGTTTTGCCGTATGATCAACCTTCATTCCTAATTTCCAATTGGATTAAATAATTAATTAATCCTCCCCCCTCCCCCCCTTATTCTTCATGCCTTCCTAGGGCTTTAATATCTCATATGATCAATTGAGAAACTAACTTAGAAAGGACTATTGCAATTTATGACCAATAATTGACAATAAAATGCGTAGGGAAATATTGGTAAATTGACGAATAGTACGAGGTTCAGTTAGAATTAGATGTGAAGGAACTTAAGAGTACGAAGGAAACAACAACCCTAAGCCTATTTTCTTCTGAATTTTTCTCTACTTGCCTCTGCTTGTTTTGCAATTCCTGTTACACGTTTATCATTATTGAATCAACCTATTACCTATTTAATTTCACCTAAACAATATAAAATCTCTGAAAACTAGTAATCGTCATTTAGTCTTTGGGTTCAATATCAGGACTTGCGTCCTTTTGTTACTACTACGATAAGGGTACGCTTGACCTTGAGAGTATTTTTAATGCATCAGGAAGCCTGAAAAGTAAGCAAATTTGCGAGTTTTAAATTTATGGTTGAGCCAGTTTGGTATGATTGATAACCAAATCGATATTACTATAATATTCAATGCATTTGCATCCTTAGAGGAAGCATCCAAACTTTTTACACTCAATGATGAGAAATGAAAAGAAAGCCGCCTTATCTTGACTAGGAAATGCGAACTACTTGTGGTATTTCGCTTCGCCTTCATCATATTTCAACAGGAGCAGCTTGTTCACTGAAGATCAGTGCATAGTGATTGATTCACCCTAGAATTTACATGTTAAATAACTTATAATTTTATCTAAAGTCTCAAAATTTTTAGAGTCGAATATAACTTATATAATTTATCCAATATCTTTACCTCCATTCATGTTCAAGCATATGAAAGTCCAATGGAAGCTTATGTTTCTAGATAATGACATCGGCGTATTGTGTTTTGCACATCAATTGTATGCACAAGGCAACCTGTTAAATTCATATAAAACATTGGTAAGCATATACATCAACACGTATTACAGAAAATGTCAAATGAAGACTTGACAAATACAACCCGTAACTACTGGGCTGCAGACTCGATTTATTGTAATTAAACTTTTGAGTCTCTTCCTCACATCTTCCAAACTCTCTTTTACTAAATGTTAATCTTTGGCATATAAACTACTGGGCTGCAGACTCGATTTATTGTAATTAAACTTTTGAGTCTCTTCGTCACATCTCCAAACTCACTTTCTTTTATTAAATGTTAATCTTTGGAATAAAAAACTACTGGGCTGCAGACTCGATTATTGTAATTAAACTTTTGAGTCTCTTCGTTACATCTTCCAAACTCACTTTCTTTTATTAAATGTTAATCTTTGGCAGATAAACTACTGGGCTGCAGACTCGATTTGTTGTAATTAAACTTTTGAGTCTCTTCGTCACATCTTCCAAACTCACTTTCTTTTTATTAAATGTTAATCTTTGGCATATAAAACTACTGGGTGCAGACTCGATTTATTGTAATTAACTTTTGAGTCTCTTCGTCACATCTTACAAACTCACTTTCTTTTATTAAATGTTAATCTTGGCATATAAAACAAATACGACCGCGATAATCAATTACTAAATATTTAAGTATGACTGAGTTTATGAAATATATATAGATAATTTATAAAAATATAAAATAACTAATAATATCTATAAAGACATATATACAAGACAACCTTGTCAAATTCTTCAAAGTTTAAAACTGCATTAATCTTCATGGCATAGACTTTAGTGCGGACTTTGGGATTAGTTTGTGGAATGCTTCTATAAACTATTTACATTGTCCTTTACCTTTTACACATAATACTACAGAAAGGGTTCAGCGAAAGACTAATATGAATAGTACCTGTGACAATACCTAAAGTTTGTTCCAAGAAATACGTGCACGACTATAAGTTTATTCATGAAATATATGTAGATAATTTATAACAAAAATATATGACTGAACAAAAATAGAATAATAATACACAAAAAAAGCTCATTGGTAACTTAAGTCACAATAATTAGCTCAGGAATCTCATAGCTCATAACGATACACCCAAGTATTTAAGACTTGTGACCAATGTTAACGTGAGAGTCCATAAGTCTATTGTACCTCTCCCATGCTGATGTAACAGAAAGAAATCAAAATATCGTTCAAATTGTAAATAAGTTTTCACCATATATGTAATCCAACAATATTAACCTATAAGCTTGGAATAATTATTAATTTCCATTTTATAACTAGTAACTAGCTATATGGACTATACAATGTCATTTAACTAGGTCAAAGTCCACGCATACGAAGTTCTAGCATTGGGTCCTTGAACAATAATAGCAGGAAAAGCAAAATTTGCATTTTTGCTCTGTTTTCAATGATCACAACATCGATGGATACTTGCAAGAATGTTTCTCAACCATGGCGACATGACCTAATTAACCGCCTCAAATAAAATGAATGCTAAGTTTAAATATGTTTATTCCAGCAGGAAATTCACCATCCTTGAAGTCCCCATGAATATTGAATGGTGACATAACCAAATTAATACCATCTCTCAAATTCATAATTATTATTTTTTGCTCAATAGTGACTATCATTTGCCTTTACTTAATCGATTTCCCTTTGTCATTCATATTTTGCCTCTCCTTCCCTTATAAACCAAATAAGGAGACCTCCTCCCCTTCCTGATTTGTTGAACAATACAAGTAGACCTTTAGTTTTCCTACCTCCTCTTTCCTTTCCTTCCCTCTCCTCCTTTGAATCAAGCACAATATTAAATTTTATCTTATTATTCTCTAGTTAAAGAGAGAAAAGGAAAAATGAAAAAAAAAAAAAGAAGAGGAAAAGTAATATGTTAGAAAAAAAAATGAAAAATTGATTAGAAATTCAAATAACATACAATTTGTAACAAAATATAATTTACAAAATGATAGATAAAATGATATGGAAAAAATGTTTAAAAAAAAATAATGGTTATTGAAAGAAATATATTTTTATCTAACTTATAGCTTTAACTTGCCAATATAAAGTTATCAAAATTTTTGTCTAAATATTTAAGCTTACAATAATAATATTTTATAATTTTTTCCTTTAGTTAAATATTTTTGTACTAAAAAACCTAGATAACACTAAATATAAATAAGGAATTAATACTTTTATATTTTTCAAATGAACTTGACTTTAATCAACTTTATGTTATAAATTTGAAACTTCATTTTAAACGTGAGAAATTTTCTTATTATTCATTTTTTCTCCTCGTGAC